>JASPKZ010003880.1:0-585000 GCA_030220185.1 Diploptera punctata
TTATAAATCCCGGACACAGTGTCTAGGTAGTGGTTTTGCCAGTTTTTGATTTTTCGAACTGTTTTTACTTTTTTGGGAAAACAGGAAAACACTCAAAGTGTGAAATGTTGTACTTAGACCGGATTTTTTGTCATTATAAATCCCGGACACAGTGTGTCTAGATAGTATTTTGTGCTGTTTTTTAATTTTCGAAAATTTTCACTTTTTTTGAAAAACAGGAAGTCTATAGCATTGGAAAACTCAAATTAGAAATTTTGGATTTAGACCGAATTTTTTGGATTATAAATCCCAGACATAGTCTCTAGACAGTTCTTTTTGCAGTTTTTGAATTTTTGAAAAATGTTGACTTTTTGCAAAAACAGGAAGATCATAATCTTGGAAAACTCAAATTAGAAATTTTGGATTTAGACCGGATTTTTTGCATTATAAATCCCGGACACAGTCTCTAGATAGTATTTTTGCAGTTTTTGAATTTTCGAAATCTTTTACTTTTTCTGCGAAAGCAGGAAGACTATAGGCTTTTAAAACTCAAATTAGAAATTTTGAATTTAGACCGAATTTTTTGCGTTATAAATCCCGGACACAGTCTCTAGATAGTATTTTGCAGATTTTGAATTTTCGAAAATTTTGACTTTTTTTGGAAAAACAGGAAGACTATAGCCTGGGAAAACTAAAATTAGAAATTTTCCATTTAGACCGGATTCTTTGCATTATAAATCCCGGACACAGTCTCCAGATAGCATTTTTGCAGTTTTTGAATTTTCGAAATTTTTACTTTTTTTGGAAAAACAGGAAGACTATAGCATTGGAAAACTCAAATTAGAAATTTTGGATTTAGACCGAATTTTTTGCATTATAAATCCCGGACACAGTCTCTAGATAGTATTTTTGCGGTTTTTGAATTTTCGAAAATTTTGACTTTTTTGGAAAAACAGGTTGACTATAACCTTGGAAAACTCAAATTAGATATTTTGGATTTAGACGGGATTTTTTGCATTATAAATCCCGGACATAGTCTCTACATTGTATTTGCACTTTTTGAATTTTCGAAAATTTTGACTTTTTTTGGAAAAACGGGAAGATTATATCCTTGGAAATCTCAAATTAGAAATTTTGGATTTAGACCGGATTTTTTGCATTATAAATCCCGGACACAGTCTCTAGATAGTATTTCTGCAGTTTTTGAATTTTCGAAAATTTTCACTTTTTTGGAACAACAGGAAGACTATAGCCTTGGAAAACTCAAATGAGAAATTTTGGATTTAGACCGGATTTTTTGCATTATAAATCCCGGACACAGTCTCTAGATAGTATTTTTGCAGTTTTTGACTTTTCGAAAATTTTGACCTTTTTGGAAAAACAGGAACACTATAGCCTTGGAAAACTCAAATTTGAAATTTTGGATTTTACACCGGATTTTTGCATTTTAAATCCCGGACACAGAATGTAGAAAGTATTTTTGCAGTTTTTGAATTTTCGAAAATTTTGACTTTTTTTTAAAAACAGCCTAGGAAAAACTCAAATTAGAAATTTGGAATTAGACCGGATTTTTCGCGTTATAAATACCGGACACAATCTAGTTAGTACTTTTGCAGTTTTGAATTTTAGAAATTTTTGACTTTTTTTTGGAAAAAACAGGCAGACTATAGCCTTGGTAAACTCAAATAAGTAATTTTGGATTTAGACTGGATTTTTTGCATTATACATCCCGGACACAGTCTGTAGGGTAGTATATTAGCAGTTTTGAATTTTCGAAAATTTGGACTTTTTTTGGAAAAAACAATGAAGACTATAGGATTTAGACCGGATTTTTTGCATTATAAATCCCGGACACAGTCTCCAGATGGTATTTTCGCAGTTTTTGAATTCTCGAAAATTTTGACTTTTTTTGGGAAACCAGGAAGACTATGGACTTGGAATACTCAAATTAGAAATTTTGGATTTAGACCGGATATTTTGCATTATAAATCCCGGACACAGTCTCTAGATAGTATTTTTGCAGTTTTTGAATTTTCGAAAATTTTGACTTTTTTGTAAAAACAGGAAAACTATATAGCCTTGGGAAACTCAAATTAGAAATTTTGGATTTAGACCGGATTTTTTGCATTATAAATCCCGGACACAGTCTCTACATACTATTTTTGCAGTTTTTGAATTTTCGAAAATTTTGACTTTTTTGGAAAAGCAGGAAGACTATAGCCTGGGAAAACTCAAATTAGAAATTTTATATTTAGACCGTATTTCTTGCATTATAAATCTCGGACACAGTCTCTAGATAGTATTTTTGCAGTTTTTCAATTTTTGAAAATTTTGACTTTTTTTGGAAAAACAGGAAGACTATAGCCTTAGAAAACTCAAATTAGAAATTTTGGATTTAGACCGGATTTTTTGCATTATAAATCCCGGACACAGTCTCTAGATAGTATTTTGCAGTTTTTGAATTTTCGAAAATGTTGACTTTTTTTGGAGAAACAGGAAGACTATAGCCTTGGAAAACTCAAATTAGAAATTTTGGATTTAGACCGGATTTTCTGCATTATAAATCCCGGACACAGTCTCTAGAAAGTATTTTCCGGTTTTTGAATTTTCGAATTTTTTTTTTGGAAAAACAGGAGGAAAACTCTAATTAGAAATTTTGGATTTAGACAGAATTTTTTGCATTATAAATCCCGGACACAGTGTCTAGATAGTATTTTTGCTGTTTCTGAATTTTCGAAAATTTTCACTTTTTTTGGAAAAACAGGAAGACTCTAGCCTTGGAAAACACAAATTAGAAATTTTGGATTTAGACCGGATTTTTTACATTATAAATCCAGGACACAGTCTCTAGATAGTAATTTTCAGTTTTTTTATTTTCGAAAATTTTGACTTTTTCGGAAAAACTCAAATTAGAAATTTTGGATTTAGACCGGATTTTTTGCATTATAAATCCCGGACACAGTCTCTAGATTGTATTTTTGCGGTTTATGAATTTGCGAAAATTTTGAATTTTTCTGGAAAAACAGGAAGACTATAGCCTTGGAAAACTCAAATTAGAAATTTTGGACTTAGAGCGGATTTTTTGCATTATGAATCCTGGACACAGGCTCTAGATAGTATTTTTGCAGTTTTGAAATATCCGAAAAATTTTACTTTTTTTGGAAACACAGGAATACAATAGACTTGGAAAACCCAAATCAGAAATTTTGGATTTAGACCGGATTTTTTGCATTATAAATCCCGGACAGTCTCTAGATAGTATTTTTGCAGTTTTTGAATTTTCGAAAATTATGACTTTTTTTGAAAAAACAGGAAGACTATAGCCTTGGAAAACTCAAATTAGAAATTTTCGATTTAGACCGGATTTTTTTCCATTATAAATCCCGGACACAGTCTCTAGCTAGTATTTTTGCACTTTTTTGAATTTTCGAAATTTTTTACTTTTTTGGGAAAACAGGAAAACTCAAATTAGAAATTTTGGATTTAGACCGAATTTTTTGCATTATAAATCCCGGACACAGTCTCCAGATAGTATTTTTGCAGTTTTTGAATTTTCGAAAATTTTGACTTTTTTTGGAAAAACAGGAAGACTACAGCCTGGGAAAACTCTAATTAGAAATTTTGTATTTGTACCGGATTTTTTGCATTATATATCCCAGACACAGTCTCTAGGTGGTATTTTCGCAGTTTTTGAATTTTCGAAGATTTTTACTTTTTTTTGGAAAAACAGGATAACTATAGCCTTGGAATACTCAAATTAGAAATTTTGGATTTAGACCGGATTTTTTGCATTATGAATCCTGGACACAGGCTCAAGATACTATTTTTTCAGTTTTGAAATATCCGAAAAATTTGATTTTTTTTAGAAAAACAGGAATACAATAGCCTTGGAAAACTCAAATTAGAAATTTTGGATTTAGACCGAATTTTTTGCATTATAAATCCCGGACACAGTCTCTAGATAGTATTTTTCCAATTTTTTGAATTTTCGAAAATTTTGACTTTTTTCGGAAAAACAGGAAGACCATAGCCTTGGGAAACTCAAATTAGAAATTTTGGATTTAGACCGGATTTTTTGCAATATAAATCCCGGACACAGTCTCTAGATAGTATTTTTGCAGTTTTTGAATTGTCGAAATTTTTTACTTTTTCTGCGAAAGCAGGAAGACTATAGGCTTTTAAAACTCAAATTAGAAATTTTGAATTTAGACCGAATTTTTTGCGTTATAAATTCCGGACACAGTCTCTAGATAGTATTTTTGCAGTTTTTCAATTTTCGAAAATTTTGACTTTTTTTGGAAAAAGAGGAAGACTATAGCCTGGGAAAACTAAAATTAGAAATTTTCCATTTAGACCGGATTTTTTGCATTATAAATCCCGGATACAGTCTCTAGATAGTATTTTTGCAGTTTTTGATTTTTCGAAAATTTTGACTTTTTTTGGAAAAACATGGACAATAGCCCTGGAAAACTCAAATTAGAAATTTTGGATTTAGACCGGATTTTTTGCATTATAAATCCCGGACACAGTCTCTAGATGGTATTTTCGCAATTTTTGAACTTCGAAAATTTTGACTTTTTTTTGGAAAAACAGGAAGACTATAGCCTTGGAATACTCAAATTAGAAATTCTGGATTTAGACAGGATTTCTTGCATTATAAATCCCGGACACAGTTTCTAGATAGAATTTTTGCAGTTTTTGAATTTTCGAAAATTTTCACTTTTTATGGAAAAACAGGAAGACAATAGCCTTGGAAAACTCAAATTAGAAATTTGGATTTAGACCAGATTTTTTGCATTATAAATCCCGGACACAGTCTCTAGATAGTATTTTTGCAGTTTTTGAATTTTTGGAAAATTTTGACTTTTTTTGAAAAAACAGCCTGGGAAAACTAAAATTAGAAATTTTCGATTTAGACCGGATTTTTTGCATTATAAGTCCCGGACACAGTCTCTAGATAGTATTTTTGCACTTTTTGAATTATCGAAAATTTTGACTTTTTTTGGAAAAACATGAAGACTATAGCCTTGGAAAACACAAATTAGAAATTTTGGATTTAGACCGTATTCTTTGCATTATAAATCCCGGACAGAGTCTCTAGATGGTATTTTCGCAGTTTTTGAATTTTTGAAAAATATCACTTTTTTTGGAAAAACAGGAAGACTATAGCCTTGGAAAACTGAAATTAGAAATTTTGGATTTAGACCGCATTTTTTGCATTATAAATCCCGGACACAGTGTCTAGATAGTGTTTTGCCAGTTTTTGAATTTTCGAAATGTTTTACTTTTTTGGGAAAACAGGAAAACTCAAATTAGAAATGTTGTACTTAGACCGGATTTTTTGCATTATAAATCCCGGACACAGTGTCTAGATAGTATTTTTGCTGTTTTTTAATTTTCGAAAATTTTCACTTTTTTTGAAAAACAGGAAGTCTATAGCATTGGAAAACTCAAATTAGAAATTTTGGATTTAGACCGAATTTTTTGGATTATAAATCCCAGACATAGTCTCTAGACAGTATTTTTGCAGTTTTTGAATTTTTGAAAATGTTGACTTTTTGCAAAAACAGGAAGATCATAATCTTGGAAAACTCAAATTAGAAATTTTGGATTTAGACCGGATTTTTTGCATTATAAATCCCGGACACAGTCTCTAGATAGAATTCTTGCAGTTTTTGAATTTTCGAAATCTTTTACTTTTTCTGCGAAAGCAGGAAGACTATAGGCTTTTAAAACTCAAATTAGAAATTTTGAATTTAGACCGAATTTTTTGCGTTATAAATCCCGGACACAGTCTCTAGATAGTATTTTTGCAGATTTTGAATTTTCGAAAATTTTGACTTTTTTTGGAAAAACAGGAAGACTATAGCCTGGGAAAACTAAAATTAGAAATTTTCCATTTAGACCGGATTCTTTGCATTATAAATCCCGGACACAGTCTCCAGATAGCATTTTTGCAGTTTTTGAATTTTCGAAATTTTTACTTTTTTTGGAAAAACAGGAAGACTATAGCATTGGAAAACTCAAATTAGAAATTTTGGATTTAGACCGAATTTTTTGCATTATAAATCCAGGACACAGTCTCTAGATAGTAATTTTGCAGTTTTTGAATTTTCGAAAATTTTGACTGGGAAAACTCAAATTAGAAACTTTGGATTTTGACCGGATTTTTTGCATTATAAATCCCGGACACAGTCTCTAGATAGTATTTTTGCGGTTTTTGAATTTTCGAAAATTTTGACTTTTTTGGAAAAACAGGATGACTATAACCTTGGAAAACTCAAATTAGATATTTTGGATTTAGACGGGATTTTTTGCATTATAAATCCCGGACATAGTCTCTACATTGTATTTGCACTTTTTGAATTTTCGAAAATTTTGACTTTTTTTGGAAAAACGGGAAGATTATATCCTTGGAAATCTCAAATTAGAAATTTTGGATTTAGACCGGATTTTTTGCATTATAAATCCCGGACACAGTCTCTAGATAGTATTTCTGCAGTTTTTGAATTTTCGAAAATTTTCACTTTTTTGGAACAACAGGAAGACTATAGCCTTGGAAAACTCAAATGAGAAATTTTGGATTTCGACCGGATTTTTTGCATTATAAATCCCGGACACAGTCTCTAGATAGTATTTTTGCAGTTGTTGACTTTTCGAAAATTTTGACCTTTTTGGAAAAACAGGAACACTATAGCCTTGGAAAACTCAAATTTGAAATTTTGGATTTACACCGGATTTTTGCATTTTAAATCCCGGACACAGAATCTAGAAAGTATTTTTGCAGTTTTTGAATTTTCGAAAATTTTGACTTTTTTTTAAAAACAGCCTAGGAAAACTCAAATTAGAAATTTTGGAATTAGACCGGATTTTTTGCGTTATAAATACCGGACACAATCTAGTTAGTACTTTTGCAGTTTTTGAATTTTAGAAATTTTGACTTTTTTTGGAAAAAAAGGCAGACTATAGCCTTGGTAAACTCAAATAAGTAATTTTGGATTTAGACTGGATTTTTTGCATTATACATCCCGGACACAGTCTGTAGGTAGTATATTAGCAGTTTTTGAATTTTCGAAAATTTTGACTTTTTTTGGAAAAACATGAAGACTATAGGATTTAGACCGGATTTTTTGCATTATAAATCCCGGACACAGTCTCCAGATGGTATTTTCGCAGTTTTTGAATTCTCGAAAATTTTGACTTTTTTTGGGAAAACAGGAAGACTATGGACTTGGAATACTCAAATTAGAAATTTTGGATTTAGACCGGATATTTTGCATTATAAATCCCGGACACAGTCTCTAGATAGTATTTTTGCAGTTTTTGAATTTTCGAAAATTTTGACTTTTTTGTAAAAACAGGAAAACTATATAGCCTTGGGAAACTCAAATTAGAAATTTTGGATTTAGACCAAATTTTTTGCATTATAAATCCCGGATAATATCTCTAGATAGTATTTTTGCAGTTTTTGAATTCTCGAAAATTTTGACTTTTTTTTGGAAAAACAGGAAGATTATAGCCTTGGAAAACTCAAATTAGAATTTTTTTATTTAGACGGGATTTTTTGCATTATAAATCCCGGACACAGTCTCTAGATAGTATTTTTGCAGTTTTTGAATTTTCGAAAATTTTGACTTTTTTTGTAAAAACAGGAAGACTATAGCCTTGGAAAACTCAAATTAGAAATTTTGGATTTAGACCGGATTTTTTGCATTATAAATCCCGGACACAGCCTCTGGACAGTATTTTTGCAGTTTTTGAATTTTCGAAAATTTTGACTTTTTTTTGGAAAAACAGCTAGACTATAGCCTTGGAAAACTCAAATTATAAATTTTGGATTTAGCCCGGATTTTTTGCATTATAAATCCCGGACACAGGTTCTAGATAGTATTTTTGCTGTTTTTGAATTTTCGAAAATTTTGACTTTTTTTGGAAAAACAGCAAGACTATAGCCTTGGAAAACTCAAATTAGAAATTTTGGATGTAGACCGGATTTTTTTCATTATAAATCCCGGACATAGTCTCTAGATAGTATTTTTGCAGTTTTTGAATTTTCGAAAATTTTGACTTTTTTGGAAAAACAGGAAGACCATAGCATTGGAAAACAAATTAGAAATTTTGGATTTAGAGAGGATTTTTTGCATTCTAAATCCCGGACACAGTCTCTAGATAGTATTTTTGCACTTTTTGAATTTTCGAAAATTTTGACTTCTTTTGGAAAAACAGGAAGACTATAGCCTTGGAAAACTCAAATTTATAACTTTGGATTTAGACCGGATTTTTTGCATTATAAATCCCGGACACAGTCTCTAGATAGTATTTTTGCAGTTTTTGAATTTTCGAAAATTTTGGCTTTTTTTGGAAAAACAGAAAGACTATAGCCTTGGAAAACTCAAATTATAAATTTTGGATTTAGACCCAATTTTTTGCATTATAAATCCCGGACACAGTCTCTAGATAGTATTTTTGCAGTTTTTGAATTATCGAAAATTTTGACTTTTTTTGGAAAAACAGCCTTGGAAAACTCAAATTAGAAATTTTGGATTTAGACCGGATTTTTTGCATTATAAATCCCGGACACAGTCTCTAGGTAGTATTTTTTCAGTTTTTGAATTTTCGAAAATTTTGACTTTTTTGGAAAAACAGGAAGATTATAGCCTCGGAAAAAATTCTCGCCTACACCGAGACTCGAACCCGGAACCTTTTGTTTTCCGGGCCAAATGCTTTACCAACTGAGCTACTGAGGCAAGTTGCGATCTAGATGCACATTTTTGTCTTATATACGTTGTAATTCCCTCGCACCAAATGCTTTGAAACCTTTGCTTCTATCTTAGCAAACGGCGACTTCTTAGTCAAGAAGACATTTTATTGGGAATTTAACACTAATTTATAAAGCCAGTAGGACTTATATTGAGTTATTTTATTATTAATTTAACACTTCTCACTGAAGGATAAATTATATTTGAAGAAAAAAGTTCTCAGTTGGTAGAGCATTTGGCCAGGAAAGCCAAAGGTCCCAGGTTCGAGTCTCGGTCTATGCGAACATTTTTCTCTTCAAATATAATATATCCTTCTGTGAGAAGTGATAAATGAATAATAAAAACATTAACTTGAAAACATCATGCAATTTCCCATAATTAATATATGAATTAATTTTTCTCTTTACTATTAAGTGTCACGTAGAAATACATTATATAATGGAAATGGACAGCAAATGAGGGAAATTTTGAGGAAGTGGCTGAATTCAAATACCTAGGAACAATAATCACAAATAGGAATGAGATGCACACACAAATTAAACATAGGCTCAATTCTGGAAACGCGTGCTATTATGCATTGCAAAGACTCTTGATGTCCCAACTCCTTTCAAAAAACGTTAAACTGAAAATATAATAAACTATTATTCTACCAGTTATATTATATGGGTGCGAAACATGGACTCTTACTTTAAGGGAGGAAAGGAGATCACAAGTATTTGAGAATAAAGTACTTAGGAAAATTTTTGGACCAAAGAGAGATGAACAGACAGGTGAATGGAGAACACTACATAACAATCAACTACATGGTCTTTATAGGAAGCCAGATATAATAAGAACAGTTAAGTCTCGTAGACTGCGATGGGCAGGACATGTTGCACGTATGGGGAATGAAAGACTTGCATGGAAGCTTCTTGTAGGAAAGCCAGACGGAAAATGCCCAGTTGGTAGACCAAGAATGAGGTGGGAGAATAACATTAACTGTGATTTGAGGGTAGTAGATTATACAGGGAATGATTGGAAAGGATTAGCTCAGGATAGGGATGTATAGAGAGCTTATGTCCGTGCGGCCATGAACCTACGGGTTCGATAGTGCCAGTGAGTAAGTGAGTAAGTACTATTAACAGTGTAACTCTCTTATTGTGGTCACTCTGGGATGAAGACAATATGATTATTAGAATATGGATTTTAGGTGCTAGAAAATTGAAAAATATTTTTAAAAAAGGAATTACATAAACTTATGAAAATTCGCCACCAAGACAACTTTCTGATCTGATTTTGCTGGTTTATTAACTATACATTTTATTAATTAAATTGCGTATTTTATAAAGTTATGTGGCGCAAGCAGTTAGATGCTCACATCTCACTGCTGGGGTCTCGAGATCGACTCTACATGTGGGTTTCGTTGTGGACGAAACAGAGCTTGGGCAGGTTTTCTCAGAGTTTCTCCCATTTTCCCCTGTCACAAATTCATTCCACTTCTCCATACTCATCTCATCCATTTTGTTCATCTGTCCCATGATGGTGTGTCAGGCCAGCACCCTTGTCATTCACAGACCTCTATATAGGGGGCTTCATCTCATCTCATTCCTCGACATGACCCTGGGTTGGACACAAGTTGAGAATATTTTATTTTATATATGTTGCGGGAAAATAAACAAGGTGGTCGTTAGAGCAATTTTTAAATTATGGCTTTCATTATCCTAATGGCTGGATTTCACTGACTTTTTTGAGAATATCTTTCTCATTTTAATCATCATCAGCACCAAGGATTAGACCTGCTGGTCTGTTCCGATCTCATGTTAGAATTGGTCTATCCATCTTTTACTGGATCTTCCGACATTTCTTTGTCCTGGTGGTTTGTAATGAAGAATCTGTTTCGGAATTCTATTGTTATCCATTCTATTGATGTGGTCCATCCATTCATCTCTGTATTGTGTAATTCTATCTAATAATTTGAATATATTCAGTTCTCTTCATATATCCTCACTTTGATCCATTATTGTATAGCCAGCCACACTCCTCAGAAACCTCATTTCTGACGTTTCTATTCTTCGTTCCTGGTTTTTGGTTAAGACCCAGTGTTCCGATCCATACAGTAGTGTTGGAACCGTCATTGTTTTATAAAATTTTAAAAGTGTCTCCTTTCTAGTTCCTTTGAGACTTTGTTTATGGTGCCCACATATAATTAAATTAATTTATTTTGTTTTGAACGTGTTGAACGTATTTCATTATATTTCACATATTATTGCTTATTTGCACTTAGTTTCATTTTTTTTGCAATAATATTGCTAGAAGCAATTGATCTATGTAAAACCAAATCATATAAGATCCAAAAAGTTAAAAAAAAAATTCTAAGGAGGATAAATAAGTTGTTACGTTACAACACATGCTTAAATTGTAGCAAAAATCTCACCTTTCAAAACTTCTTCCTGGATGACTTATGCCAATAAGATGGCTCCGAAACGTCTGTGATAAGTTTTCAGCAGTAATCAGCAAGCATGTTGGTCACTGATTACCCTTTATAACGCCTTTGCATTTCTAAAATGTCTTCGTGGGACCTTTCGCCATGTTCATCACTGACGTCACCCAAGTTCGGTGAAGAATCAATATGTTTAACAGGTCGCATGGCTGACTGCAAATTTGGATACTGAAGAGAATGCTTATTTTTTAAAGTGAAACCAGATATATTGACCACATAGAAATAAGTCAGTGATGTGGTCCGTAGGTTCCCTCCACAACATTGAAATGGCAAATGGTATGCATGAATGCGAACCTTTTAACCACCTTATTAAAATCCTTTGGCAGTTTGTACAGCAAAAATTGGGGACCCAATATTTATCAGTATCTCCAAATTTACTATAGTTCCCGAAATATAAATTGTAGGCCTTTATAACTAGTTCTGCGCTGAGATTTTGTACAATACTCTCCACATACGTAACAGAATAAATTAGGAGAATTCTTACAGCAGCGAGACATTGTAAAATTATAAAAACACTAAATCTTACGTATTAAA
This sequence comes from Diploptera punctata, assembly GCA_030220185.1. Classification (NCBI taxonomy): domain Eukaryota; kingdom Metazoa; phylum Arthropoda; class Insecta; order Blattodea; family Blaberidae; genus Diploptera; species Diploptera punctata. Next base: position 11,752 of record JASPKZ010003880.1, read on the forward strand.
ATATTTTATAGGATATTGTTTTAATTCAATTCCTTTATAATGATTCAAAATAATGCATATATCGACACTTCACAATCACAACGATGTAATGTAAACGAACTGCACAGAACAAGGTATTACAAGGTATTACAAGCCATTACTTCATGTATTTGACAGTGGCAATCAGGAAATTTTGTATGCCTGTGTATTCCTGAGGGTTTAACAATCCCTAAGAGTAATAAAACCGCGCAAAAGAAAAAGAAGGGTGACCAGTTTGAGAGACAATAGCGCCTGCGACTCTCACGGAAACGATCAGTTCTGCTAATGCTACGGTTTATTATACAGCGTGTCGCGCCCGACGTGACGCGAATTCGCGTTTCGCGTGATGCTGGTTCAGCATGGAGCGCATACGTTACAGCGCATATGTTTATAGAATTGTCGCCAGATGGCACCACATATATGGAAAATCAAAATGACCAACGTTCATAATAAATTTCCAAATGTGTTTACAAAAACTAATGTATACAAACCTGTCCCTGCATAACCTAATACAATAAATTACATACATACTATTTAGTAAACTATAAATTAATCTGATGTACACTAAACTGACCCATCGGAATCTAACAAAATGAAGTGATTGAACATTTATTTCTTAAAATATGGTTTGGAATTAAATGCAAATGTTGGTCATTCACACATATGTCCTGCCATCTGGTGGATTTAATTTTATGAGCGTTCACGTATGCCAACTTCAATTCTAATAAAGAACTTTGAAAATAAATTGAGAAGAAAAATCATAGTTTGTGTACATAGATAAACATATTAAAATTCTTCATTTAAAAAGTTTCAAGTGTCGTTGCAAAACGATTAAAATAGTTCGAAATATTAGTAAAGACAGAAAAAGTAAGAGCTTTTATTTATCTCTTGACTAAGTTCAAGCCACAATAACTTTTTTCTGTACATCTCTGTACTCCTTCATGCTCATATTGTATAAAACATATATAGAACTCGATGATTTGCAACAAAACTATCTAACTTTCGTCGTTAAAATTGGAAAGTTATAAAACAAGTACTGCATTTCCGACATTTTGTTATAAAATCTTAGTTTGTTTTTAGCAATTACACCAATGAGTACGGGTAATATCTTCTATATTCTTTGTTTGCGCTGGCAAATTGCGTCCTGGATTCAAGAGATTCCAAAACACGACGCGACATGTCAGCGCAAATTTTTTTGCGCCAGCAATTTGCGTTGTAGATAAACCACCTCCATTTAAATACATGGGGAGCAATTTTTGCGCTGGCGCGTTGCGTCGTAGATAAACCACAGCATAAAAGTTGTCGTCGAAATATCTGACTCCGGTTAGGTGATTGGAAAAAACTCATTTTCGTCTTCTGCGAGTCAGAAAACATAGTTATTGATACATTTCGAGCCTGCGAGTAATTCTTTGTTGTTGAGTGTTATCCGTGCATATATTATCCGGTTTGCAGATTATCCGGGCATGACTCTTTTTTACTGTATTTTTTAAAATGAAGATAAATACTGTACTGTATTTTTGTATTGTTATGAAAAAAATTCATTATTTTTTAAACATGCTACTGTGAACTGCACTTAGAAACTAGCACAATAGAGGAACCTTCACTCACAACCCCCTCCCCTAACGCGTTTAACGGTACCAACCAACATTCTGAGAATACAATACAATTTTGGAAATTTCCATTGTGTGAGTTACTGATAGTTTAATAGTGAGTGGAGAACATATTTTAATCGACTCACCTCATATTTTCAAACTTCTTTGATACCGACGGTTTCAGACAAAATCATGTCCTTCTTCAGTCATGGCTTCCACTGATGAAATTCCGTGATTGTTGATTTCTTTCGTTGAGATTATAAACTTTGTAATTAAATTTTTATCCACCGGAATATCGAAATTCATAGATCGATATTTATTCTTCTGAATGAATATCACTTCCCAAATTGTCAATTCCAACGGTTTATCCAATTGTTTCAAAAGTTTCGCTTCTTTTTCAATTTTATGCTGTTCTAGTAAACTATGTGCAGCATAGTAAGAAATCTGGAATTTATCAAATTAATTGTAATGAGTCCCGCGCCGTAGCCGAGCGGTTAAGGTAGGAAACCTTGGCGCAGAGCTACGGGACTTGCGCTGGTTCGAGTCTCCATGGGGAAAGAAATTTTCTCATAGTATTTCGGCCAGTATGGGACCGGTGCCCACCCAGCATCGTGAGGCAATTGGGTAGCTACAATAAGTAGCGGCTCCAGGTTGAGGAACCAGCTATAACGGCTGGGGGACTCGACATGCTAACCACATGTCACCCCTACACTGGCTGTTGATCATCTACCTCTGTGATTGACACATGTGGATGTGAAGGGCCAGCAGCCGGCTGGTAAAAGGGCAACCGCTGAAAAGTGGAAAGACCCTCAATCGGAATTGTAATGATTGTAGCAAAGTATACATAGGAAAAACAAAAAGGAATTTGGAAACACGCACTAAAGAACATTCTAGAAATACTAAAAATTGTGAAATTGAAAAATCAGCAATTGCTGCACATAGTTTACTAGAACAGCATAAAATTGAAAAAGAAGCGAAACTTTTGAAACAATTGGATAAACCGTTGGAATTGACAATTTGGGAAATGATATTCATTCAGAAGAATAAATATCGATCTATGAATTTCGATATTCCGGTGGATAAAAATTTAATTACATAGTTTATAATCCCAACAAAAGATGGCAGCACAAGAAGCGATGTCACTAAAGAAATCAACAATCACGGAATTTCATCAGTGGAAGCCATGACCGAAGAAGGACATGATTTTGTCTGAAACCGTCGGTATCAAAGGAGTTTGAAAATGTATGAGGTGAGTCGATTAAAATATGTTCTCCACTCACTATTAATGATATAACCTCATAATGTTTACTTCCCAATATTAATTTAAATATACTGAAAGTTTGTTGTTATAGATTGAAACCACAGATATGGTGTAGCAGTGGGTTTATCGCTGGTTAGTAGTGTGGTCATCGGTGGTTAACACTGATTATTTGTGTCATCGCTGGTTATGGCGGCTATTTTGAATAACTGTTGTAACCAGAGTGGTCATGACAGGAAATAGTCCTGCTATTTTTTCATATGTACAAGTAAAATAAATTAATGATAATTACAATTCACACCTAACTAAATACATTTAATATATCATTTTATGAATATTTGTTGCATATAAGTAGTGTTAAAGTAGGTAAATAAATTTCTAATCAACTTCCACGGCGCCAAATAACTTAATTATCCATGTTTTTCGATTTTCTGTGCATATCTCGGTCCCAATTAACACAAATAATCGGGAATTTGCTGTATTGTAATTATACCAAGATAGCATTTAATTTAATTTTATTATTGATGTGCTAGACAGAGTGGGTAAAGGAAGAACAAGTGCTGGAACTCATAAAGAAGAGGAAAAGAAATTGGATTGGCCACTGGCTAAGAAGAAACTGCCTGATGACGGATGTCCTAGAAGGAATGGTCAACGGAAAGAAAGTTAGAGGCTGAAAACGACAACAGATGATAGACAATATTAAAATAAATTTTAATATTATTCGTTTTTAAACATCTTAATGATGGACAAATTATATTTGAAAAGAAAAATATATGCCTAGACTGGGGTTTGAACCCAGGGTTAGGGAATTAAGTATGTGTAAGAGAAAAATACGCATTTAGATTGGAGGCCTAGGTAGCTCAGATGGAAGAGCATTGACATAGAGAGTCAAAAGTCCTGGGTTCAAACCCCGGCCTAGGCGTACATTTTTCTGACGACGATTTTTATTATTAATTTAACACTTCTCATAGGATAAATTATATTTGAAGAGAAAAATTTTCGCCTAGACCGGGACTCGAACCCGGGACCCTTGGCTTTCCGGGCCAAGTGCTCTACCAACTGAGCTACCGAGGCGAGTTACGATCAAGACGCAAATTTTTCTCTTATGTACGTTGTAATTCCCTCGCGCCAAATGCTTGAAACCATAGCTTCTATCTTTGCAAATGGCGGCTTCTTAGTTAAGAAGACATTTATTGGGAATTTAACACTACTTTATAGCCAGTAGGGCTTCTATTGACGATTTTTATTATTAATTTAACACTTCTCATAGAAGGATAAATTATATTTGAAGAGAAAAATTTTCGCCTAGACCGGGACTCGAACCCGGGACCCTTGGCTTTCCGGGCCAAGTGCTCTACCAACTGAGCTACCGAGGCGAGTTACTATCTAGACGCAAATTTTTCTCTTATGTACATTGTAATTCCCTCGCGCCAAATGCTAGAAACCATAGCTTCTATCTTTGCAAATGGCGGCTTCTCAGTTAAGAAGACATTTATTGGGAATTTAACACTACTTTATAGCATTTGGCGCGAGGGAATTACAACGTACATAAGAGAAAAATTTGCGTCTAGATCGTAACTCGCCTCGGTAGCTCAGTTGGTAGAGCACTTGGCCCGGAAAGCCAAGGGTCCCGGGTTCGAGTCCCGGTCTAGGCGAAAATTTTTCTCTTCAAATATAGTATATTTTTCTTTTCAAATATAATTTAAAATAAATGGTTTGCATGCAGATACAAAAAAAAAGAAAGCTGAGTTATGGAAAGAGTGGAGAATGCTGAGTTTGCAGAGAAAGACCTGCTCTTGGGCAAAACACTATGTATGTATGTATTGATTCAATTAATTTAACATATTTATTCCCTCATCATAGTGAAATACTGACATAAGTGATAGTGTGGAATGTACTATAAAGCCATTGGTTCCATATTGCAGATTTATGGCACATAAAAGAACCTCAAGCTTAACATAAGAGCCCTCTGAGAAAAATTTGTTGTCCATTTCTATACTTACTTACTTACTCACTGGCACTATCGAACCCATAGGTTCATGGCCGCACAGACATAAGCTCTCCATACATCCCTATCCTGAGCTAATCCTTTCCAATCATTCCCTGTATAATCTACTTCTCTCAAATCATAGCTAATGTTATTCTCCCACCTCATTCTTGGTCTACCAACTGGGCGTTTTCCCTCTGGCTTCCCTACAAGAAGCTTCCATGCAAGTCTCCCATTCCCTATACGTGCAACATGTCCTGCCCATCGCAGTCTACGATACTTAACTGTTCTTATTATATCTGGCTTCCTATAAAGACCATGTAGTGCATTGTTATGTAGTCTTCTCCATTCACCTGTCTGTTCATCTCTCTTTTGTCCAAAAATTTTCCTAAGTATTTTATTCTCAAATACCTGTAATCTCCTTTCCTCTCTTAAAGTAAGAGTCCATGCTTCGCACCCATATAATATAACTGGTAGAATAATAGTTTTATATATTTTCACTTTGGCATGGGTTCCCTGAAGTAGTCCCCGCCCGGAGAACCGAATGGGGGACTATTTGACCTCCAGAAAATTTTACCCCAGTTGAACCCATGTCCGCATTTCTTGACGGTTCTATTTTTACGGAGAAAGATCGTCACTCTTTCGACGAAGGTACTTTTTTCGTCTGGCTTATCACCTTCGACCAGTCTGGCACGGGTAACCCTATCGGCAGCAATGCTACCGCCAGCATAGCTCTCAGGATCATTTAAGCACGCAAGTCACTCCACCACGACAAGGTAAAGATACCATGGAGGGATTCTGACACTAATCACCTGATCTGTTAAAGGTCATAATTAAGTAGAAATACTAATCGAACTATTATAAGAAATATCGCTATGAGGTATAATTTAAAATTCAAAGCAAATTCTGTTCACCTCATATCCCGTCTTCTAATTAGACCGGTTTCAAAACCTAGGTGCTTATTCTCAGTCAGAAAAACATATAATTGAAAGAAAGGCTACTTTAATAACAAATAGAAATCAATGGCAAAGAGAAAATGTTTTGCCTGAACTGGGAATCGAACCCCGAACCTTTAGCTTTCCATGCTAATGCTCTGACCACTGAGCTAATTCAGGCTTCATTCCCATCCAAGCAGAAATCCTTCCTTTACCTTACTCTACTGGTCCCATATTCAATTGCAATGAATCATCATTCACAAATACACAATGAATGGCTTCTACCTGAAGAAGACATGAAGGGACTCCACACAGCTATAGCATTATTTATTAAATTAACATTGAGAAGCTAAAGCTATTACTGTGATAGAAATAAGTAAATTAATGAACACAATTAAATTATTGTAAATCATGGTAAAGAGAAAAATGTTTGCCTGAACCGGGAATTGAACCCCAAACCTTTAGCTTTCCGTGCTAATGCTCTGTCCACTGAGCTAATTCAGGCTTCATTCCCGTCTAATCAGAAATCCTTCCTTTACCTTACTCTACTGGTCCCACATTCAATTGCAATGAATCAGTTTGATTCCCGGTTCAGGCAAAAATTTTTCTCTTTACCATTGATTTACAATAATTTAATTGTGTTCATTAATTTACTTATTTCTATCATAGTAATAGCTTTAGCTTCTCAATATTAATTTAACAAATAGAAAAACAAAAAAGAGCTTACGGTTAGGAAAAAATTCACATTAAAAAGAAAACAATAAAAGAAAATTAATGAATTTTGAAATTCTTGGGGAAGTTGATATGATTCAGAGGTTCATCAGTCCAGCAACAGATGGAGTAAGAGCAGAGCTCCTGGACGATAGAACATCGGTCATGAAATTACTGAGGAAGGAACTTAGGTTTCAAAACAGGTATAATTAGAAGATGGGAGGTGAGGTGAACAGAATTTATTCTTCTTAATAATTGAGTTTGTATCTTTTTAACATTCTTACCTCATATGATTGTTTAGTTGGACATATGTTTCAAGGCTGTTGCCCCATCATCAGCATTGCACAAACTGATTTTTTTTCTTTTCTTTAAGTTGTCAGCCCTGGATCTGTGTTCCAAGAACTTGAAGAAAAGAAAAAATCAGTTTGTGCAATGCTGATGATGGGGCAACAGCCTTGAAACATATGTCCAACTAAACAATCATATGAGGTAATAATGTTAAAAAATACAAACTCAATTATTAAATTAAACCTCATAATGTTACTTCCTAATGATTTTAAAATGCATTCTTCTTCTTCTTCTACTTCATGAAATTAGGCCTTTTGACCTGTTTTCACATCAAGTGGGATATAAAGAATAATAGAATTTATTTTAAATTAAAAATACAATATAGTTATCTCATTTTCATCCACGAGTGGATATCAATAAGCGACATCCACTGTATAATTAAAAACTTAAACAATGATTATATTATTTTTAGTCTGATCATCTTACCTCAATATTAATGTTGATTTGATCTTGGACATGTTTCAAAACAATTCTGTTTTATCATCAGCTTGTCCAGACTGGTTTGATTTATGTTGCACACCCTAGATATCGATGTCAGCTCCATCTTGTGATTGGCCAAAGAACCTTCAAACAAGGTCACACTCCGTCGGTATTTCAAAATTCATAACTCTGTTTTTGTTCTTCTACGAAGAGTTATGAATTTTGAAATACCGACGGAGCGTGACCTTGTTTGGAGGTTCTTTGGCCAACCACAGGATGGAGCTGACATCAACATCCAGGGTGTGCAACATAAATCAAACCAGTCTGGACAAGCTGACGATAAAACAGAATTGTTTTGAAACATGTCCAAGAACAAATCAACATTAATATTGAGGTAAGATGATCAGACTAAAAATAATATAATTAAAATAACCTCAAAATATCACTTCCTAAAATTAAATATTAACTTAAACAATGATTGGAAAATACCAATGTTTCTCTCCAGAGATAAAAGTCATATTAACTGGACATAATAACAATGACCCCAGTCTGAGTGTAAATTTTTCTCTTCAAATATAATTTATCCTTCATTGAAATGTATTAAATGAATAATAAAAACATCGAAAGAGGCAACACTGGTTTTATAACGTAATGTAAAATTTCCAATAAAGGTCTTTTTATCACTTAAATTGGCAAGACACTAATTTTTTGTGTCAGTTATTTAAATGTGGCAGACCGCAGGTGAAAACAAAATCAACCATTAAGGTAGAATTTTTTATCACTCACGTCATATTGTTCTTCTTATTTGACTATAAACTAGTTTCGGAACATAGTTTCTGTTCCATCCTCAGTATCGTCACGACCATTGTTCTGTCATCTTGAAGAGCCGTCCTTCTCTCCTTCCATTGGCTGAATGAAAAACCTCAAAGGTTCGAGGTTTTTCAGTCTGCCAAAATGGAAGGAGAGAAGGACAGCTCTTCAAGATGACAGAACAATGGTCGTGACGATACTGAGGTTTGAGGTTTTTCAGTCAGCTAATAGAAGAAGAGAAGGACGGCTCTTTAAGATGACAGAACAACGGTCGTGATGATACTGAGGATGGAACAGAAACTATGTTCCGAAACTAGTTTATAGTCAAATAAGAAGAACAATATGAGGTGAGTGATAAAAAATTCTACCCTAATGAATATACCTCATAGTGAGAATTCCTAAAATAAGTAAAAACAACCATAACTGTTACTATTATGTATATTGTGTAATTCGACACACGTTTATGTTATTTGTATTTGTTTATTTTCTTCTGTTTTACTTAAAATATAAAATAAATTAAACAATTGTTATATCCTATAGGAAACATTGTCAATTTATGGATTAATAAAGAAGCCACCATTTGCATGAACAAGCAACGGTTCGTAGTATTTGGCACTCGGAAATTAACAGTGTATAAAAGAGAAAAATTTGCATTTAGATTGGAGTGCTCAGGTAGCTCAGTCATTAGATCATTTGCATAGAAAACAAAAAGTCCTGGGTTCAAACCCAGTATGAGTGTATATTTTTCTCTTCAAATCTAATCAACAACAAAATTGAGAGTTCTGAGTGATTCCAGATTATTGTGACAATTTTAAGAAAAAAACCTCACACTATGGCTCAACATGCCTAGAAGGTAATTTGGCCTATTATTAATCTTCAATATATTCCCAGTAACAATCTACAAACAAGAAACAACAAAATTTGTATTAATCAATAAAACAACAACAACCGCAGCTGCTGGCGTCGCATCCACATATGCCATTTACAAAAGTGGATAATCATTCAGCTATAGTGAATTCAATCTGCCAGTGTGGTCAAGAACATTCTTTTACTTCTTTTACTCTCCCCAATACTCTAAATTCCCATGTTAAGAATAAATAATGTCTCATAGTAGATGCTATATTATTTATCATTCAATAGATTAACTATATGACTTATTGATTGTAATGCAAAAGAGAGAAGGCAACACTTGAAAGGGTCTTTAGGGAATTCTTATACTGTATGTGACCTTGAACGGACTTTCCAGAGGGAAACCTCTATAAAGACTATCTGCTCTTAACCCTTAAATTGACAAAACACAAATTTCTTCTGTTAGTTATTTGAATGTGGCGGACCGCAGTGAAAACGGAATCTTGTATAACTGTTATTATTAGGTATATTATATAATTAGATATACATTTAACTAGTTTCTTTTTGTTTGTTTTCTACTGATTTATTTAAAATGTTAAATTAATTAAACCAACTGATGTATCCAAAAGGATACATTACAAATTTAAGGGTTACAGTGATCCTCATCAAAATAAAACCATGTGACCTGCTCGCTTTTCATTGATTATGGACATCAACGTACGAATTAGAAGCAGTAAGTATGTGAAAAAGTAGTTCCCTTCATTAAATTAAAAATATGTTCTTGTTATTCTTCGTGAATGAAAATAATAATATTCAAAACACAGAAAATATTCTAACATATACTTAATCAATAATTACAACTTAAATTGAATTTATCCTTCAGTGACAAATGTTAAATCTAATATATAAAAAATGAATGTTTGTTTGTTTGTTGGTTGGTTTGTTTGTTCGTACTTTATGTGTGCCCATACCATAGATCTGATTGTGATGGGGCTTTTTGCAAAATGTGCAGGAGATTCCCGGGATGAACATAGGCTATAGGAGAGTTGTGATACTCAACTCCTACACCCTTAAAAATCGCCCTTTGTAGTGGAAAACATGAAAAAAAGTAGCTCTTTGGACGCTTAAATGGCTTACGCTGCCTAAACCATAACAAATACACAAAATTAATGTACATAGAATTGAATATCTCAAAAAGCTCTGCAAAAAAGTTTGTAACAGCTTATATTTATCTCTTACGGATAACTCACAATAACCATTTTTGGCTTTCATTGATGCCAAGAAGATTAAGGTAAGTACGTAGATTCCAGTGCAAACATAGTAGCACATGGTAGGTAATCTTTTACGGACAACTCACAATAACAAATTTTGTCTTTTAGCTCATTTATGCCAAGAAGATCGGGATGAGTAGATTCCCAGGCAATGCCGGTAAACAGCATGGAGTATCTAAAAATAATTACAATATACATGTTTCCTCTCACTTATTTAACTAAACATAAAACACGTTAATTTTCGTATTTTAGCTCTTTTATGTCAAGTAGATTCCCGGGCAACGTCAGTTAATCAGCAGGGGGTATCTAAAAAATATAAATTTATAATTATTTTTCCTCTTACTTATTCAACTAAACATAAAAGCACATTAATTTTCATTTATTTAGGTGTAACAGCGCATGCCGGGTTTTAGCTAGTTAATAACAAAAAATAAATTACAACTTAAAATAGTTTATTACATTTGGATGATACATTTGAGTCATGCTTCAGTCGATTCTGATGCAACAAAATGGCTGAAGGTGTTGAGTCTTTTGTTGCTATGTCGCCATCTAAATTTTTAAAACACAAGTCTGGCAAATCTTTGACTAATGGTCAAAAAACATTAATTTTAAATGTATTTCACAACTTAAGTGAAACATATCACCAGCTTTCTTGTAATCTACCCCATTCAATGATCACATGACTTATATACTTCACACGTGCTCCCTGTCATTGTGACAGTAATTGTGGCACGAATGGCGGAAGGATACAATTGGTGTTTATGTTAGGATCACTTTAAGAGCAGATAAGATATAGTAGAAGAGTGACACATGGTCAGCATGTTACTCCTCCTGTCATTTCAACTCATTTTCTCAATCTGGAGCCAAATTCCCTATGCCTTCTCTATAACATATTACACACATCATTACCTTATTATTTATCACACCGCTTCACTAAACTCTCTGATACACATAACTTAGATACCCGATCCCTTGAGCACAGTGTCCTTTATATCCCTCCTCATCATACTACCTATTATTCGAAATCTTTTACAGTTTCTCTTGCTAGAACATGGAATTCACTTCCACCCTATGTCAGAGACTGCCAAACTTTACCATCTTTCAGAAATAAATTGAAAATAAAATCACTAACAGAAACAACTCACTAATATTACTTTTTTAAGAATTAATAATGCGTTTTTGCATTATTTAATAAAATAGACTTAGGATTTGTTAATATATTTACCTAATGCCTTGTATAAAAATCATAGATTAATTCATTGTAGTTTATTACTTGCTTTGTATTTTTTTTCTTTTCTTTTTATGTATAGTAGATTCGAGCTGTTATTCCTTTTTTTATTCATTGTATCATTAATTTAATTTTAATTTGTATTTAGTTTCATTGTATTATTAGACATTATTTTCATTATTATTCAATATGACAGATAATTAATTGTTCAATGACTATTATTGTAACTTTTTTTGTATTCATATGTAACATATGTTTGTCCTGTTTAATATGACTATTATTGTAATTTTTTTTTGTATTCATATGTAACATATGCTTGTTCTGGTGAGTGGAAGAGAAGGCCACATGGCCTTAACTCCACCAGGCTAAATAAATCTATTCTATTCTAAATCTATTCTATTCTACTTCTTATTGCAGCTACCAAAATTCCTCATAATGCTGGGAGGGCAACAGTTCAAAATTATATGAAAAAAATTAATTTCCCCATGGAGACTTGAATCAGCACATATCCCATAAGTATGCTTCAAGGTATGATGCCTAAGACCATTTGGCTATGGTGCAGGATGGGGAGAATTATTTTTTATATATATTGACCCACATTATCCGATGCATTGTTTACAGCATCCATGATTGTCTAGATATCCTGCTACTTAGTAAGTAAGGTGAATCCATATTAATTTTACCTCATAGAAGTTGAGTCCTGTTAAGACATGTTTCAAAAACAAACTTGTGTTTTACCTTCAGCTTGTCCAGACTGTTCATTATTACATTGTCGGATGTTGACTCCTACTTCTCCTTTTTGTAGTCCAAAGAACTGGCATATCAAATCTCCCTCCCCCGGGAAATTTAAAATTCATGATTCTATATTTAATTTTAGGAAGTGATATTTTGAAGTTATTTTAACTATATTATTTTTAGTCTGATCATCTTACCTCAATATTAATGTTGATTTGTTCTTGAACATGTTTCAAAACAATTCTGTTTTATCGTTCTGGACAAGCTGATGATAAAACAGAATTGTTTTGAAACATGTTCAAGAACAAATCAACATTAATATTAATTCATGATTCTATCCCTATTCTTCTGGATATAGATCTTCTCCCAAATGGTGAGTTCTTTAGTATTTTCTAACTATTTTAATAATTTGCTCAATTTTATGCTTTTCTGACCAAATGCATATTTTTTCTAAGTTTCCTTTTTTTACGTTTCTAGAGTGTTCCTTAGTTGTAAATGGTTAAATTTATATTTATATTCCATAAGTATATCTTATCACAATCAGTACACTTTTTCTGGTATATTCCTGATTTTTTACCATCATCAATCTTTTCTTTTTTGTTGGTTTTTATTAGTTTTAATTAATTATATGTACAAAATAAAACTATGAGGTTTATTTTAATTCATTTGAGTTTTTTTTTTACTCATCTCATATTTCTTGAGTTTTTTGCAGACCTAGGTTTCGTCGCTATACTTCGCGACATCCTCGATGCCACAGAACTGCCGTCTTGCAGTTGTCCCTCCTACAAATTGATTTCTGCACTCTCTGTTGATTTGGAAGTTCATCGATCAGCCAACAGAGAGCGCAGAAATAAATTTGCAGGAGGGACAACCACAAGATGTCAGTTGTATGGCATCGAGAATGTCACGAAGTATAGCAATAAAACCTTGGTCTGAATAAAAATCAAGAAATATGAGGCGAGTCAAAAAAACAACTCAAATAAATTTTACTAGTTTATTTAGGCTGTAATCATTTTTTGGTGCTAACCTGATATTAAATTTTCAAAAAATGTTTTGGAATTTATTGTGTGCCCATGGATGATATGTGAATTTCCTGCATTTCTTTTCTTTTGGTTTTCCTATATGAAGAGTGCTTTCATTTCTCAATTTTTGTTTTTTTTTTGTTCTTGTCAATTTTTTTATATATAATTTTCATCTCAAAACTATTTTATAATCCCACTCCTTGACCAAACAGTCTAAGGCATTACATTTTGGTGCAGACTGAAGGGACATACATTAGTTTGAGTTGGTATGGTATGGGGAATTTTCTCATGAAATTTCAGACAGGGTATGGGACTGGTGCCCACTTAGCATTGTAAAAAATTTGTATAGCTATAATAAGTAGTGGCTCCAGGTAGAGAAAACTAGCTATAACGTCTAAGGGACCTGACATGCTAATCTCATGTAATACCATACATTGGCTACATGGTCATTAATAGAGACCGGATGTTAGGGAAAATGCCTACAGTTATTTATTATAGATATTGTAAAAGTGACTTCATATAAGTTCATACCGACGACCCTAGAGTTGTTTTCCATTAAGTTAATTTTAAAAGCATCAAAATTATCGAATGTCACAAAATGATAAAACACTTATCCCGTCTACATAAAAAAGTTGTACTTCAATGGATTCCGGCCCATTGTGGAGTGACAGGCAATGAAATAGCCGATTTTCTAGCCAAGAAGGGTAGCAAAATTGTTTCAAACCCAACTTCTGCTCCAGCTTCCTTTCACTCTATCAAAAGAATTATCTGAAATAAATACATCAATAAACTTAGAGAAGAATACACCACCAAAACATCTGGAAAGGAATGGGAAAATCTACAAGCTTATGACATTACTACATTACAAAGAAAATCTGCAGTAGCAACATTCAGACTGCTAACGGGACATGACTGCTTGAATAAACACCTACACAGAATTGGCATAACAGATTCACCTAAATGCCCTTTTTGCAATTTAAATGAAGATGTGGAAAGAAACCATCTCCTCCGTTGTCCAGCTTTTGTAGAAGAGACCAGCCTTTCTGCTAAATATTGGAGTGCAAGAGAGCGAATGATTTCATTATCAAGTGCTCGACATTAGATACCAACCAACCAACCATTTTGCCTATAAATGTCTATTTCAGCTTACAATGCCTATAAATGCCTATTTGCCATTTTTTCTCGAAATTAACTTAGTATTTCAATGAAATTAATTGAAATGGACAAACTACATGACACATATAATTGCATAGAAACCTTTAAGTGACTGGCAATATTATTTTTGATTAAGTTATGTAGATAGGAAATAACACTATGAGGTTCTTTAATATTGTTTATATTGTTATTGTTAATATTTTTGATGTTGGTAACACTGAATTCAATCTGTCCTTTTTCATAGACAGGTGTTTCAAAGACAAAATGGTGCGACAAGTGTGTTTTTTTTTTTACCTTTAGAACAGTTTTTTTTACTATGCCATAAGAATGGCCAACAATAAGACAGACTGACCAATTTCGTGAAAAAATTTGTGGGCGGAAATGTTCTCAAGTGACTGTTCAATATTGTTTTGCAAAGTGGTGTAAAATTTCAGTAAATTGTGCGAAGAAGTGCCATTATTTGCAGCACATACACACTGCGAAACATACGTATGCTCTTTGTAAAAAGGCAAAACAAGTTCCAAAATAATCTCTGATATCTCTATATGCTATTGATAGTATATGTTTACATTCTTTACGTAAGGCTGTAAATATTTATGTGTGTATATATATATATATATATATTTAAGAGCCTATTTTGAATTTTATAGTGCCTTTTTGCCTGCCTATTTTGAATTTTATAGTGCCTAACATCCGGACTCTAGTCATTAATGTCAATGATTGACACATGTAGAAATGAGACCAGCAGCAAGCTTGGCAAAATAAGGGCCATCTAGGTCTGTTGAGCCATTTAATCAAAATCAAAGTGGGAGGTAATACTATGAGGTATTTACATATATGAATGAGTTGGAGAAAATGTTTTTAATATTTCACCTCATACAATTGCGTGTTTTCACGATACTGGTTTCAAAAGTATAATTTTAATTCCATCTTCAGTCAAACTCCAACTGTCGAAATTTTGCCATTAACACCATCTTCTGAACTGCCATCTGGTGTCGATTTTATGAACTTGGAGATCAAATTATTCTCGTCAGGAATTAAAAAAATCATGGCTCTATGTTTATTCTTCTGAATGTAAAAAAGATATACATATACCGGTGTCGATTTTATGAACCTGGAGATCAAATTATTCTAATCGGGAATTTCAAAATCCAAGGCTCTTATTCTTCTGAATGTAAAAAAAAAAAGATATACATATACTGGTGTCGATTTCATGAACTTGGAGATCAAATTATTCTTGAAGGGAATTTCAAAATTCATGGTTCTATATTTATTCTTCTGAATGTAAAAGAGAGAGATGAACAGACAGGTGAATGGAGAAGACTACAAAACAGTGAACTACATGGTCTTTATAGGATGCCAGATATAATAACAACTGTTAAGTCTCATAGATTGTGATAGGCAGGACTTGTGGCATGAATGGGGAATGAAAGATGTGCATCGAAGCTTCTTGTATGAAAACCAGAGGGAAAACGCCCAGTTGGTAGACAAGAATGAAGTGGGACAATAACATTAACTATGATTTGAGGGAAGTGGATTATACAGGGAATGATTGGAAAACATTAGATCAGGATAGGGATGTATGGAGAGCTTATGTCTGCATGGCCATGAACCTGAGGGTTCGATAGTGCCATGAGAGAGAAAGAGAGAGAGAGAATGTAAAAAAATATATACATTCAAAAGAATAAATAAAGAGCCATGAATTTTGAAATTCCCGACAAGAATAATTTGATGATAATAACATTAATAATTAATTGTTTTCTCAGTCAAAAAAATTATTTATTCAAGACAACGTTTCAATCTCCTTGTGAGAGATAATTTTCATGACATTTGACGTGGTTGTTTATAACACATAGTTACCATTAACAAGACAATTTTTTTTTTACAAATTTAAAATTCCAATTCAATTTTTAATCATAAATTGAAATTTTAAATTTCTTCATTTAAATTTGTAAAAAAAATTGTCTTGGTGAGGTAATTATGTATTATAAACAACCATGTCAAATGTCTTGAAATCTTACACAAGTAGATTGAAACATCAACTTGAATAAATTAATTTTTTGACTGAGATAACGATTAATTCTTATTGTTGTTATTAACTACTCTCAGGGAATAATATTTATAAAAAAAGATATTAAATAATAAGAATAATTTGATCTCCAAGTTCATAAAATCGACACCAGATGGCAGTTCAGAAGATGGTGTTAATGGCAAAATTTTGACAGTTGGAGTTTGACTGAAGTAAAATTATACTTTTGAAACCGGTATCGTGAAAGCATGCAACTTTATGAGGTGAGATATTAAAAATATTTTCTCCATTGTTAATATTATTCGTTTTTAAACATCTTAATGATGGACAAATTCTTCTTCTTCTTCCTTCCAAGTATTAGGCCAAGGCCTATTACGATCCTATAGAAAATTTTCCCTCCAGCGTTTGAGGGAAATTTTCATGTAAGACTTGAAAGCATAATAATAGTCCCTTCATATTTGATTTATATTTGAAAAGAAAAATATACACTTAGACTGGAGGCCTAGGTAGCTCAGATGGAAAAGCATTGACATAGAGAGTCAAAGGTCCTGGGTTCAAACCCCAGTCTAGGCGTATATTTTTCTTTTCAAATATAAATCAAATATAATATTTTCTCCAACTCATTCATGAACTGTTGAGCCATGTTTCTTTTTTTTTATTTTAATGATTGTCCAGTCAGATTCCTGGATTTCATGACCCAATCCATTAGATTACTTAATGCACTGAGAAGTGAAAATATTTTAGATGTGCTCAAAGAGTATACTTTGGGTGTCAACTGAATTACCATTGACCTTCAAACTACCACTGGTGAAAGTGGTCAAAGTTAGTGTGTACACATACAACCAATTCCTTTCCCTAGTGTTGCCAAGCTGTATGAATGCAGGTAATTGGCAAGAAATGTGTTGTCATCTTCTTTAGTCAATAAGAATCAGATTTTGTCAAACATTTGTGCAGTGAAGTGTCTAATCATGCTGTGTTTCTATTTAATATTTCCTTTGCTTTTCAAAATATTTTGTCAGCATAATTCCATGTAAAGTGGAAAGTCTAGGAACCAGCATTAAGCAAGCATGAGAAAGGGTGTATAAAGTAAATCAGTTCTTTCTTAAGGAACTCTGTGAGTTGGAGCATCCTACATATTTTTATATATTAAATTTAACAGACAAGTCAAGCCACGGGAATAATCACAATTGCTCGGACGAAAAACTGACAATCGTGAAAACAGCTGATGATGGTGATAAGAAATTGCCGATACTGCAGTGCTGTATTTAAAGAAATATAGAAGTATGGGGTATGAAATAATCACGATTAATTTAATTCTCATCCTACATATACGAGGGCGGATCGGAAAGTAATGCACAATAATTTTTTTCTGTCTTTGGTATTGCAGCTAGAATGTTGAAATTTCACAGAGATATAGTTTGAAGTTTTCACTACAGATGGTATTTTTTTCTCAGGTGCACCTCTTGCGAGAGAAGCTTGAACTATGCAACAAAGATGGCGCGCATGCTACAGTCGTCCACCTGTGAGGAACAGAGAAGTGTTGTTCGATTTTTGTGGGCCAAAGGGCATAAACCCAGTGAAATTCACAGGGACATGCGTGGCGTGTATGGGGATGATTATATGGACCGTAGCAATGTCTCCAGGTGGTGCATATTCTTCCAAGAGGGACGCGTGAACCTTAGTGATTCGCCACGCTCCGGCCGGCCGACAACAGCAGCAATCCCGCAGAATGTCAGAGGCATTGAGGCGGCAATTCTGAACGACCGGCGTGTGCATCTGTTTGGTCCCATGAAGATATTCCTGGCCGGCAAACGCTTTGAGACAGATGTGGAAGTGAAATCAGCAGTGCGCAGATGGCTACACTCCAACCAAACGGACTTCTACGAACAGGGCATATTGAAACTGGTAACACGATGGGAAAAATGTGTTGAGAAAGTTGGTGGCTATGTCGAAAAGTAGGTAAAAGATGTAAGTTCATTTGTGATTTTTTTCCTTTTTTTTACTATTAAACTTTTTAAAAAAAAAATTATTGTGTGTTACTTTCCGATCCTCACAGGTGGACGACTGTAGCATGCACGCCATCTTTGTTGCATAGTTCAAGCTTCTCTCGCAAGAGGTGCACCTGAGAAAAAAATACCATCTGTAGTGAAAACTTCAAACTATATCTCTGTGAAATTTCAACATTCTAGCTGCAATACCAAGGCAGAAAAAAAATTATTGTGCGTTACCTTCCGATCCGCCCTCGTACTAAGCATAAAGGTGTTGCCAGAACTCAAAACACATAGAGCTGCACCATGTGGGATAGGACTTTGCACTGTACGTAAAAGGCAATACCACAAAAATAGCTCTCTCTCTCTTTCTCTCTTGTGTAAAGCATTAAGAAGGCGCTACATTCATACAGCTCGGCGAATCTAACAGAGGGGGCATACAAAATATTCTTCACATGCCCCCAGAGAAACAAGAGGTGATCATGCCACAGATCCTACTCTCCCTACATATTCTTCCTGCAGATTTTACTGAGATGTGATCTTTCCAGGCTGAATGCAGAAGGGCCCCATCATGCTGGAACCACATTTTTTTCTTCATCTCACAAGAACATATTCTTCATTAGTAGTGGCCATTTGTTCAGAAGGACCACAAGACACACAGCCTAATTTAAACATGGCAGCAAGTAAAACTGTCTACCGGTATGGTTTAGGGATAACATCATTAACTCAGATGCAGTAGGCATAGGTTCGATCCTTAGTCAAAACAAGTTTTCAAAGAGATTTTCTCTGGATTCTTCCTCACCTGAAAGACAAATGTCAAGAAACTATTATCACCATCCTTCCTAGAAGAACTGTGGAAACATTAAGGCCCAAATAGTACCCAAACACCATCTGGCTATATCACATTCACCTTGTTTAAAAACATACAGGATTCTTCATTTATAACCTAACGGGCACATGGTGTTTTAATATTTAATTTTAGGAAGTGATATTTTGAGGTTATTTTAATTATATTATTTTCAGTCTGATCATCTTATCTCAATATTAATGTTAATTTGTTCTTGGACATGTTTCAAAACAATTGTTTTATCGTCAGCTTGTCCTGTGGTTGGCCAAAGAACAGTTATAAAATACAAAAGAGCTGACTATTTGGGAAAAAATCTATATTCAGAAGAACAAAAACAGAGTTATGAATTTTGAAATACCAATGGAGCGTGACCTTGTTTGGAGGTTCTTTGGCCAACCACAGGATGGACATCCATGGTATGCAACATAAATCTAACCAGTCTGGACAAGCTGATGATAAAACAGAATTGTTTTGAAACATGTCCAAGAACAAATCAACATTAATATTGAAGTAAGATGATCAGACTGAAAATAATATAACATGGTGTTTTGCCAGTGCACAGTTGAGTGTGCCACAGCTGGCTTTGCTCCTACATAAATCTGCACATAAACCATGTATAGAAATCTTACCATATAGAAGATGCTAATTCACTTGATTAAGTTGGGCCACTGTAATGTTTTCGATTTCATTTCTAATATTTTGTTTTAGTTCTTCCAATGTATGAGAATTTGTCTCATAAACTTTGTCTTTCAGGTTGTCCCACAAATAAAAATCACACACAGTTAGATCAGGGGAGCGAGAGGGCCATACACCAGCACTAATCACTCTATCTTGAAACACTTGCATAATTTTATTCATGGACTCCCCTGCTGTATGAGCAGTAGTAGAATCTTCAACTTTTATAAGATTCATGATGTGTTCCGTTGAGGTATTATTCAAAATTAAAATATAAAATTATGGAATATTCACCTGATAGGTCCATCTCCTCAACTTAATTAATTATTTAACTGTAGCGCTTTCGGGACTTGTCCCATCATCGGCAGGATTCAAAACTCGTGTTTCACTGAAGATCTGGTAGAGGGGGTTACATGTATTGGGTTCGACAATCTGATAAACGAAAACGAACCCAATACATGTAACCCCCTCTACCAGATCTTCAGTAAAACACGAGTTTTGAGTCCTGCCGATGATGGGACAAGTCCCGAAAGCGCTACAGTTAAATAATTAATTAAGTTGAGGAGACGGAACTTTCAGGTGAATATTCCATAATTTTATATTTTAATTTAGTAGAATCTTGTTGAAATCACCCATATGATTTCTCTTCTTCTGTCAGTTCATGAAAAAATGGGGTCAAAACGTAATTTCAGTACCTCTCTGTATTTACAGTCTGCTTGTAAAATATTGGACCGATTATGTGTCTTGCACTAACAGCACAGTATAAGGTAAGATTTTTATACATGCTTTATGCATAGAGTTTATGTAGGAGCAAAGCAGGCCGTGGCACACCTAACCGCGCACAGGCAAAACGCAGTGTGCCTGTTAGTTTATAAATGAAGAACCCTGTATTACAATACACAATAGATACATATATATGGTTACACATGAAGATCCTAAGACTTGACATGACCTTGACGTTGAAATATCTCCAAATTACAGGGGTGTGCAACTACTGAACAAAGTATCAGAAAACTCAGGTTGATAGACAAAAAATTACCCTTCTTTTGAGATCCAATCTTTCTTTGTATTTTGTCGCAGAGGTTCTGAATCCCCTACATATTCTTATCTTCTTAATTAAGAATGAGTTTTTGGATGGATCATATAATACAATTTTCTTAAAAAAATGAACAAGTAAAGTGTAAACTTACAATCATGATGATTCCTGGTCCCTATTGTCTTCACTGATTTTCTTAACCATGTGCTTAGCAACAGCTCCCATATTTTCTCTGAGCAGAGCTTTGTACAGTTCTCCAAATGTACATTTCCGAGGCTTGCGTGCTTTCCAATCCAAAAGCATCTGGTAAGCACACTCTCGGAAGCCTATCGACTGATATGAATGTTCCAAATTAACCAATGCCTGCTCTTCTATTCCCAATGTTCGGCCCAGATTCCTCCAATCCTTACGTACTATCTTGGAAGATATACGCCACAGATCCTTGTCAGTGAGTTTCCTTGTGTTATTCCTGTTGAAATGAACAATAAAAAGGCATTTCAGACCTAAAGGAAAATTTTTGAGAATTATAGTTTTACTTCTGTTTTTATTGGGTTCCAAGAGAACAAAGTAAAACAATAAATAAATAAGGTGAATTTGTTTTCATCTTATAACATAGTAGTTCAAAGTATCACTATTATGAGGTAAGATGAAAATAGAACCGCTGCGCTGTGGTCTCGAGGTAGTGTGCTGCTTTGTCACATAGCGGGCCCGGGTTCGATCCCCGGTAGGGGCAGTTTTTCTGGGTGAGGTTTTTTATCGGGGTTTTTCCTCACCTGTAAGACAAATGTCAGGAAAACTTTAAGGCCCAAACGATCCCCAAAATCATATGGCCATCATCATCATCATCCTTCACCGGTGTGGAAAGCAACGGGAAGCTACCACACCTACAATTCCCTAGTAAAGCTGCAAGCATAGCATGAAAATGCTATGATTGCAGTGAAGTACCTGCTTTCAGGCAGAATTACTATGGATGGATGGATGGATGGATGGATGAAAATAGACTCACCTTGTTTATTAAGAAGAACCTCATATGTTACTTTTTTAACTCCAAGCACAACTGGCCTTGAAGGCCCTAGGCCTACCAGCCGGCTGCTGGCCTCACGTCCACATGTGTAGACAATCATAAGCCAGTGTAGGGGTGACATGTGGTCTGCATGTCGGGTCCCCCAGCAATTATAGCTGCTTATTGTAGCTACCCAAATGCCTCACGATGCTGGGTGGGCACTGGTCCCATACTGGCCGAAATTCCATGAGAAAAATTTCTCCCCCATGGGGACTCGAACCAGCACAAGTCTCGTAGCTCTGCGCCAAGGCTTCTTGCCTTAACACTCGGCTATGGCACTGGACTCATAATGTTACTTGCTATTATAATTATATAAAATAAAACAAATTTACAAAGAAAAACATTAATAAATAATAATGGAAAATCGCACTATAAAGAAACAACAATACAGTGTAAAAATCCTGTAGACATAGTAGAATGGCAGAATATGGAAACAAAAAATAAAAATAGAAAATAACAAGTCTAAGAAGCAAGCATATGAGAATAAAGAAGTTGATTCTGCCATTACTTCCTATTGTATTTGCATAAGCATATGAGAACTTTTTATGTATAATACATATGGAAAAGATAGCAAAAATATAGATACTTTTATAGAAATAAACAAAAATAAAAGGCTAATTCAAAAAAGGGAATTCATTAAATTCCAAAACAAAATAATGACAGACAATAAACAAATCACAAATACATTCATGCATATCTTTACGAGAACAAAACCTATACACAGAAGTAAAACACAAAGGCCACAAGAAAACAGTAGTAAAATTCAGACTGATGT
Source organism: Diploptera punctata (assembly GCA_030220185.1). Taxonomy (NCBI): domain Eukaryota; kingdom Metazoa; phylum Arthropoda; class Insecta; order Blattodea; family Blaberidae; genus Diploptera; species Diploptera punctata. The sequence continues at coordinate 34,504 of JASPKZ010003880.1, forward strand.
CGGGCACAACAGCCTGACTCACCATCTCCACAGAATACATGTTTTTCATGTGTGATATGCAACGACCTGGACCTGATCATGGACAAACACAATCTTCTAGTCTGTCCAGCTTTAAATCCAACTGCACAACACTCTAAGGACCTTGTTAGCTTGTACTGGGAAGCCAGAGAGAAAACGACTTAAGCGTCAAATCTCACCATTAGAAAAACAAACAAACAAAACAAATTAAAGCTACTATTTTGATGTTATATTTTTAATTAACATGTTCCAGAATTGAATATAGTTTTATTTTAGAAAGAAAAATTACATTCGAACCGGGAGTTGAACCCCGGACCTCTGCCTCTGTACGTCAGTGTGTTATCTGTTATGCCATTAGAACTTCCGATAGGAACGTTCCTATCGACTCCCGGTTTGAATGTAATTTTTCTTTCTAAAATAAAACAAATTAAATTTGAGAAGAAAAATGTTTGCCCAGACCAAGACTCGAACCCGGGACCTTTGGCTTTCCGTATCAATGCTCTACTAACTGAAGCCAAAGGTCCCGGGTTCGAGTCTTGGTCTGTGCAAAAATGTTTCTCTTTAAATTTAATTTATCCTTCAGTGAGAAGTGTTAAATTAATAATAAAAACATCAAGCAAAACAAAACCTACATCAAAACAAATAAAGCAAGAAAACAACACCATAAAAAATAAATTAAAAATAGAATATAACTAAACAAACTGATGGAGATCTTCGAACATGAATTCAAATTCTAAGAACTTAAAACAGCAATATCACAAAAAAAAAAAAAAAGTCCAGGAATAAATAATATAACTGGAAAAATAATAGAACACTTCAGATTAACTATATTCAAAATATGTTTGAAAATGTTATCTGGAAAACTGTATCAAACCATATGGAGGCTTCTATTGAAGCCCTAGAAACCACCAAACCAGTTTCAGAACTATCAGCCTTTTACACTAACAAGTTTGCTAGCCAAACTGATGGAAAGAATGATATGTAATAGACTCAACTAGTATCTAGAAACTCAGAACCTTATAAAAGAAGCACAAGTGGATTTCAGAAAACACCAATCAACATGCTTTTTGTCACATGAGTACCAATAGTTGTACTTAATGCAGTTTTTTTATCGTGTTTTCAAATATGTATTCGGAATTTCTCTATCACCCACAGTTTTTTTATTTCAATTTCAATTAATGGATTTAAATAATTATTTTGGCCGTATATGCATGGAAAATTAAAAGAAGGAACAGAAAAGGAAGACCAAGAACAACCTGGAAGAACAACATTCAAAATTCAATGTGGAAATTTGGTGTAACAAATGAAGACACAGATGACAGAGAACTATGGAGAACTTTAATTAAGGGAAAATTGTGAATGTTTGTTGCAAACTGATAGTCTGTAAGTCCGTAGTCATTTATATTTATTTATTTTTTTAGTTCATGTTAATTACTAAGACCGGTTGGAGAAAACCCTCAATGATGAGGAAAATTCTCAAAATAAAAATAAAAAATTATTATTTTTTTAATAAATGTTTTTTCAAAGTTAAAATTGGGAAACACATTATGAGGTTCTTACTTAATAAATTAATGAGTCATTTTAACATCTTACCTCATATTTCATATGAAATATGAGGTAAGATGTTAAAATGACTCATTAATTTATTAAATGTTTTTTCGTCCATTTGTCCATTGTAAAATAAAACCAAATGAGCTAACTCAAATGATTTCAGCTATGGAAAAGAGATATCAAGGCAAATGGAATCCTAATGTGCTGGCTGATTATTGTTGGACCATCAAGAGGGATGCTCCACAGGCAAAATATAGTAGAAAATCATCATTTCTTACTTTCTAGGTGAGTCCAACTGTTCGAATATTGTGTAGTTACGAATGTAGAAAACATTAAAGGGTTTGAAATTATAAATTCCTGTCTCTCGGAAACCTTGTATGATGGAGAAAAACCGATACCATATTTGAATTCAGAAGAAAAAATACAAACAGAATCACATACTTTTCTTTCTGAGACAAAAAAAAAAGTTTCTTTTTTGTTGCTCAGTGTTATCTGCCATTTTAAACACTGGATGGCACTAAAATCCATTGCCAAATCTCTCATTTAAATTACAGGGAAGTAATAAAACTCCTGTATTGGTAGACTGGATAACCCTCACTACCTGCCATCCGAGCCATGTCCCACTTCACACCACTCCGCTCTTAACTCATGCAGGGATGTACATCTGCTCCATACAGTGGGTTGCCATTGTTGGATTCTGGTTTCAATTTTTGTGTTTTGTAGTTAAAAAGGCAGATTTTTTTTATACAGCCTTGGTACATCACAATGCTTCCCTGGTAGAAATTTTAAGTTTCAGCATACAATCTTGACAGTTCTCTTGTGAGTCAAAAATCATGAAATTACTATCAATATACCCCTGGCAGATGTGGTAGATTCATACGTTTAATATGAACAAGTAACTGCAGCATGAAAACGGTACTTTTTCGGACAAAGATTCCTATACAAAATATGGTTGGTTGGTTGGTATCTAATGTCGAGCACTTGATAATGAAATCATTCGCTCTCTTGCACTCCAATATTTAGCAGAAAGGCTGGTCTCTTCTACAAAAGCTGGACAACGGAGGAGATGGTTTCTTTCCATATCTTCATTTAAATTGCAAAAAGGGCATTTAGGTGAATCTGTTATGCCAATTCTGTGTAGGTGTTTATTCAAGCAGTCATGTCCCGTTAGCAGTCTGAATGTTGCTACTGCAGATTTTCTTTGTAATGTAGTAATGTCATAAGCTTGTAGATTTTCCCATTCCTTTCCAGATGTTTTGGTGGTGTATTCTTCTCTAAGTTTATTGATGTATTTATTTGAGATAATTCTTTTGATAGAGTGAAAGGAAACTGGAGCAGAAGTTATCATAAGTAATGCCACGAGTGATTTCCAATTTATCTAGAGAATTTGGAAATCAAGGGTGGCATTTGTTAGGACTATTTAACGAATAAAATTAAGCTGTTTACTCACAAATCATTATTTAAATATAGTTATTTTAAAATATTTATATATTTAATGTAAATGGCAATGTTTGAAAACAAATGAGAAACGATTGCTATGCTTCATTTGCTTCTTTTGTTCATCACTGCAACCAGATCATATTATTTATTGCCAAAAGAACGCAATATTGTAAGAATGCACTCTAGTGGAGAAAAAATGAAACACATAAAACTGTATATTAATTCATTTCTGATGTTTCTTCTTCAAAGTTAAAATTGGGAAACACATTATGAGGTTCTGATGTTTCTATTCGGAATGTTAAAAAGGAGGTGCTTTCTTTATTATGATAAACTTTGGTTGGTAAATTCTAGGCGAAACACGACTGTGATTGGTTGTAAATAAAAAAATCATTGAAATGTGATTGGTCATTGACTCCCATTTGGGGCATGAGTTAAATAGTCATAAGTAATGCCACAAGTGATTTCCAAATTATCTAGAGGATTTGGAAATCAAGAGTGGCATTTGTTAGGACTACATAATGAATAAAATTAAGATGTTTATTCACAAATCATTACTTAAATATAGTTATTTTAAAATATTTATATATTTAATGTAAAGGGCGATGTTTGAAAACAAATGAGAAATGTTTCGTTATGTTTCATTTGTTCATCACTGCAACTAGATCATATTATTTATTGCCAAATAGGATTGCAATACTGTAAGAATGCATCCTGGTGGAGAGAAAATTAAACACAAACTGTATATTATAACCAACATTATAAGTTAATTTTTTTTTAGGAAACAACTCAGTAAAATCATTATTTAAAAACACAATTATTGAACACACAATTATCAAATGTGTAGTTTGAAGGTATCTGTTCATTATTTGCTATATTCAACGTATTTGCTGCAAAATAATGGTGTGACCTGTTCAGAATATTAAAAAGGTGGAGCTTTCTTTACTTACTTACTTACTCACTGGCACTATCGAACCCGAAGGTTCATGGCCGCGCGGACATAAGCTCTCCATACATCCCTATCCTGAGCTAATGCTTTCCAATCATTCCCTGTATAATCTACTTCCCTCAAATCATAGTTAATGTTGTTCTCCCACCTCATTCTTGGTCTACCAACTGGGCGTTTTCCCTCTGGCTTTCCTACAAGAAGCTTCCATGCACGTCTTTCATTCCCCATACGCGCAACATGTCCTGCCAATTGCAGTCTACGAGACTTAACTGTTCTTATTATATCTGGCTTCCTATATTATGATAAACAGAAATTAATAATTATCGAGGTGAAACACGACTGTGATTGGTTGTAAAACAAAATTCATTGAAACGTGATTGGTCACTGACTCCCATTTGGGACTACTCAATCCCCTCTACAAGCCCTAGAAGTTTGTAGTGGGAATTTCCAAACACTCTATATAATAAAAAATTGAAGTGGATTATTTTAATAATATATATATATATAGTGGAAAGCAATGGGAAGCTACCACACCTACAAATCCCCAGTAAAGCTGCAAGCATAGCATGAAAATTACAGTGAAGGACTTGCCTTCGGGAAGAATTACTATGGAGGATATATATATGTTTTTTTTTTTTCCAATGTCCCAGGTTGTCCTTTTCGACATTTCTGGTGTTCTCTCCTGGCATTGGCGTAATTGTCACCCACTTCTGAAGTTAGTGCACCTGGAAGGCGGGGTTATGCTGCCTCAATGATATGATAGGTGATGATGATAATGATAGTGGTGCACCAGGAGAGTCCTTAATCCTAAGCTTAATCTAAGACGAATATGAATGATGATGATTGCGATGGCCACATGATGTTCAGGGACCGTTTGGGCCTTAAAGTTTCCTGACATTTGTCTTACAGATGAGGAAAAATCCTGATAAAAACCTCTTCCAGTCCTGACCAGTCCTCAACCTGTCCTGACTGGGGATCGAACCCGGGCCCGCTGCGTGACAAGGCAGCACGCTACCTCGAGACCACAGCACTGGACTATATAAATCTTGTTGTACAATTTATCTATTTCAAGTTCATATATGTTATTATTTATATATGGCAAATAACTTTTAATAGATCTTATATATTAAAAAATACTGCTCTTTCTAGATTAATAAGAAATTATGTCTATATTTATATATGACAACTTATTAAACTTGCTCAAAAATCTTGAAGCCATTTTTCGAAAATTTTATGCATTTTTTCATATTTTCGAGTGCATCAGATTATCCATCTTGCCAAAAATAAAATTACCTATCTTTGATAACCTAGTCCCTACCTATTGAATGAACTATTTAATATGTGGTTTTAGTTTCGTCAAAGAGAGTAAAGTGATCCCAGTACAGGCCTCAGGAGGCCCTTGGGGTAGTAGGAGGTTAAGGCTCCCACTTTCTCTTGACAATCGGCACTTGATGTCAGCCGGGTTGTCAGCCCTACGTGACGGCCGCCTTTACCCCAAAACAAGCGTCTGGTACTCATTTCAGTTAGAGGCTGAGTCGACCCCAGGGCCATAGTGCCGCCAAATAGTCAAAGAGAGTTTTAAAACATAATGAAAATATGAACATGAAACACAATTATATATTGATACAATGCAACTATAGTACGTTTGCTCAATTAAGAGAATCTTCCTGTGTATATTTTCAAACGGTTGCTGCACAGACAGTCGGAGAGTGGGAGCAACTAGCCGAAGTTTCTAAAATATGTTAACACTCATCGTTGAAAAAAATACTTCACGTAGCACAATTCATACATCAACTCACCACTAAATGCAATACAAAAGTGTATAATACCTTAAAGAAAGGAAGAAAGAAAGAATTTCCAACCCTTCCTATACCTGATGCTGACCTTCAAAGTAGACAGAGAATTCACCCCCCACCCCTAATCCCTTCTAATATTTGCGCGGGAAGATTATGTAATTGATAAAACGGACTATAGTTTCATAGAGATTGATATGTTATCTTATTAAGAGCTCACTTGTGCTTTTCTGTGGAAACTGTCTTGTCATGTTGAGAAACATCATTGTCACTTCCATCATCTTCGCTTGAGCTGGATATAGTTTCAGATATATCCGAAAACTTGCGTCTCTTTGCTGCAGTAGCTCCACCTCCACTACTTTTCTTATTTGAACTTGGATGAGATCGTTTATTGGCCACTTTGTTGCTCTCATTTTGAGAATCGCCTGTATTCAAAGTTAAAATTGGGAAACACATTATGAGGTTCTTAATTAATAAATTAATGAGTCATTTTAACATCTTACCTCATATTTCATGTTTTTCAAACACGGTAACTATAGTTTTCAAATGATCTTGTCATTCATTTTCAACCGCCATTATGACTACCGGATATTCGTTGGAATCTCCCTCTATAACGTTGCCATCTGGTGTTGATTTGACGAACTTCGAGATATCGTTGCCATCTGGTGTTGATTCGATGAACTTCGAGATGAGGTCACGTTCATCCGGAATGTCGAAATTCATAGATTTAAATTTGTTCTTCTGTATAAATATTTTCTCCCAAACTGTCAAATCCAAAGGTTTTTCCAAATGTTTTAGAAGTTTAGCTTCTAGAATTGAAAAGGAAGCTAAACTTCTAAAACATTTGGAAAAACCTTTGGATTTGACAGTTTGGGAGAAAATATTTATACAGAAGAACAAACTTAAATCTATGAATTTCGACATTCCGGATGAACGTGACCTCATCTCGAAGTTCATCGAATCAACACCAGATGGCAACGATATCTCGAAGTTCGTCAAATCAACACCAGATGGAAACGTTATAGAGGGAGATTCCAACGAATATCCGGTAGTCATAATGGCGGTTGAAAATGAATGACAAGATCATTTGAAAACTATAGTTACCGTGTTTGAAAAACATGAAATATGAGGTAAGATGTTAAAATGACTCATTAATTTATTAAACACTATCTTCTTAAAATTAACATAATCTCATAGATTTTCCATTAATCTAGATCACAGTTTTTCAAAGGTGTCCTGTGCCACACTAGTGTGCCATGAAACACATTAACTGTGACAAGAAAAAAAATATATTGAGAGTGTGTGCATGCATGTGTGTCCTTATCATGCTTCCTGTTTACATTAGGAAGTCAGATAACAATGTGTAAATTAATGAGTCATATTTTTACATCTTACCTCATATCTTATGTTTCTTTAACCTTTACACTGCTATGAACAGGTATATCCATTGGCAAAGAAAATGCTTGCTGTGCTATGGGTGTGTATATCCATTCTCAAATCCAAACGCCTGTTAGTTATATAATACGTATTGCATTGCTTTCAAATTAAGCAGGCATATACTGCTATCTCCTAGGAACCTAAATAAACTTTTTCCATATTTCTCCCTGCATTGAGCAAGGAGGGTTTTAAAGGCTGGAAATATCTCAGCAGTGAAAAGGCTAGACACGGGAACTAGTTTTCAAGAGAATGATCTCTCTCATTTTCAACCGACATTATGACTACCAGATTTTCATTGGAATCGTTGGAATCTCCATCAATAACATTGCCTTGGAACATAGTTTATAGTCAAATAAAAAGAACAATATGAGGTGAGTGATAAAAAATTGTACCTAAAGGTATAGAATTTACTAGTTCTGGCTAAGTGGAAGATTGTATCTAAAGGCTTTAACTCATGACTAAAATGAATAAATAAACTTCTATGGAATGTCGCCTGAAGAAGAGAGATTCTCTTATAGTAATGAATTTAAATTATTCTACATTTCAAAATCATAAAATTAAGGAGTGTCTTATGGTCTAAAAAAAAACATAATGAAATCATTAAAAGGGCACTACTAAAAACTTCACCCATGAAAGAAAACACCAGCTAGAAAAAGAAGAAGAAGCTTATCTCACCTGAATCAGAGTCATTTACTCTGCCCCATGGTCTGTAGCCCCAAAGTGAAAGTCGTTTGACTGCTTTTCCAGCAGAACCTTGTGATGACGATGCCTGACTACCTGAACCTTGTGACCCATCTGATCGACCACTGCTACCTCTACCTTCACTGTTAGAGCCAGAAAATCCTGCATGGTTAAGGCGAAGATCTCTGCTTACTGCATACAGAGCTTGAATGAATTCTTCTGGAGTACCTCCTCTGCCATTGTACATATTCATCATGGCCAGGAAGGGGTCTGGAGAATACTGCAAAGCAAACTCAGGTTTAACATAAGCATAAAATTGATGGGGGGGGGCATGTCATAGCATAGTTGATTAAGGCAATACACTACAAACCAGACGGTCATGGTTAAAATCCCAATGGTGTCAGGATTCTTAAATTGGCTTAAACATTCTGGTGACACCATTTACCTCGGTTTGACTCAGCGTCTAACAAAATTGAGTACCAGATGTATGTGCGAGGTTAAAGGCAGCTGTCATACAGAGTAACAACCTAACATTTTGTGCTGATTGTCTAGAAAGGTGGGAGCCTTAACCTCCTATTACCCCAAGTCTTCTACAGCATGTTGTGGGATTACTTTACTTTTACCTTTTACAAAATCAATAAGAAGTAACAAAATGAGGTATTTCATCAAAGAAATTGAATTAGTAGTTTAATTAATGAATGAGTAATTTCTTATCTTACCTCACAGTTTATGTTTTTTTTAAACACGGGAACATCCCTCCCATTTTCAACCGATATTATGACTAGTGAATTTTCAATGAAATCTCTATCTATAACGTTGCCATCTGGTGTTGATAGTTAATTAAACCTCACCTCACACTTTGCTCTCTTAACCTAAAACATGTTTCAAAGGTCATTACCTACCTTTCTCAGCCAAAAGCAGACTGTTGGAAGCCCTTTATATCCTCTCCCTCTGGTGTTGGCCAGATAAACCTCACAATCAAATCCTTCTCCCCCAAGAATTTCAAAATTCATTACCTTATCTCTATTTTTCTAGATGTAGATCTCTACAGTTGTTTTAATAATTTTGATCTCTTAAAGGACCAAAAGAATTCAGTTTGGGAGCAGATTTACACTCAGAAAAACAGAGAGTTTGCAACCCTGTAAGTCCATTCTTCTTCCTTCTGTTAGTTGACCGATGAACTTCCAAATTAAATCCTTTTCCCCAGGAATTTCAAAATTTATAATTTTGTCCTCATGTTTCTGGATGTATGCTTCCAACGATAATCTAAAAAGTCAGTTTTTGTCTGAGAATGAAGACTACATAACAGTGGTCTTTATAGGAAGCCAGATATAATAAGAACAGTCAAGTCTCGTAGACTGTGATGGGCAGGACATGTGGCACGAATGGGGAATGAAAGACATGCATCGAAGCTTCTTGTAGGAAAACCAGAGGGAAAATGCCAAGTTGGTAGACCAAGAATGAGGTGGGAGAATAACATTAACTATGATTTGAGGGAAGTAGATTATACAGGGGATGATTGGAAAATATTAGCTCAGGATAGGGATGTTTGGAGAGCTTATGTTTATGCAGCCATGAACCTATGGGTTCGATAGTGCCAGAAAGTTAGTTAGTTAGTTAGTTATGAACTCCTATGTTAGAGAGCAAAATATGAAGTGAGGTGTAAATAATCAATTCAATTGTTTGATAAAATGCCTCAGGGTTACTTCCTAACAATTTTGTGTTAAAATAGTCGATGATGTCATCTGGGCTAAATTATATTTGAAGAGAAAAATATTACACTCAGATGAGGTTTGAACCCTGGACCTTTTGTTTTCTATGTGAATGCTCTACCAACTGAGCTACCTGAAAAACTCTAATCTAAATGCAAATTTTTCCTGGTTTCAAACTCCAGTCTGAGTGTAATATTTTTTTTAATATAATTTATCCATATTTAATTTTAGGAAGTGATATTTTGAGGTTATTTTAATTAAATTATTTTCAGTCTGATCATCTTACCTCAATATTAATATTGATTTGTTCTTGGACATGTTTCAAAACATCAAAACAATTCTGTTTTATCGTCAGCTTGTCCAACATAAATGTAACTAGTCTGGACAAGCTGTTGATAAAACAGAATTGTTTTGAAACATGTCCAAGAACAAATCAACATTATTATTGAGGTAAGATGATCAGACTGAAAATAATTTAATAACTTATTTTAGGAATTCTCACTATGAGGTATATTCATTAAGGTAGAATATTTTTTATCACTCACCTCATATTGTTGTTCTTATTTGATTATAAACTAGTTTCGGAACATAGTTTCTGTTCCATCCTCAGTATCGTCACGACCGTTGTTCTGTCGTCTTGAAGAGCTGTCCTTCTCTCCTTCCATTGGCTGACTGAAAAACCTCGAAACCAGGTCATTCTCACCGGGAATTTCAAAGTTCATTAATTTCTTCTTTCCGCTCTTTTGAATGTAGATCTTTTCCCAAACAGTAAGTTCTTTAGGTTTTTCTATTTGTTTTAATAATTTAGCTTCTTTCTCGATAAGATGTTTTTCAGACCATGCATGGGCAGCCACTGCAGATTTTTCTACTTCCCCTTTCTTGACATTCCTGAGATTTTCTTTCACTCTAGTTTTCAAATTTCTTTTAGTTTTTCCTATGTAGAATTTCTCAAATTTATCAAATTAAATGTGAAGAATGTGAGAAATTCTACATAGGAAAAACTAAAAGAAATTTGAAAACTAGAGTGAAAGAACATCTCAGGAATGTCAATAAAGGGGAAGTAGAAAAATCTGCAGTGGCTGCCCATGCATGGTCTGAAAAACATCTTATCGAGAAAGAAGCTAAATTATTAAAACAAATTGAAAAACCTAAAGAACTTACTGTTTGGGAAAAGATCTACATTCAAAAGAGCGAAAAGAAGAAATTAATGAACTTTGAAATTCCCGGTGAGAATGACCTGGTTTCGAGGTTTTTCAGTCAGCCAATGGAAGGAGAGAAGGACAGCTCTTCAAGACGACAGAACAACGGTCGTGACGATACTGAGGATGGAACAGAAACTATGTTCCGAAACTAGTTTATAATCAAATAAGAACAACAATATGAGGTGAGTGATAAAAATATTCTACCTTAATAATTTAATAATTTATCCATCATTGAGATGTATGAAATGAATAATAAAAACATAATAATTAAATGAATCGTGATTTTTTCTTACCTCATACATCTATGTTTCTTTAAACACAGCACTGCAGTATCGGCGACACTTTGTCGTCATCGTCAGCTGTTTTCACGACTGTCAATTTTTTCTCCTTTTTGCCGGTAATTATCTAGACTGCCATCTGGTGTTTTTTTGAATGAATCATTTCCTAAACTGCTATCTGTTGTATTTTTGAAGAACTTTGTAATCAAGCTTGGTTCTTCCGGAAGAACTAGACTGCCATCTGGTGTTTTTTTGAATGAATCATTTCCTAAACTGCTATCTGTTGTATTTTTGAAGAACTTTGTAATCAAGCTTGGTTCTTCCGGAAGAACCAAGCTTGATTACAAAGTTCTTCAAAAATACAACAGATAGCAGTTTAGGAAATGATTCATTCAAAAAAACACCAGATGGCAGTCTAGATAATTACCGGCAAAAAGGAGAAAAAATTGAGTCGTGAAAACAGCTGACGATGATGACAAAGTGTCGCCGATACTACAGTGCTGTGTTTAAAGAAACATAGATGTATGAGGTAAGAAAAAATCACGATTCATTTAATTATTATTAATTGAACCTCATAATGTTAAAAATTCCCAAATTTAATATATAAATAAAAACATAATTTGGGCTAGTTTAACCACAGCTAACTAGCTCAGAAGATGTCAACAAACTATGGTACAAATGCCAGCTGTGATAGCCTAAGTCATTTCAATGAACTTGCCTGCAATTTACTTTTAATTTCACTCTTAGTAAAACCAATGTACTGCGCAAATTTCTTCCAGTTGTTACCATCCGTGATCTGTAGAGAAGATGCAAGCTCCTTCATGGCAAACACTGTCCATCTTTCACATCCCACTGGCAATGATACCTCGCTCTCTAGTCCAGTCTGTCAAACACACAATACAGATAAATAAAGTAAATCTGGTACTTACTTACTTACTCACTGGCACTATCGAACCCGTAGGTTCATGGCCGCACGGACATAAGCTCTCCATACATCCCTATCCTGAGCTAATGCTTTCCAATCATTCCCTGTATAATCTTCTTCCCTCAAATCATAGTTAATGTTATTCTCCCACCTCATTCTTGGTCTACCAACTGGGCGTTTTCCCTCTGGCTTTCCTACAAGAAGCTTCCATGCACGTCTTTCATTTCCCATACGTGCAACATGTCCTGCCCATCGCAGTCTACGAGACTTAACTGTTCTTATTATATCTGGCTTCCTATAAAGACCATGTAGTTCATTGTTATGTAGTCTTCTCCATTCACCTGTCTGTTCATCTCTCTTTGGTCCAAAAATTTTCCTAAGAACTTTATTCTCAAATACTTGTAATCTCCTTTCCTCCCTTAAAGTAAGAGTCCATGTTTCGCACCCATATAATATAACTGGTAGAATAATAGTTTTATATATTTTCAGCTTAACGTTTTTTGAAAGGAGTTGGGACATCAAAAGTCTCTGCAATGCATAATAGCATGCATTTCCAGAATTGAGCCTATGTTTAATTTCTTTGTGCGTCTCATTCCTATTTGTGATTATTGTTCCTAGGTATTTGAATTCAGCCACTTCCTCAAAATTTCCCTCATTTGTCATTAGCTGTCCATTTCCATTATATACTGAATTTCTACCTGTGACCACATATTTAGTTTTACTGATATTTACTTTCAGGGGGGACAAGGTTGTTCACCTCCACGCGGTGTCCCCTGGGAGCATATTTTGATATTTTGCTGCAAAATGAACAACAATTATAGGCGCAAGAAGCACCAGTACAAAAGAAAAACTGCTCTTATTAGAGCAAAAGAAAGAACTACACTCACAACATCCTCCAGTGGAATGCAGGAGGATTATCTACTGCAAAAGTATCAGAATTGATTAATGAAGCAGTAATCCAAAGCATAGATATTTTTATAATTAATGAAGCTAATATTAGCCCACAAAATGAACAATTTATCAACACACCTGGATACAACCAACATATCTTATATAAATCCAGACAAATAGCCAGTGGAATCCTAGTAGGGAGTAAAACAACCCTCACCACAAATTTTGTAATTATCAAGCAAATGAATGAGTATGATACATCTGAAATCATACAAATTGAAGTATGGAAACAGAATTACCACACTAACATCTATGGAATATACAGTCCTCCTAATAACAAACATTTGAATCTAGATATATTAGACCTCACACGTAATAACACTGTAATAGTGGGAGACTTCAATGCAGCTTCCCCAAATTGGGGCTATACTTACAAAAACACATCAGGTAAAGCCGTAGAAGAATTTCTAGCATCCAACTCTGTAGAAATACTATACAAACAACAAGATCCACCAACATACCTCCATATAATGGACACGGAACAAATCCTGACCTATCCATTATTTCATCAAATCTTTCAAATGTTGCAACTCGCACAGTAGAAGATATGGGGACGGAGCATAGAGCAGTCATCACAAAGATCAAATGGACACACACCTTTGCACCCAGACAAACCAGAATCACATGGAACTTCAAAAAAGCAAATTGGAATAAGTACACATTAGAAACAGAAGCAAACACCAAACAATCAAAAATCAAAACAAAACCTAAAGATGAACTAAGAAACATAACCAACATAATACTACACCGAGCAAAGACTAACATACCAAGGGGGAGGATTAAAAGATACAAACCCTTTTGGAACACACAACTTCAGGCAATAAAAATAGAAAGAAACAGATTAAGAAAAACAGCTGAAAGAACAAAAAATCCACAAGACGTACAACACTGGAGAAAACAAAGTGCCATTCTCAAAAGAGAAATTATTAAGCAAAAAAGAACTAGCTTCCACAACTTTATAAGCAAAGCAGGGTTTGCACCAAAAGATAGATCAGTATACACTTTTATCAAAAAAGTTAACAATAATAATGCTAACCGAAACAAACCCCCAATAAAAATAGAAAATAAGCCTATTACCGATGATAAAATAATTGCAAATAAATTTAACCACCACTATGCCAACGAACACAAACTCAACAAATATGCAAAGGACAACCAAAAAACAATCAAAATCAAAATTGCCAAGAGCAACCTAATGAATCACACGAAACCACATGACATATTTAATAAAAAGTTCTCTATACAAGAGCTGGAAGAGGCAATAAACAAGACCAAAACAGGAAAACAAGCCGGACCAGACAGAATATTTCCAGAATTTATAACACATCTGGGACCTTCAATGAAAAGAATACTACTCAACTTCTACAACAATTAAATTTGAAGAGAAAAATTTTTTCGCCTAGACCGGGACTCGAACCCGGGACCCTTGGCTTTCCGGGCCAAGTGCTCTACCAACTGAGCTACCGAGGCGAGTTACGATCTAGAAAAAATTTTTCTCTTCAAATTTAATTTATCTTTCATTGAGAAATGTTAAATTAATAATAAAAACATCATTCTACAACAATGTTTGGCAACGACAGTACAGCATACCAGCAGAATGGAAAAAAGCCATTGTAATACCTATTCAAAAACCTAATAAACCAGCAGAAGACATAAATAGCTACCGCCCAATATCTTTAACATCCATACTAGCCAAGATAATGGAAAGAATGGTTATGGCTAGATTAAATTGGTATCTGGAAACACAACACCTTCTGACTCCAGAACAGGCAGGTTTTAGACCAAAACTTTCAACAAGTCACCAATTGGTTAAATTCACCCAGGAGATCAAGGATGCCTTCAACAGAAGAGAGAGTGTCCTAGCAGTATTTGTAGACCTACAAGCAGCCTATGACAAAGTGTGGCGCACCAACCTTATTTGGAAGCTACAAAAAATGGGAATAACAGGCCATATGTTACACTGGGTTAAATCCTTTGTAACACAAAGATGGATAGCTTCCAAGTATAACAACCTCCAATCAAATTACGTCCAAACCAAAACAGGATTGCCACAAGGCACTGTCTCAAGCACCACCCTCTTCAATAGTTACATCAATGACCTCCCTAAGGAAATCAAAACTAATCAGCACATCAAATGTGCACTATTTGCAGATGATTTAGTCATATGGACGAAGGCCAACAATTCAGCCAGAAACCACAAAGAACAGCTGCAGAAGTATATGGACAATGCCATAAAAAGGCTACAACACTCGTGCACAATTAACAACATGGAAATCAGCATGTCAAAAACATTTTACCAGTACTTCTCACTAAGACACACAAGTGAATCCTTCAACATACCAATCAACAATAGCCCGATAACCAAATCCAATTGCACAAAATACCTAGGAGTCCATCTAGATAATAAACTAAACTGGGAGCATCATGTCAACAAGATCGAAGAAAAAGCGAACAAAAAACTCATACATACTGAAGAGACTAGCTGGGAAGAAATGGGGGAGCTCATTGGACACCCTAAACAGAACATATAAAACCTACATGAAACCAATTATAACATATGGAGCAGAAACAATAGTAACAGCTAAAGACACCACAATGAATAAACTAGAAATAATCCAGAACCGAATGCTAAGGTTAGTCACTGGAGCAGTAAAATCAACTAACACTGCAACTATGAGAATGTTCACAGGCAACCCCTCAATTAAAAATGAGATAGAAAAGAAATCCTGCATCATGCACACAAAATTAGCAGCGCTACCAAAAGCAATCCAACCTCAAAGCACAACACCCCAGATCTTAATCACACAACCTTCCTTTCTCCACAAAACTAGTAATCTTTTCCAAAAACATAAATTAGATGCCAAAACTGAACCAACACCTCAAATACCAAGCCCATTAGATTACCAACTGTATAATGCAACCCTCTCAATAGACGAAATAATAAAGAAAAATGATACAAACCCATCAATAGCCAAACAAATGACCTTAGAAACTATTAGTACAAAGTTCCCAGAACCAGAGTGGCTAAGAGTCTTCACTGATGGCTCCAAAACCAAGAGTGAAAATGCTGGTGCAGGAATCTACTCTCATCTGTTTAGTCAATATGTTGCAGTAGGCACAAACAATACAGCCTTCGATGGTGAAGTAAAGGCCATAGAAGTAGCACTCCACAACCTCCTATTCCGAACAAAAATGTTTACAAAAGCTGTTATTCTGGCAGACTCTAAGGCCGCTATACAAGCAATAACCTCCAACCAAACACCAGAAAATGAAACCATCTTGGAATGCCGTAAACTTCTGAAATACCTCAACAACCAAAATAAATTAATAGCCTTCCAGTGGATACCCTCACACATCGGAATAGTTGGCAATGAAATAGCTGATGGACTTGCCAAAAAGGGTACCAAAATACAGATAACAACCCACCCCAATTCGAACCTCCACAGAAAGATCGAAGAAATTAAGAAAGCATTCCAAATGGAAAACATGAAAGAAAACATTGCAACAGCCAGAGGGAAATCATGGGAAAAAATTGATGAGCTATACACAGAAATAAAATATAAAGGCCGCAAAGAAGCAGTAGCAAAATTCAGACTGATGTCAGGACACGACTGCCTGGCTCACCACCTCCACAGAATAAACGTTTTCCAATCCGACAGATGTGTCATATGCAAAGACCCGGACCTGATCATGGACAAACACCACCTTCTAGTCTGTCCAGCTTTAAATCCAACTGCACAACACTCTAAGGACCTTGTTCGCTTGTACTGGGAAGCCAGAGAGAAAATGACTTAAGCGTCAAATCTCGCCATTAGAAAACAACAACAACAATATTTACTTCCAGTCCTAA
This sequence comes from Diploptera punctata, assembly GCA_030220185.1. Lineage (NCBI taxonomy): Eukaryota > Metazoa > Arthropoda > Insecta > Blattodea > Blaberidae > Diploptera > Diploptera punctata. The sequence goes on from JASPKZ010003880.1 coordinate 51,288, forward strand.
TTTCTTGGTGTTACTCAATAGTGTGTGCGTGTTGGCCTTTAGTATCTCCTCGCTATCGGCCAATAGTACTACATCATCAGCATAAATTAACAGCTTATTAATACCATTCAGTTGTAAGCCTTACATATTATGAAAATAAAATAGGAATTAATATTATGAGGTTCTTGAATAAATGAGTTATTTTTTATATCTTACCTCATAGTTTATGTTTCCTCTTGAAAACTGCAGTTCCCATACTCATTAAAAATTAAAAGAAACCTCATAGTGTTATTTCCTACATATATTAAATATCCATCCATAGTAATTCTGCCCGAAGGCAGGTCCTTCACTGCAATCATAGCATTTTCATGCTAAGCTTTGCAGCTTTATTAGGGAATTGTAGGTGTGGTAGCTTCCCGTTGCTTTCAACACCGGTGAAGGATGATGATGATGATAATGATAACGATGATCATCATCATCATGGCCATAAGATTTCGGGGACGGTTTGGGCCTTAAAGTTTTGCTGACATTTGTCTTACAGGTGAGGAAAAACCCCGATAAAAACCTCACCCAGAAAAACTGCCCCGACCGGGGATCGAACCCGGGCCTGCTGTGTGACAAGGCAGCACGCTACCTCGAGACCACAGCGGTGGACATATTCAATATGAGGTAAGATATAGAAAATGACTCATTCATTCATGAATAAGAACCTCATAATGTTATTTCCCATATTTAACTATGGAATTACTCAATAAATAAGTTGGGTCTGGCATCTTACCTCATATTTCATTGTTACTTGTAAGACATGTTTCAAAGCATCTTTGCTGCTTCTTCTTCAGTTGACTCGACAACTTAAAGATCATCAGTCTGTACCAACTGAAGAAGGGGCAAAGATGCTCTGAAACATGTCTTACAAGAAACAATGAAATATGAGATAAGATGTATGCAGACCTAACTTATTTACCTGGTACATCTTACCTTAAATTTATGAGGTAAGATGTACCAGTTATATTTAACTTTTATAGGAATTAATCACTATGAGGTTTAATGTGTGGTGAAATTAAATGTTTCTTACCTCTCCTCATATAAATTTCCTAAGTAGATTGCGATTTCGAGACCATAACTAAAAGTACAGAAGATGAGACAGTTATGGTCTTGAAATCACAATCTATTTAGAAAATTTATATGAGGAGAGGTAAGAAACATTTAATTTCACCATAAGATGTACCAGATTCGCCTAATTTATTAAGAACCTCACAATGCCACTTTCTAATAAGAATCAAATGAATCGTGAATTCTTCTTACCTCATATATCTATGTTTTTTCCGATACTGTTTTCACATGAAAACAGCTGAGGATGAAAAGATGTTTTTTTTCCGATACTGCAGTGCTGTGTTAAAAAAAATAGATATATGAGAAGAATTCATGATTCATTTGATATTAAGAAAACCTCACAATGTTAAAACTCCCAATTTATTAAATTAAATGTCACTTCCTTTTACAATTTATTAACACAATACAAAATTTTTCATTAAGAATAATGTGGTTAATTTTTCTTTCTAAAAATAAAATTATGTCCAATTCTGGAAGTGTTAATTAAAACATCAAAATGTTTTCAAGAACTAACAAATTATGAGGTAAGATGTTAATTTCCGATTCTTCAATGAATATTTCAATTTTGTTCATTTAATTATCTTATTCTAGAAAGAGTAAGATTATCATGCAATTTTCTTACCATACCTTATGCAAATTGAACTCAAATAGAGGGTCTTTGCCCCCTGTGACTATTCTTTCAACAATCACTTTTCCAAAAGTGCCCCGATCCACATTAACATCACGCTTGAATCTGGAAAAATTATAATTCAAATAAAATTGAATACAGAAAATTAAAAAAACAAAATTAAGAATTAATAATTAAACAAACCTCTTAATTATGTTGAGTTTTTTCTTGACTCAACTCATACTTCACAACTCTTGTGAAAATGGTACAGCATTGAGAATGTCACAAAACCAGTGACAAAAACCTGGGTCTGCGAGGGAGTTAAGAAGTATGAGGTAAGTCAAGAAAAAACTCAATGTAATTAAAATAATTGTTTATTTTTTTCTTCACTCACCTCATACTTCATAACTCCTCGCAGACCTAGGTTTCGTCACATCATTTGTGACATTCTCAATGCTGTGTCATGTTCGCAACTGACGTTCAACAGTCTTCTATACTGCAGACTGACCTCCGCGCCATCTGATGGCTGACCGACGAACTTCCAAATCAATCCCCTCTCCTTATAACCGGGTATTTCAAAATTCATAGTAGTATTTTCATTCTTGCAAATGTAAATTTTTTTCCCAAATTGTGAGTTCCTTCGGTTTTTCCAAATGTTTAAGTAAAAACCAAAGGAACTCACAATTTAGGAAAAAATTTACATTTGCAAGAATGAAAACACTACTATGAATTTTGAAATACCCGGTTATAAGGAGAGGGGATTGATTTGGAAGTTCGTCGGTCAGCCATCAGATGGCCCGGAGGTCAGTCTGCAGGATAGAAGACTGTTGGACGTCAGTTGTGAACATGACACAGCATTGAGAATGTCACAAATAATGTGATGAAACCTAGGTCTGCGAGGAGTTATGAAGTATGAGGTGAGTGAAAGAAAAAATAAACAATATTAAAAAACCTCATAGTGTTATTTCCTCTCTACATAACTTAATAATTAAAATAAACCTCATAGTGTTATTCCTACCTACATAACTTAATTAAACCTCTTAATGTTACTTCCTATTGTATTTTTAAAAAAAATTAAGAATTGCTTTTTCTTTAAAAATTTCCATTTCTAATATAGTATACAATAACAACATTCAATTATACAATTAATGGATCTTTGGGTATCTGACAGCTACAACTGGAGTCTATAATAAATAATAGTTTAAAAAAAACTAAACACGCTTTATTAGGAAACCGAACTAAAAAATGAAAAATAATTTTAATTTCCAACACGCTTGGGATAAAATTAAAGTGGTCAACAAAAAAATCATCTCCAACACATCTAGAATAAAACTTAGAGTATCTACAAAAAAAATAATTTTACCATCAAAAGCATGGGGTGCTCTATATCAACTAATATATTTGATAATAAATAGATATTGGCAAAAGTAAAGTCTCTAAGAAGAAGACATAAAAACCATAAAAAGCACCCCATGCTTTTGATAATTTTTTTTGGTAGATAACTCTAGTTTTATTCTAGATGCGTTGATGATTTTTTTGTTGACCACTTTAATTTTATCCCAAGCGTGTTGGAAATTATAATTATTTTTCATTTTTAGTTCGGTTTTCTAATAAAGTGTGTTGTTTCAGTTTTTTTAAACTATTATTTATTTTTTAATTTTTAGTTTAATTGATTGTCATAAACCAGAATCCCATGAAAATTTAATTGCTTACGATATTTTTAGTGTCTAGGCGCGAATATAATTATATTTTTTTAAATTATTATTATCTAACATTATTATAATATTTTTTGAATATTTTAATATAGATAAATAGTTACAGTTAATCGTATCCTTCTCGTATTTTTTGGATAAATTACAATGTGGTAAGTTTACAAAATTGTCATTAATATTTTACAGAATAAGATAAAAATGTAAATATCTTTAAATTTGACACTATTGTAGTATGAGCTAAAAGTAATACTCTTCTAAAAAAAATCCTCCTGACCAAATTTAAACCAGCAACCTATGGATTACTGAAATTATATACAACTAACAGTCCACCACTCTACCAACTGAGCTACCGCAATGATAGTCTAAAAAGTCGATATGTCCGCAACCTATTATACCAGTCTTTATTTTTTTTATGTCCTGATGATCCTGGCCAGGATCTTAGAAACAATTTATAAAATTATTGTATTGTCAATGGTCCTTTACAAGTATACAAAGTTTCAAGTCGATCCAATGTTTTTAAGTGGGTGAGAATTGTGTTGAAAGATTCCGTTATAAAGACAGATACAGGTCTAGCTAATATAAAGCGTGTAAAAAGAGTACTATGTTGCCACTCATACGTGGGGTTATACAAAAATATATAATATTGGAAAAATGTCAATATAGCTCTTTATGAACAAAAGCTGTTAACTCTTAGCCTAAAGAAACTTAAAATATATCTTAAACATACTTGCAAGCATACTGCTTCTCAAAGTCTCTCCCCCTGAAGTCCGGTTCTTCTTTAGCCATGTCTTTGTCTTCCCCTGCTTCTACATCAGCTTCAAACATCTGGGATCTGAGACGTATTAAAATCCGGCCTGGCCGAACTAGTTTAGGTTTTAAACTAGCTCCCACACGATGCCTGAAAGTTAAATTAAATATTTAATTCAACTGATATGTTATAATTTATAAAGAATATATTATGAAACAAGAAAATCCTTAATGCTGCAATCAAGAAAAATATGGGCCAGTGTTCTGCATTTCTGACTACTGTTCATGAGGTCCCGGGTTCGATTCCCGGTGAAACCATAGGAATTTTTTCTTAAAGGGAATTATTCCTGTGATTGCCCATGGTCTGGAATTTAGATTAAGTTTAGGTTAAGAACTCTCCTGGCGCTTCATTATAATTTATCACCCATCATATCATCGGGGTAACGTAACTCCACCTTCTAGGTGCCCCAACTTCAGAAATGAGTTACAATTATGCCAATGCCAGGAGAAAACACCAGAAATATCAAAATTACAACCTGAGGCATTGAAAAAAAAAATAAAAATTATAAAACAAATTGAGTATGTTGTTTTGACAAATTATTATTTAAAATCATAATGAGAATATAATTTAAACACATTCCTTATCAATAAAATACAAATATGAATAAGAAACTATCAGTATATGAATCAGATGCCAGCAGACAATGGGGGAAAGTTCCTTGAAACTAGTCTTGGAAAGGATTGAAAATATAATGTGAGGTGCATTAAATCTGATTCATTTAATCATTGTTAAATAATTCCTCATAATGTTAATTCTTATAAACAACAATTGTTAATGAATCAGAAACTTCACAACTTACTCCATATTTATATTTTACTAGCGTACCCAGCAGACGTTGTCCTGCCCGAACGTTCAATTCTCATGTCATGGGCAGACGATAAAAATATGTTACTTTTTTTTACCATAAAATTCAGCAATTAGGACATAATTAGATATTATTAAATAAGTTTGCCAGAAAACCTCTTACAGCCTTCTGTTGTGGCTCAAGAAGTTTGAATGATGACGTCACACAGTCATGAACATTAGAATTGTACCCTCCTTTGCAGATAAGTTAAGAACCGTCATATAACAATTATATTAGAGTGAAAAAAAAAGAAAAAGATAAATTGATGAGATTGAGTTCAAACAGCTTTTTTTCTTCCCCCAGCTAGATTTCATTTCTGACCCACTGTTCACCGGTCCCATACTGGCCGACATTCCATGAGAAAAATTTCTTCCCCCGTAGTGACTCGAACCAGCGTAAGTCCCATAGTTCTGCGCCAAGACTTCTAGCCTTAACCACTCGGCTACGGCACGAGACTCTTGGTATCAATGAAAGACAAAAATGGTTATTGTGAGTTATCCATAAGAGATAAGGGACTATTGGTATCAATGAAAGACAAAAATGGTTTTTATGAGTTATCCGTAAGAGATAAACATATGCTGTCACGGACTTTATTGTAGAGCTTTTTGAGATATTCAATTCTGTGTACATTAATTTTGTGTATTTTTTATGGTTTAGGCAGCATAAGCCATTTAAGCGTCCAAAGAGCTACTTTTTTCACGTTTTCCACTACAAAGGGTGATTTTTAAGGGTGTAGCCTATGTTCATTCCGAGAATCTCCTGAACATTTTGCAAAAAACCCCATCACAATCGGATCAACAGTATGGCCGTGCATAAAGTACGAACAAACAAACAAATATACAAACAAACAAACATTAATTTTTATATATAAGATTGATAAAATTTACCTCATTGCTATACTTCCCATTAATTTTATTATATTCCGAATACTTATCTGAATATAGTACAGTGGAGTCTTTACAAAAATAGTAAACACTCTACTCATGTTCAGCATAATGCCAGGTCAAAGGATGAGATGAGGTGAAGCCCCTATTATTGAAAGCCTGTGATATACACGAATGCTGGTTGAACAGGCCTGTGACACCATCATAGTAGCAGATGAACCATCATAGTAGCAGATGAAATGTATATATTTAACTTTCACAGGGAAAGAACACTATGAGGTTTAATTTAAGAATTAAATTAATGTTTTTATTACCTCACCTCATATCCTTTTTTCTTCTATACTGCAGTTTCGGAGCTTATCTCCAACGTCAGTAGCCTCTGGTCTACCAGTGTTATGTCGTTTCTTGGCGCCACGAAACGACATAACCGGTCGACCAGAGGCTACTGACGATGGAGATAAGCTCCGAAACTGCAGTATAGAAGAAAAAGGATATGAGGTGAGGAAATAAAAACATTAATTTAATTCTTAGATGAAATGTAATTGAACAAAATGGAAGACATGAGTATGGAGAAGTGTTAGAAGTGCTAGGGAAAATGGAAGAAACCCTTAAAAAACCTGCCCGTGTCCGAGTATTAATGAAGTAATATTATTGAATAACCAACTCCTTATTGGCATTTTTAACATACTTATTTTACATTATATTTAAATTTAGGAGGCAGCTCTTCAAAACAACATAACAATGGTTGTGAAAATACTGAGGATGGAACCAAATTAGGTCCTGAAACCGGTCTTAAAAGAAAAAGAATATGAGGTGAGGTGATAAAATTTTACTTAAATAAATGATACCTCATAGTGTTAATTCCTAAAAGTCAAACTCAATCTTATTTTTTTTTAATTAATTGTAAAGTCGGATATTTACCGATACATAATAATAATAGGGGTTATTTTATTTATTTAATACTAGCTAATACCCGTCTTGCACTGCTACCCCTAAATAAATGAAAATGAATGTGCTTTTATGTTTAATTGAACAAGTAAAAGGAAAAATAATTATAAATTTATATTTTTAGTTACCCCGTGCTGATTACTCAGCATTGCCCGGGAATCTACTAATCCCTATCTTCTTGACATAAATGAGCTGAATTATGAAAATTAATGTGTTTTATGTTTAGTTATATAAGTGAAGTGAAAAATTTATTAATTAAATAAAAATAAAACGTAGTTTTATTTGATTTTCATATTTATTATATAATTCAGTGACAGCTGTTTCGGTACACTGTACCTTCTTCAGACATGTTAACAAATTATGAATTGTGTTCCAACTGATCTAAGCAACAATACAACAATATTTATTTAAATTTTTAAATTTAACAAAGGGGATTCATTCAAATCAAGTTGAGAATTTAACAGTTTTTTACTACTTTTAAACTTATTAATTTCTACAGCCTCCAAAAGATCTAACTTCTTACCCTTATCACAAATATGTAAAATTTCAAAATTTGGATCGAAACAATGATTAAATTGGAATAGATGGTTAGCATAGTTTGAATTTTCTAAATTTCTGTTATATGCTCTCATGTGTTCCTTTATCCGAGATATAAAAGGTCTACCAGTTTGTCCTATATAGACATTATCACATGTGCCGCACTTCAATTTATATATACCTGATAATTTTTCTTTTTTTTTGTTTTGGTTTTATTGTTTTTTTATTATATTTTGTAGAGTTTCATTAGTTTTAAATGCCACATTAATGTTCAACTTTTTGAAGTGTTTAGATATTTTATTTGAAAGTGGGCCTATGTATGACATTACGACATATTTCTTATTGTTTTCTTTGGGTACAGGAAAAACTTTGTTAATTGCTTTTTTGTAATTAATCTTCTTAATTAAACATTCTATAATTTCAGGGTCGTATCCATTATTAACAGCCAATTGTTTAATAATGAATTGAATATTATTAATAAAACAGTTAGAAAATACAAACGAGCTGACTATTTGGGAAAAAATTTATATTCAGAAGAACAGAAACAGAGTTATGAATTTTGATATTCCGATGGAGGGTGACCTTGTTTGGAGGTTCTTTGGCCAACCACAGGATGGAGCTGACATCGACATCCAGGTGGTGCAACATAATGCAACATAAATAAAACCAGTCTGGGAAAGCTGAAGATAAAACAGAGAATTGTTTTGAAACATGTCCAAGAACAAATCAACATTAATATTGAGGTAAGATGTCCAGACCAAAAATAATATAATTAAAATAACCTCAAAATATAACTTCCTAAAATTAAATATTAGAAATTTAGAAAATTCAAACTATGCTAACCACCTATTCCAATTTAATCATTGTTTCGATCCAAATTTTGAAATTTTACATATTTGTGATAAGGGTAAGAAGTTAGATCTTTTGGAGGCTGTAGAAATTAATAAGTTTAAAAGTAGTAAAAAACTGTTAAATTCTCAACTTGATTTGAATGAATCCCCTTTGTTAAATTTAAAAATTTAAATAAATATTGTTGTATTGTTGCTTAGATCAGTTGGAACACAATTCATAATTTGTTAACATGTCTGAAGAAGGTACAGTGTACCGAAACAGCTGTCACTGAATTATATAATAAATATGAAAATCAAATAAAACTACGTTTTATTTTTATTTAATTAATAAATATGGATTTTCATCAAGTAAACACCAACTCAATTGATTATGAAAAATTTATATCGTAATTATTTTTAGATACCCCGTGCTGTTTACCTGGTGTTGTCTGGGAATCTACACATCCCGATCTTCTTGGCATAAATGAGCTGAAAGACAAAAATTAATGTACTTCTTATGATTTGCTGAATAAGTAAAATGAAAAATAATTATAAATGTATATGGTAATTATTTTAAGATTTCCCATGCTGATTACCCGGGAATCTACTTATCTTGATCTTCTTGGCATAAATGAGCTAAAAGACAAAATTCGCTATTGTGAGTTATCTGTAAAAGAATACCCGCCATGTGCTGTTATGCTTGCACAGGAATCTACGTGTCTCAATCTTCTTGGCATCAATGAAAGACAAAAATGGTTATTGTGAGTTATCCGTAAGAGATAAACATATGCTGTCACGGACTTTTTTGTAGAGCTTTTTGAGATATTCAATTCTGTATATATTAATGTTGTGTATTTGTTATGGTTTAGCCGGTGTAAGCCATTTAAGCATCCAAAAAAAGGAACTTTTTTCACGTTTTCCACTATAAAGGGCGATTTTTAAGTGTGTAGAAGTTGAGTATCACAACTCTCTTATAGCCTATGTTCATCCCGGGAATCTGCTGAACATTTTGCAGAAAGCCCCATCACAATCGGATCAACAATATGGCCATGCATAAAGTATGAACAAACAAACAAACATTCATTTTTATATATTAGATGAAGTATGATTCTGATAAAATGTGCATCCTGATAGTTTTTTCAAACATTTCCAGGAAAGACTTGGGATATTCAAGTAAATAACAAACTAATTTAAATGATTTCTTTGTGGAATGTTCTCTCTCACCTGTAGTTTGTGGCTTCAGGTAACCGCTTGTCAGATCTGTAACAGATAACTTCTAAACCAAATCTGTTATCTCCAGAACTTTCTCCCATGAATGCTTGACACATCATTGAGAAAGATATGTATGGGTAGAAGTATGACATGCCCATCTTTGCCTCATATAGAGATGAAGCCAAAACGTCCCATAGTACTTTGAAGAATGAAAAATGACGAACAGGAAATGATACTACTGGAATGCCTAGACTTCCAGGCGTTGGTAGGATCAGATTGACATTCATCTTCTGCCACACTACAGGTTCTCCTTCCCTCGTCGAACTTTGCCATACACTCAGCTTAGCTTGAGATCCAAACCTTGCTACAATTTCAAAGTAATCTGGTACAGGCAGCTTCACACACACCTGAAAACAATACTTATGAAAATAAACTGAACGGAATTAGGAAATTTGACTCCGCCACAAATTTACAGGTTTTCAGGATAGAGAAAATGTTTATGGTGAAATTAAATGTTTCTTACCTCTCCTCATATAAATCTACATAACATCAGTCGCCAAAGAAGTACTGAAGAAGAGACCGTTATGGTCTCGAAAACGCAATCTACTTAGAAGATTTATATGAGGAGAGGTAAGAAACATTTAATTTCACCATAAATTAAACCTCTTAGTGATTAATTCCTATAAAAGTTAAATAAATAGAGAAAATGTGATAATCTCTTTGTATTTTAAGTTTGACTTCTTGCAATTTTGAAACATTGAAGCTTCTAGATGGCTTTAATTTACATACACAAAATCTTAATATATTTACATGTAAGAAGCAGTTCTCCTGATCGACATAACATCAGTCGACAAGAAATTCGAAACTGGTATAATTAGAAGACTGGATATGAGGTGAGGTATAAAACATTTTAATTTAAATCTTAAATTAAATCTCATAGTGATTTTTCCCTAAAAAAGTTCAATATATGCATGTGTTATACCAGTAAATTTATGACTATTATATGAGAGAAAAAAAGAGACCTAACACTCTGAGAAAAATATAATTTAAACATCAGATAAACACATAAAGAAGACCATAAAATACTATATAATGGGAACTAGCAGCAAATAATTTATTTTTAATTGAATGCTGTTATCAATGACAACAGCAAGTTAAAATTTATTTTTTTAAAGCAAAAACATTTAGAAACATTAAATGATAACAAAAGAAGGGTTAATTCCTACATAATACTAATTATTTACCATTATTACCATATCCACCCATAGTAATTCTGCTAGAGGGCAGGTCCTTCACTGCAATCATAGCATTTTCATGCTATGCTTGCAGCTTTACTAGGGAATTGTAGGTGTGGTAGCTTCCCGTTGCTTTCCACACTGGTGAAGGATGATGACGATGATGATAATGATAAGGATGATGATGATGGCCACATGATTTCGGGGACCGTTTGGGCCTTAAAGTTTTCCTGACATTTGTCTTACAGGTGAGGAAAAACGCCAATAAAAATCTCACCCAGAAAAACTGCCCTGACCGGGGATCGAACCCAGGCCTGCTGCGTGACAAGGCAGCACGCTACCTCAAGACCACAGCAGTGGACTATTACCATATATTTGTCTCATTTATCCTTTAATTACATATTTTTATTGGCATAGTTTTGCTAAATTAGTGGCCATGATTGAATAAACATCACAACAAAATGAAATTACAACCAAAAATGCATGTTCTACTTACAGGTGGCTGACTGGGTCTGAACTGATGACCATGTGGACCCAACATTATGACAGGTGATGCCAGAGCTCTGCGCCTATGGGAGATCCTTTCCACTTCCATGCCCAATGGTTCTGTGTCAAACAGCAATCTGATATAAGCATCCAAGTCTTGATCCAGACAACCTCGAGGAAATTCTACTTCAACTCCAGGCACTTCATTCATCACTATGCGACCATCTCGACGGCACCTTATTTTCTTCAGCACCTCTGGATATGGTTCTTCCAAGATAACAGTAAACAGACTGAAGTGGCCAGCAAAGATCACAAGACAACCATTTCTGTAAATAAAATCATACTGTTGGATTATAAAAACTGTAAATCTAAAATTTGTTTTAAACATGCACTACAAGAGTAATGAGATAGACAAAAGCCTGACAAACAGCCAGTGGAATACTGATTCAGTAAAAAAAAACATTTAATCTCCAAATTCAGAATAATCAAAGAAATGGAGATCATGACACTGCAGTAATAATAGAAACTTCAAATATGTATGGACAAAAAGAAATTAACCATATACAGCATATATAGCCTCCTGAGAAACGATAACCTAAATTTAGATATATTCAACATTTCTAAATCTATGATAATAATGGAAGATTTCAATGCTGCATCCCCAAATTGAGGATATCACTACTACAACCCCCAAGGTAGAACTCTGGAAAACTCCCTAAATAGTAATGAAATAGAACTCCTCCATGATCCTAATGACCCAAAGACTATACAGGAAAAGCACAAATCCTGACCTAGCCCTAGTAATTTCCAATCTATATGAACATTGCAAAAGATCCATAACTGAAGATTTAGGATACCAATATTGACAGTAATGCTAACTTTAACACTGAATCAATAATTCAGAAGACCACATCAAAAACAACACGGAACTTCAAGAAACCATGATGGCAAGACTTCCAGAATTACCTAGAAACAGTCACATATTATCTGCTTTACAAGGGGACGCCACACTCTTCTTTGTTTCAATACAGTAGAAGTTCCTTATTCACGGTTCCCTTATTCATGGATTAAAAAATTGCTACACGATTCCTGTGTTCATGGCTAATTTTTTTTTATTTGTGGATCCAGTCGGTATATTAGGATTAGTATCCTTTATTAACGCATCGGCAACTTTTTTTGCTGCAGGCAAGTGCCAAGGTGGCTTTTACATAGTGATTCAAACCAAATGGACAAATTAATACCAAAGTAAAACAAACCTTATTGTCACTAAGCCTAAAGTTCATTGTTAAAAGCTACCGCCATCGTCACGATCGGTGTTTTATTGTTTCAACTTGTCGTTCTTTGCAATAATTTTGATTGAATAACACATGTCTCTTCTGATTTGTTGCCAATTTATAATGTCGATTAAAAGGAAAGAAAATTAGTTCCAAAGCGGAAAAAATTAATATTGTCGCTTAAAGTAAAAACAGAAATGCTTGAGCACTTACGTGTTGATGAGTCGTTTTGCATCTATATCACGCTGTTTCAATGTTAATGTATGAACTGTACGATTCATCAAGGAATCCAAACACAAAATAAGGAATTCTATCGCTGAATCACAGCTGAATATCAAACTGAATTGAAAGACATTTTAAAAGCGGCAAAACATGAAAAAAATTACTAACTTCTTTAAGTCCTTGCCTAAACGTGGGAGTAATAATTAATAGAAATTGTTCAAAATCTCTCATTAATTGATTTTATTTTGATAATTTTTTATTTTATTTCAGAACCTTAGAACATATTTCCTATATACCCATACAAATTACCATTCCATATTCGCGGCATATTTGCAGAACATATCCCCCGCAAATAAGGAGCTTTTACTTTATGTAATTATTGACCAAACAAAATAAAATTATCTAGCTCCAATGGATCCCCTCTCAATGCGGGGTACATGGAAATGAAATGGTGGATCTTTTAGCAAAAAAGGGCACCAAAATTTTACAGAAAACAAATCAATCCCTGCCCTACCATTCTGCAAAAATTATCATTAAAAGAAACTTCCAGAATGAACTGATGGAGCACTTCAAATCACAAAGTAATGAGAAACCATGGGCAGCTATCTCACAGAATAAAAACTTAATACCTGAACAACCAAGACATGAAGCAGTAGCAACATTCAGACTGTTAACAGGCCATGACTACCTGGCAGCACACCTCCATAAAATTGGAATCTTCAACTCTCCAAATTGTATCCTGTGCCAAGACAATAACACTACCATGAACAAAGATCATCTTGCTAGCTGTGAGGCTCTGAAGATGTCACCTATAAGAACTCTGGCAGGACTCTATTGGGAAGCAAGAAAGCAAATGGAACACATCCAAGCTAATGGGCATTAGACTACTACTACTACTACTACTACTACTACTACTTACTTACTTACTCACTGGCACTATCGAACCCGTAGGTTCATGGCCGCACGGACATAAGCTCTCCATACATCCCTATCCTGAGCTAATGCTTTCCAATCATTCCCTGTATAATCTACTTCCCTCAAATCATAGTTAATGTTATTCTCCCACCTCATTCTTGGACTACCAACTGGGCGCTTTCCCTCTGGCTTTCCTACAAGAAGCTTCCATGCAAGTCTTTCATTTCCCATACGTGCAACATGTCCTGCCCAACGCAGTCTACGAGACTTAACTGTTCTTATTATATCTGGCTTCCTATAAAGACTACGTAGTTCATTGTTATGTAGTCTTCTCCATTCACCTGTCTGTTCATCTCTCTTTGGTCCAAAAATTTTCCTAAGTACTTTATTCTCAAATACTTGTAATTTCCTTTCCTCTCTTAAAGTAAGAGTCCATGTTTCGCACCCACTTCTACTACTACTACTACTACTACTTTATGTAATTTAAAATATCAGCATCTATGGAACAAATGATTGTAGGGAATCATATACAACCATACCAGGGGAAATAGACCTTACATGTGATCCATCATGCCACGTTGGTTAATGGCTCATCTTTGAGGACTATCAATGCAAAGAATAAAATAAAAAATAAAGGATAGAATAAAGTTTTCTCAATACAGCTCAAACCATAGCAAAAGATAAGAAATGGCTTAATATAAAAGACCTATAGGCCTACAACTCAATAGCTAACAGCAAAAGGATGGAATCAAATGCCAAGTTCTGATTAGCCACTGGACATGATTAGCTACCTCACCACTTGGCAAAACTTGGAATAACTGATTCGGATATCTGCTAACTATCCAATGCAGCAAGATTTGATGAACCTCATCGCCTACAGTGCCATCAGTTAAATCAAGACATAGGGAACTGCAAAGACATTGTGGAATTATATTAGGAAGCTCAAAGGAAAACAGCTTAAATGCCAAACGCTTGTCATTTGAAACTACAATTACTCAACATAAATAAAAAAATGAATCTGATAACAATAAAATAAGTGGATTACACGCATCACATACACAGATAAAGAAATTACAAAATTAGCTTTTACTCTAATAAAGACTTGGTAAAAATATGAACACTAGAATATAGAATACAGCCCGAAATCTTCTAATACCACTAGGATACAGAACTGGAAGGAAACTAAGGGCCGCATGTAAATACATTAGTCTCTGGTGAGCTAGTTTACCATGAGCACGTGCAAAGTTCGAATTAGTGAGATGCTGACTGATCATGCATGAAAGTAGTTTTTTTCGTAATATTGGCAAGAAATTACCCAGAATTCTCAGCGATAAAACCACTTCCGTTATTTTCGTCTGCTGGAGGAATGCATTTATGCTTGCATCCCACAAATAAAATCGTATACGACGACATCTGCATCGCGCGATATTACGCCGATTCTCCTGTTCTTCCAGTTGAATTCTTTGGTAGACTCTATCAAATTCGTCTTCTCCGCGTATACTGAAAACATGATCGAAGTCTTCAAGGTCCGACACCTTGGATAAAGCAGCAAGGTTTCAAAGTACATTGGTTCCTGTCGGGTTGCTCACGATTCGTTCTCTGCAAAGTCATCTCGCCAGGTAGCTTAGGAATTTCGACAATTATTATCGCATGAACAGATTTTTGAGTACACAAAAACGTCTTTGGATGCAACTTTCTCAGAGCAGAGTACATGCTGAGAACGACTTTTACGGTCTAATGGGTTCATAGATACGACCCTAAACAACATAATAAACAGAAGCATAAAAGAAAGCAATAATTTTAACAAAAAAAAGTATAAAATTAATGTATAGAGATTCCAAAAATCCTACATAGGTAGAATCAGAAAAAATTTTAGCATCACATTTAAAGAACAATTTAAAGATTTTAAATATGCAGAAGGTAAATCCAATTATGTAAGTATGTATGTTTGTATGTACGTAGCTAATGCTCTGGAGTTAACAACAAATGTTGAACACATTATTCAAACAGGGCATCATACAAAAATATAGATAACACCCTCACAATATTCCACAAAGTGAGAAATCTACCAAAGATAGTGGAGGAAATAGAAATTTTAAAATAAATTGCCAATAACATGATTTTAAATGAAAACACACCCAATAATTACAGCCCTCTCTATAGGATAATCACAACTAAGTCAGTAACCAAACAACCTTCTGCTGAAGACAGAACCAGTTTTGAAAGGCCTGCAGTATTTAAAAAAAAATTAACAAGTTGAGACTGAACCTCACAGGTATTTGATTGTATAATTGTATATTATTCATACATATGTTGAATAAATGATGTGATGCGGGCATCCTTATTTCACACCAGTTAAGATTTTGTTCATGCTCTCAATTTGTCTGTGCTTTTAACTGAAATTAATAGCTTTCAAATAAACCTATTTAAAAAATCAAATAACATCCTATTCCTCATAACTAGAGTCCAAATTTTTATGTAATAAAAGATAAGATTGCAATACAGATAGTATATATTATTCAACTGTTTATGTGTGAAACCAAAACAAAAGGTAGTCATAAGTCTACTTCTCATTATACTATGTTGCAATCTTACCTTTCATTACATAAAAATTCAGACTCTAGTCATATAACATATATATTCAAAAACAAAATGATACTGCCAACATGCCTATAAGAGTAGTCCTTCTTTGGCAATCTCTCCCAGCGAGGAGGCTGTCCTTCTGGTGTATTACTATACAGACATGTTACCCAGGCTTCATTTTGTGGTTCCACAGCCAGAGGTATCACCAGTAATGCAGGGAATGACTCGTAGAATTCTATTCCATGAGGTTCCATAGACACTACTGGGCTTATATGATGTACACGCATTCCAAAGCATAGACCTTGTCTGAAACATAGTTGAACAGAGAATAAACAATAAAAACTGCATATTCAGCACAAATAATGAAATATAAATGCATGTGTGTTTTCCAATACCATCACTGTACTATGCAGATTAATGGCAATTATGATTATTTTTTTCTTCTTCTTCTTCCTTCCAAGTATTAGGCCAAGGCCTGTTACGATCCTATAGAAAATTTTCCCTCCAGCGTTTCATAGGACGGCCCAGTGATCTTCGTCCTCTTGGTATATAATTATAAACAGCTTTGGGGATCCGATTTGAACTCATTCTTTCAAGATGGTGTTTCCAATTTAGTTGGTACTGTTTAATATATTCCAAAATTGGCGTAGTCTTCAATTCTTTTAAGATATCGGTGTTCCTTTTCCGATCCCATCTGGTGTAACCCGCTGTTCTGCGCATGAATCTCATTTCACAAGCCGTTATTCTGCTTTCATGTTGTTTTTTTAGTGTCCATGCTTCACTACCATAGGTCAACACTGGTCTAGCCAAAGTGTTATATAAACGTAATCTGGTGTTTTTTTGTCCAAGGGATGGTTTCATAATAGTTGAATGCAGGCTTTCACGGCCGGTAATCATAATGTTGAGTGATTCCGGGTTATGTGGCCGTGGTCCAATTATGGACCACGGCCACATAACCCGGAATCACTCAACATTATGGTTTCATAACTTGATTAATAATTCCTAAACTTTTATTATAACTAGTAACTTTTTCAGGGATATCCTTTTCATCCCAGATAGAGAGATAATATCCAAGATATTTAAATTGATTAGATCTCTCTAAAATTTTATTCTGGAGACAGATTTTACTTTGTATGGGGTCCTTCCCATGAAATGCCATAATTTTAGTTTTGTTAATTGATATTTCCATATTAAATTTGGCACCTATTTTTTGTAAATTATAAATTGATCGTTGCAAATCATTTTCGGAAAGTGCCAGAAGAGCTAAATCGTCTGCAAAAAGAATAGCATCGAGTTTGAGGTTCCTATTGATGGGTATATATCCTCGTTGTGTTTTCCTCCATTCATTTATTAATTTATTCATGTATATAATGAAAAGCACCGGTGAAAGTCCACATCCCTGTCTTCCTCCAGTGTTGATCTTTTCCCAAGAAGATAATTTGCCATCTTGTTTAACAGAGATTTCATTATCTTTATAGATGTTGAAGATATTAGTAATATATTGTTGTGGAACGTTATCATCAGCTAAAATTTGTAAAAATATATTTCTGTCTACTTTGTCAAAAGCCTTTATGAAGTCAACGAAGGCGATATGAGTTTCTATATTGAATTCCTTGTGCTTTTCTAATAGTAGTTTTAGAGTAAAGAATCCATCTGTACAAGATCTACCCTTTCTGAATCCATTCTGCTCTTCTCCAATTATATTTTCATAAATTTTCCTCAATTTATTCTTAACTATATTAGCATAAATTTTATATCCAGAGTTCAACAAGCTAATTCCACGATAGTTATCTTTGATTTGGCGACTTCCTTCTTTGAAGATTTAACTATTTTTCAATTAAGTCATACCAGGGTCTGAATCTTAAGTAATATCAAATTAAGAAATATGTAACCAAAATTGGTGAAATATGAAAATAAATATGTAATGATACAATTACATGTCATCATCTTAAGGCACGACAACTTCAAAAGTGAAAGTTTTGGCCTTCTCAACAATCCTCCTCCATGCCAATCTGTCTCTTGCCATATTCAAATTAGTCACTTTCATTTTCTTTAGATGCAATTATATGTAAAATCCAAAATTTAATTTATTTGCTACAAAATAGAAGTTCACCCTCAAGTATCCCATATAGTGGAATTAGTCAATTAGCATTTGATTGGCAACATGATTAGAATCATAAAAGTTTGTAATCTATTCTAAACAAGTACCCAGATGATGATGTCTCGGTCAAGATGAAAATTTTTCTCTTCAAATATAATTTATCCTTCAGTGAGAAATGTTAAATTAACAATAAAAACATCAATAGAAGCCCTACTGGCTTTATAAAGTAGTGTTAAATTCCAAATTAATGTCTTCTTAACTAAGAGGCCGCCATATGCATAGATAGAAGCAACGGTTTCAAAGCATTTGGCACAAGGGAATTACAACGTATAAAGAGAAAAATTTGCATCCAGATCACAACTCACCTCGGTAGCTCAGTTGGTAGAGCATTTGGCCCGGAAAGCCAAAGGTCCCGGGTTTGTGTCTCGGTCTAGGTGAAAATTTCTCGGATGTGGTCGGTTTTATGTCTCTCACATTTCTACACTTACATTCTTATGCCACTGATGCACTAAACACTTGTAAACACGTTTTGTACGGTTTTAAACATTTTGCAATGATCTTCAAGCTTTCTTCACAATATTTTATATTTATATATTTACGTAAAACATGATCGTGGATACATTACTTCCTTGCTACTTTCCCATGTTGTTCCAACGTGGCCACCATTTGAAAATAATTTAAAACTATATTTAGTGTTAGTGTACGTAAAATTAGTTTATAGTTCATTAAATAGTACACATGTAAATTGCTTTGTTACGTTAGGAAATGGGAAGTTGGTTTACGTCCATTTTTAAGCATTTGGGAAGAAATAATATGCATGTAAATTGTTTTCTTTAGTTAGAAAATGGCAAGTTATTTAACGTCCATTTTTTTTTTTGCATTTGGAAATTTATTCCCAAAGTTGGTAACGCCGACAACCGGAGTCTATATTAACCATTACAGCAACTCGCGCATGCACGCTGCGATTCTGTGGAACTTAGAAGAATTCCTGAGAGACATAAAACAGACTTTTTCCAATTTCTCTCTTCAAATATAATTTATCCTTCAGTGAAAAGTGTTAAATTAACAATAAGAACACCAATAGAAGCCCTACTGGCTTTATAAAGTAGTATTAAATTCCCAATTAATGTCTTAACTAAGAAGCTGCCATATGCATAGATAGAAGGGTTTCAAAGCATTTGCCAGGCACGAGGGAATTACAACGTATAAAGAGAAAAATTTGCATCTAGATCGCAACTCGCCTCGGTAGCTCAGTTGATAGAGCATTTGGCCCGGAAAGCCAAAGGTCCCGGGTTCGAGTCTCGGTCTGGGCAAAAATTTTTCTCTTCAAATATAAGTCCCCAGATACCTGCAATACAATAGCTGTAAATGTCTCCTCTCATGGATATACTGTTAGAAGAATATCAAAGAATAAACATTTAATCTTAACTTCAAGATTCTTACCTGTATAACTCATCTTTATCCTTGAGATGTATTTTAAATTCACCGTGATATCCACTACAATTAATTTTAGGAATGATTGCCATAATTTCTTTAGTATTTATAAGTTGAACTTCTGTACTCTGGCGTAAGTGTCGAAAGTAATCTTTCTCAACATCCGAGTCCCAACCTTCCTCTTGAGCATTACATTCCTCATCAGATTCCCAACCAACATGAGAAAGATCAACTGTCACTGATTCTTCAGTAATTCTTCATAATCATCATTTGATGATTCATTGCCTGAAAGAGTTTCAATACCACTAACAGATTCACAATGACAACTCTCACCAGAACTCAAATGTGGAGAACTTTCTGTAAGAAGTGAACAATTCTTTGAATCTTCAGAAGCAGTTCCATAATCACTAGTATTACTGGTACAATCAATTGGTAATTGTTTTTTACTACGTAAACATAGAATTTTCAGGTGATGATACAAATCTGAATCCCCAGAATCACGAAGAATGGACTTTACTCTGTGTCTTTTGGAATTTCCTAATGATAAATTTTTTGTATAAGGTTGCATAGGAGGTTTCATGATACATGAATCCTTATTGGAATCTACTGGATTTTTACAACCACAAACATGCTTACATTCTTTCTTGGAACTACGTGTAACTCTTAAATAGGCATTGTGTTGACATACTAAATCACTCTTACTATCAACATCTTTAAAAATTATTTGCATGACTTCTTAACTTTCTTCTAAAGGGCAGTGATTTATCGTACACTCTTTTGAAGGTATTTCCCAAGTTCCTTTTTGTTCGAGAAGGAACTTTAAAAGCATTTTCTTCGATATTAGACATGACATTATTTTCTGTCAAACATATATAAATATAACCTCACTTTTTTAAAATTAGTCTACATTCCATTTATTTGAATATTACATTATCCAAATAATTTATACAAGTTACTATATAAGTATAAAATGACTGAAATACATCTCAAAATAGTTAATTTTATCAGGAATTATAAAAATAACACTTTCATTTAGAGCACTGTGTATAAAATACATTCCGCTGTACAAAATTTTCACACACTTAAATCATAACGAATAACTATACATATACACATTTCTTTTTTGGTTTATTTGGTCGTCTAAAAACATACTTTAAAAAAATGTGTTCTGTAATACAAAATATACATAAAATATTAACAATCTCAATCCACATTAAAAGACGCCAATGAACGCAATTTAGCCAACATTATTATTTCCAAAAAAAATAATGTAAATATATAAGCTTATTTTTTGTAAAAATGTATTAATGAATATACAACCAGAAATCTAATGTCATATTCATCGAGTTTACATTAAACATCCTAAGTTATTTAAAAGTTCTTTACGTTTTTTTAATAACTGCGTTTTTTTTCTTTGTACGGTTGGCTATATTTGAGGCAGGGAATAAATCACAAACAAAGCCGTGGTCAACATAGAGAAGTTTTCAAAGAAATTTATGGGAACAAAAATCCCACCCCTTACTCAGGGTTGCAGTTTGAGTGCATACCTGTAAAATCAGCCACAGGTTTTGAGGTATTTTAGAGAGGGAAAATTAAAATATTACATAATTTCAAATTAATTTATGATTTAACGTAACATGTTCTAACATGCACAGAATTCACTATCTATGGTTGTCCAAAGCACAGAGAATAATCTATTTGTTTTACAACAAAACATTTTTGTTACCAGCAATAGACTATCCTGTCATATCGTTTTTTTTTTTTTTTTTCCTGCAGTGGTTATGTTCCTTGCCTCTAGTCCCAAGGATCACGGTTCAAACCCGGTCGTGGTCGATGGATTTTTAGGATGGTAAAATCCAAGGGATAAGTCCTCCGGGAAAACTTTGAACCATGGATCCCGAATCTGAAGATTTTCGGGCTCGTGAAATAACCTGAAGTCTACATAGTGCCTCTAGGCAAAATATAATTTATTTTTACCATCCAAATAGCCTAATATCTTAGTTGCCTACTAGATGCCTCCTTGTGGTGATATACTAACCACATGTCACTCATTGACATCTAAAAGGGAAATAAGCATAGCTAATTTAGTCTGGTTAGGAAACTCCTCGCTAGGGGAGCAACCATATAATTGCTTTATATATATATATATTTATATATATATATATATATATTCTGCCCGAGGGCAGGTCTTTCACTACTATGCTTTGTAGCTTTACTAGGGAATTATAGGTGTGGTAGCTTCCCTTTGCTTTCCACACCGGTGAAGGATGATGATGACAACCGGTTGATTTTCGGGGACCGTTACGTCCTAAGCTTCCTGACATTTGTCTTACAGGTGAGGAGAAAACCTCACCCAGGAATCTGTCCCGACCAGGAACCGAACCTGGGCCTTTTGCGTGACAATGCAGCACGCTACCTCGTGACCACAGCGGTGGACATACACACACACGCATATATATGTGGTGGACATACACACACACACATATATAGCCTATATATATATATATATATATATAGTAAAAACTTGTACAAAGTGGAATTGCATGGGACCATTTTTTTCCACATTGGACAAAATTCCGCATTATAAAAAACTAAATAACACCGTTCTGCATGGATTTTATTTATTTTTAATAAATGAGCATTTCTGAATCGCAATTTCACACTGATTACAAAAATGAAATCTGTTTTCGCGTACCACATCAGAATTTTCTACCACTCAAAATTGTATGTTTTGAATATTTTTCGTAATGTACGCACTGTACTGATATTACAGTATGTTTATCGTTTGTTAGAAAGACCCAACAGTTTATAATTTCGACTTTATTACTTAAAATGTGAAATAATATAACTATGATTATGTTTATATTTATTAAAATCTACTAACTATATCCGCCCTAGGTCCGAACAAACATTTGTGGTTGTGTAAATGATCCAAATCTGTTTTGCTAAAATTATTTGTGGGTCATATACGTTAGTAAAACAAAGAACATAACTGCTCTTGTAAAACTCACTTTCAATATTTTGGCATTAAGCTACGTGACCAGGATAAATCGTTGTGCCCTCACAAAGTGTGTCGTAGTTGTGTTGCAGAGTTGAGAAGATGGAAAAAAGAAGTCATTGCCCTTTGGTATCCCTATGATTTGGAGGGAACCTACAAATCATGGAGACGATTGTTATTTTTGCACAGTTAAGGTAACAGGATATAATGCTAAAAAACAAAGATATTGTATGTCCTAACATTCCCTCTGTCTTTCCGCCCGTACCTCGTGGTCCTGACATTCCGGTTTCCTTACATCCTGAATCAGATACATTGCCGTCTGTATCCAGAAGCACCTGGATTTCCTGTGGATGATGAACCATGTAATTCTGATCGTGATAAATGCCTTAATCAAAGTGAGCTTAATGATTTAGGGAAGGATTTAAATTTGCCTAAAGAATCAGCAGAACTGTTAGGCTCTAGGTTAAAAGAAAAGGAAGTATTGACTGAGAGTACATATTTTCATATTACAGGCGTCGTGAGAAGGAATTTGTCCTTTCTTTTTCTTTTTTTTTTTTGCTGAAGAAGAAAATTTAATATATTGCCAAGAGATCCCTGCTGTCTTAAAATTATATAACATAAATTATAATTCCAAAGAGTGGAGGTTCTTCATAGATTCTTCTCAAAAAAGTCTTAAAGGTGTTTTTCTTCATAGTGGAAACATTAATCTTTCCATTCCACTCTTTTGTTTTAAAGGAGACATATGAAAAAGTTTTTGTTACAAAAACTGCAGTACGAAAACCATCTATGCTAGTCTGTGAAGCTTTCATAATTATTGGACTATTAGTTGATCAGCAAGCTAGTTTCACAAAATACCCTCGTTTCGTATGTGAATGGGATAGCAGAGCTAGGTCAGAACACTGGAAAGGGGAACAGTGGCCACATAGGACTAATTTAATACCGGGAGAAAAAAAATATAAGTGAACCTTTTACTGACCCCTCAAAAGTTTCGTTGCCACCTCTCCATGTAAAATTAGGTTCAATGAAACAATTTGTGAAAACTCAAAGACAGTGAGTGTTTTAAATACATTTGCGCTACATTTCCTTTATTATCCTATGAAAAAATTAAAGCTGTTGTAATCGTTGGCCCACAAATTCTTAAACTGATGATGGAAAGTCAGTCGAGAATACTATGAGTCGAAAAGTGAAGTATGCCTGGAATTCTTATAATTATTAAATATTATTATTAAGTAATGATTAATTAGTGGCAAATAATTTCTAGCCTAGTTTTTCAGACAAAATTATTGTTGAAAGTAATTTTTATTACGTTTTACAAAGCTATAATTTCATTCCTAGTTATTCATGAATATTTTTGAAAACCTGACGTGATGGGAGAAAATGGAGATCATTTTCGAATTCAGCACAAAAAATCCGTTTAGAATCGCCTATCAGATTAAAAAAAACAAAAAATAAGTTTTAAAATGCAGAACGGTGTAATCTTAGATTGTATGTCTTTTTATGTACCTTGGATTAATTGCAGCTCCGCTGCCGTTGAATAGTGAAATATAGAATGTATGAGCGACTTAACCGGTAACGCGCGAAAAAAAAAGAAAAAAAAAAGACAGTCCCATTTTATCAGCGTTAAAAATGTCTTTTAGGCGCGTATCCTGAAATTCAAGTATGCATTTTCAGTTTTCGCTCACTAACTACACTTTCATTCACATTCTTTTTATTCCCCGCAAATTTCATTCCACACTCCAATGTGTCGTGTTTTAAAACTGTCCAGCTAACCTGAAGATTCCTTGAAATCGTTATTCCCTTAGGGATTTAAAAGAGCTAGAACTAGACTTTGATGCATCGGTCCGGAAATGTTTGGAGATTTATCTTCAATCACATTCACTTTTTCGCTTAATGAGAATGATACATACGTTTCAGCCATCTTTATTCCGAAAATTCAGAACACTACCAGTGAAATATCGGTCCCAGAACTTACTAATATAAGATTTTACAGCGCAATTGTTATTTGCAAGACATGTATTTGTGTTTCGCAGAAAGGGTGTGAAATGAGGCCGAATCTATACAGTAAAATCTCCTTATTCGCGGGGGTATGTTCCGCAAATATGGAATGGTAATTTGTATGGGTATTATACGGGATACGTCCAAGGTTACATAATGAAATAAATTAATGAGAGATTTTGAACAATTTCTAATAATTATTAGCTACTGTCTGGTTTAGGCAAGGACTTAAAGAACTTAGCAATGTTTCCCTGTTTTGCCGCTTTTAAAAGGTATTTTAATTAAGATTGATATTCAGCTGTGAATTCTGCGATATAATTCCTTATTTCGTCTTCGGATTTCTTGATTCATTAACGTTGAAACAGTGAGAAATAGCCGGAAACGACTCGCCAATGCGTATAAACGGTCAAGCATTTTTATTTTTACTTTAAGCAGTAACACTTTTTTTTTTCTCTTCGGTACTAATTATTTTTCTTTCCTTTTACTTACTTACTCACTGGCACTATCGAACCCGTAGGTTCATGGCCGCAAGGACATAAGCTTTCCATACATCCCTATCCTGAGCTAATGCTTTCCAATCATTCCCTGTATAATCTACTTCCCTCAAATCATAGTTCTTTTACTCGACATAATAAACTCGGAACAAAGCACAAGAGACACGTGTTATTCAATCAAAATTATTGCAATGAACAAGTTGAAACAATAATATACCGATCGTGGCAATGGAGGCATTTATCAAAGTACATATCGGCATGTGAAATACAACAGCTTTTAACAATGATCTTTACGGTCAGTGACAATTAGGCTTGTTTTGTTTTGATATTTATTTGTCCATTTGGTTTGAATCAGTATTTGTAAAAGCCAGCATGGCACCTGCCTTTAGTACACAAAAAAAAAAAAACAATTTCATGAATTGTGTAGAAATATCCTTCTGTTCCCGCGTTGGACAGATTCTATTTTATGTAAAATAAATACATGTAAAATTACTAATATTTCGCCAGGACCAATAAATTTGTTCACATTGGACAGCTTTCCGCATTATTCACGTTCCGGACTAAACACAAGTTTTACTGTATGTGTATATATATATATATATATATATATATATACTGCTTAAATGAATCAATGTATTAATCTGTATATATATATATATATATATATATATATATATATATATATCATCATCATAGTACATTCACGAATTTAGGCCATTTGTTGACTTGTTTTGGCCTTAAGAGAAACACCATCCAGAAGTCTTTTGAATGGACGTCCTGGTCTTCTTCTTTCTGCAGGTTGATATCTTAACATTTGTTTGGGTATCCTGTTTTATATATATATATATATAACTCTGTGTGCAACAGGCCTAGAGATGATACAAACGTTAACATTTCTTTCCTCACATACAATTTTCTAATCATCCAAAGGCTACCAATAGTCAAAGACCAGCTACTATTCAAGAAATATTTTTAATGAGAATTTTACACTACCTTTTAAGCAGTAAAACTTAATATTTTGATGTTATATTTAAATATTAATACTTTTGAATAACTAACTAACTAACTCACTAACTCACTGGCACTGGCCGCACGGACATTGAATACAGGACAATATTATTTTGAAAAGAAAAATTAATGCTTCAACTGGAACTTGAACTCTGGACCTATGGTTCTATGTAAGTAGAAGTCCCAGTTCTAGCATGAATTCATCTTTTCAAAATAATACTGGAAAGTATTAATATTTAAATATAACATTAAAATGTGGTAACATGTTAAAGCTGTTTTTGTCAATCTGGGGTCATTCCTACTTATCATAGTTACCCAAATTCCTCACAATGCAAGGGTGGTTAATGGTCACATGTTGGCCAAAATTTACTGAGAAAATTTCTTCCACATGGGACTTGAACCACCATGTCTTTGCCAGAAAGCTTTTATATTATTCTAAATTAATTTCCCTTAAAACATGTATATTCTCATGCAAAATATAATTTAAAAAACAGAAGAGAAAGACAATAAGCTGGCTTATGTGCAGCAAAAATAAGGAAATTCACATTTTTCAGGAAAAATATAAACAGAAGATATTTTAAAACATTCTTGTAAAGAGTATCAAATTATTTTTATCATCATTATCATAGGACATTCACGAATTTAGGTCATTTGTTGACCTGTTTCGGCCTCAAGAGAAACACCATCCAGAAGTCTTTTGAGTGGATGTCCTGGTCTTCTTCTTCCTGCAGGTTGATATCTTAACATTTGTTTGGGTATCCTGTGATCTTCCATTCGATGAACATGTTGCATCCATCTTGACTTATAATCAGAAATTTTGATTTCTAAAGGTTCCATGTGTAATTCTTCTAAGATGTCCTCTTTTTTTTTTTTTTTTTTTTTTTGATCTAGTAGTGTATATCCTGCAGTCCTCCGAATGCATCTCATTTCAGCAGATCTAAGTCTCTGTATATTCTTCTGTTTCAACGTCCATACTTTGCTACCAAACAAAAGAGTTGGAAGAGCCAGTGTTTTATACACTTTTAGTCTTGAATGTTTTTGGACTAACTGTGGCTTGAAGATAGAATTTATTAACCCTACAATTCTTTAAAATTTTGATGTTTTTACATTTACATCCTTTTCTTCTTTATATGAGATATTGCATCCTAGATATGTAAAATTATTCACCTGCTCCAAAATTTTATTGTCAAGTACAATTTTACTTCTGACAGGATCTACACCTTGAAATGCCATAATTTTTGTTTTCTCTGTAGATATTTTCAATCTATATTCTTCTGTAATTTTGTTAAGTTCATACAGATCTTTCTGCAGATTATCTTCTGAATTTGCAAATATTATTTTTATGTTACCATGAAATTACCTTAAATTCCTTCTTACTTTCCAAATACAGATTTAATTTGATGAGATCTAATAATAATTTAGTCTTGTTTCCTTAAGAATGTTAAAAGGCGCAGGAGGATGATATGGCTTATACATAAGAACAATAAGCAACTACACAAAATTGATAGCTATTTACTGTATTCTCTATCCTACACCCTCACATAACTATTGGATAACCCATTAGCAGAAGTCAAACATGCAAGCTTGAGCCAGATAGGAATTTTCTATTGATTATTTTAGGGACCCCCCTTTATCCATCTCTTCTGGTTATAAAGTCTTTATCACAACTGATGGTGCAATAAACAGAATACAGCAAAACTCACACCTACATAGTGTGGCACTATATAGACCTTCTTGTGTCACATTACAAATCAAGCTTCTCACCAGGTGATATTACATACTATATATTGTTTTCTTCTATTTGAATAGTGACAAAGTTTGATGTTTGTTTATGTACTGGTACCTTTGGCATTACTATATATAAGATACATAAATTCAACAAGACACTTTTTTTTTGTCAACATATTTAAACAATAGTTATCTAAATCTTTTAAAATATATTGCATTATAGAATAAGAATATGCTATATAAAATTTAAAAAAGACAATAAAAAAATAATCCATTCTCAAATTATTTAAGCTGTAATTTTAGACTCAGTAGATATGGAAATACATAACTAACTAATTCACTGGACTATCACTGGACATAAGCTCTCCATATATCCCTATCCTGAACTAATGTTTTCCAAGCATTTCCTGTATAATATACTTCCCTCAAATCATAGTTGTTATTCTCCCACCTCATTCTTGGTCTACCAACTGGACATTTACCCTCTGGTTTTCCTACAAGAAGCTTCCATACACCTCTTTCATTCCCCATTTGTGCCATATGTCCTGCCCATCGCAGTCTACAAGACTTAACTGTTATTATATCGGCTTCCTATAAAGACCATGTAGTTCATTGTATTGAAGTCTTCTCCATTCACCCGTTTGTTTATCTCTCTTTGGTCCAAAAATTGTCCTAAGAACTTTATTCTCAAATGCTCATAATCTCCTTTCCTCCCTTAAATTAAGAGTCAATGTTTTGCATCCATATAACTAGTAAAATAGTTTTATATATTTAACTTTTATAAGATTCATGATGTGTTCCGTTGAGGTATTATTCAAAATTAATATAAAATTATGGAATATTCACCTGAAAGGTCCGTCTCCTCAACTTAATTAATCATTTAACTGTAGCGCTGTCGACAGCCTGATAAACGAAAGCGAACCCAATACATGCAACCCCCTCTACCAGATCTTCAGTGAAACACCAGTTTTGAATCCTGCCGATGATGGGACAAGTCCCGAAAGCGCTACAGTTAAATGATTAATTAAGTTCAGGAGATGGACCTTTCAGGTGAATATTCCATAATTTTATATTCATTTTTATATATTTTCAGTTTAACATTTTTTGAAAGGAGTCTCTGTAATGCATAATAGCATACAATTCCAGAATTGAGCCTATGGAAATACATTATTCATAAAATGATACTTCTCTTTGATAGTTTAAATAAAGTATTCAGAAATTTAGTATATTTTCTTACAATAGACATACTGGAAAAACACAATGGACATTGTTATATTTTTAGTATTGTTCCACTTTAAGTGGAATGTAGCTAAGGGAAGGGAAGGAATGGATTAACCATGAATAAAACTGGCTACACTGTAAATGGATCTTTTCAAATTCCAGTAGTAACCTACAACAATTTCATCCTGAAATCCATTGGAGAGAACAAAAATTATGGAGGCATTTTCAAATACATGTTTTTTTTAAATTAATCGGAGAACATTTTTTAAAAAATCACCTCATAAATTTCGTGCTTTTCAAAAAAAAATTAAATCAATCAATCAATCCCTTCCTCATTTTCTTATATAAAACATAAATACTCGTATATTTCAAAGTGATGTAATGCATGTTATTGACTAAGATTCAAGTTCATCACTGTCTTTCATATATCATATTTATGGGGGGGGGACAAAAAAGATAGGGTGTAAAGAAATAACCCAAACATGCTGAACAAACTTATAAACTAGAATTTGATCAATCAGCATTAAAGAACTTGTGTGCTAGTAAAAATTTCATAAGACATGAAACATGTGTGATTGCAAATGGAGTATATTTTTAAGGGGGGTGATGGGTGAAATTTTAGACATTTTCGGTCAAATTTAGCATTTTTTGTTTTTTTGTATAAAAAATACTACATACCTTAAAGTATAAGTTGGCGAAGTTTCAGTGTCCTATGGCATTTGCAAGTCTCCCTAATGACTGTAGGAGGACATGTATGCTACATTCTAATTTAACTGCATTCAAACTTTTAAATTGGCTTTTCCACACTTTTATTTTCATTGCATTTTAATACATTCAAATCAAAATAGCATTGACAAATTTAATGATAGAAGCACGAAATTTTAACTGCATGTCCCACACACTATGGCTAATAATTCTATGCATGCATTTTGAAACAACTTCTTTTTAATAAAAAATAATATATGTGTAGTAATTAAAAAAAAAATCACATGCAGAGGATATATATATTTTTCTTCCTTTATTATAATGATATAGAAAAGTTAATGCACAGTGTTGTTCTAAATAAGTCAGTGGTCGCGTAGAAAAAAAATTAAAAATTTTACTAAAAAATTATGGGACTTGTTAAAAATTTTAATAGGCAAATTTTTAAATGGATTTTCTTCAATAACTCAAAAACCTTTAAGCCTAGAAGGATGAAACTTCTTCTTCTTCCTTTCATGTGATAGACCTAGTGGTCTGTTACGGTCTCAATCCAACGTTTGAAGGGTCTGCCCAAAGATCTCTTGTCTGGTGGCTGGTAATTTAAGATCTGACGTGGTATTCTTGTTCTGCTCATTCTTTGTACGTGAGATTTCCAGTTGTTTCTGTATTTTTGTACATATTCCATGACTGATTCTGTTTGTAATTCTTTGAGAATGTCAGAATTCCTTTTATGGTCTGTCCTTGAATAGCCTGCAGTACGTCTCATAAATTTCATTTCTGCCGCAGTTAGTCTTTGTTCATCTACACTGCGAATTGTCCAGGCCTCACTGCCGTACATAATATGGGTCTGGCCAGTGTTTTATAAATTCTAGTTCGTGTGTGTTGCTGTACTGTGTTTGGCTTGAAAATATTATTTATAATTCCTGTTACTCTGTTAAATTTTATAATTTTCTGACTAAAATCTTTTTCTTCTTCGTATGTAACTTGGTATCCGAGATAGTTAAATGTGTTGGTTTGTTCTAATATTTTATTATTAATAACAATTTTACTGCGAACTGGGTCTTTTCCTAGGAAAGCCATGACTTTAGATTTTTCTGTTGAGATTTCCATGTTGTAGTTTATTGCCGTTTGGTGAAAAGAGTGGAGTGAACGTTGTAGGTCATCTTCTGAATTCGCTATAAACACAATGTCATCTGCAAATAATAGGGTGTCTAAATTATATAATCTATTAAGTGGTATACTGCCATGTGGTTGTAGTCTCCATTCTTTAATAATTGAGTTCATGTATATTATGAAGAGCATTGGTGAAAGACCACATCCTTGTCTAACTCCTTGATTAATTGGTCTGCATTCCGAGATTTTATTTTCAATCTTAACTTGGATGTAATTATCCTTATAAATATCATATATAGCTTTTATCAGTTGGTCTGGGATTCCATCATATTTGAGGATTTCTAATAATTTGTTTCTATTTACTTTGTCAAATGCCTTCTTCAAGTCAATAAAGGATGAAACTTTAATACAATATTACCTATTATGACGTGAATGTTTGTACAAAAAATCAAGTATGTAGCTTAAAAACTGTAGAAAATAGAAATTTCACCCATCACCCCCCCCCCCTTAAGATCTGTTATAAGCAAGGTAAGTGAAATACTAAGAATATGAATGAAAACATTGTACATCACCATGTATATGTGAGCTGCTTCATCAGGGGTTGAGACGGAAATGCAATGTTAAAACTGGTGCCGATTTCTATTGCAAAGTAAAATAATATCCCTGTATGTTGCTTATTGATCTGATGTAAAGACATCTTATGGAAAGGAACACAATAATTGTTGAAAGTAAGAAAATTGTCGACAATAATTATTTTTTTATAAAGCACAAAAATTACAGTACCATAATTTTAATTATTAATTATCTCTTGAAAATTTGTATTTACAATAGTAAGATTCTTGATTTAATAAAGGATATTTTTTGTTTTGACTTATTATTTTTTTGTTAAAGACTGACGAACTAAAAGCTTATGTAACATTTTAATGAATATTATACAAAGAAGTGCAAATATTAACCTCAAATATTAAGAACAATAAAATCAATAAACCAAATTAAGTGCAGTATACAAATTATGTACATTAAAATTTTACTGTCACTCATTTTGACATGAATGTTAACATATATATTCTATCAATAAGATATTTTAAAATTTATGACACAAAGGATTTGCATTGATTGCGATATCTCTGGGACGCAGTCCACACTTTATTTAACAAGTATACATGATAAATACACAGCATGAGGAACAGTAGACAGTTTTTGGTAAAATACAAATCCTTTGTGACCAGAAGAGCTAAACCCTGTGGTCAATATTCTCAACTACATCCATGAGAAGCAGATTCAGAAATATTTTAGGTTATAGATGTCATTCATTCAACCATTTCAAGCACACACAAAAATAGAGGAATTCTTACCATCAAATACACTCAATACAGATGTAGAAGATATATATAACTACTACAAATCAACGCCATGTCATTAAATCTATTCCCCAATCCCTTCACGAACCTTCCATGTTGCACTCACAATTTTTTTTTTTTACAGTTCAATGGGGAGAATTAAAACTGCAGCTTGGATTCCATTGCCTGTACATCAACTCAATTATGGTGATTCATTGTTGTTTTAGAAAGCAATGACTCCAATCTGAACATGGAGATTCTTTTATTTAGTGCCAGATAAATAATTATTGTTTTGAAGTTTATGAATTAAAAAAGCAGAACACATCAGTAAGTTTTTGAAAGAGTAATTATACAGATTAGATCTGTCTACATGTATGTTCTTGTATTAATGTTAGCTATTAAGTTTTACT
Source organism: Diploptera punctata (assembly GCA_030220185.1). NCBI lineage: Eukaryota > Metazoa > Arthropoda > Insecta > Blattodea > Blaberidae > Diploptera > Diploptera punctata. The sequence continues at coordinate 84,021 of JASPKZ010003880.1, forward strand.
TTAAAAAATTAAAATGTTAAGAAAAACCAAAATTTAACCGAAAATCTAATCCTTAATATACAGCACACATACAGGATTTAATCTAAATCATTTCCTTAAAAACAAGTTGAGTGTAAGTTTATTTGCTGGATAGTAATATAAAACAAAATTACACGTACTCCTCGACATTCTCTATAGAGGTACTTGGGATCTTTAGGATTCTCTTCATACCTTGTCTATTCCAACAATATGTTGATAAGGTTACAAAAACAACTACTCTTTAATCCATATATAATCATTATGCAATGGTTCTTGTGATAGATATGCAGTTACATGCACAAAAAGAGCAACCTTGTTCACCGAATTTTGCCATAATTAAACATGCACATTGTGCACACTTCCTTTATTATTATTAATTCATATTGTAAGCTGGATAGCTCAGCAACAGGTGTTTAATTATGGTCTGAATGCCCTGGATTTGACCTCAAATAATGGAGAATAGTAAATTTTATCATGACAGACTGGCTGGTGCCCATTGAAATTTCTTAAAACAGAGCACTGATATTTTTCTTTGGGGTAAAATAGCCAGAATATAGTAAAGTAAAGTGATCCCACAACAGGCCCGGAGGCCCTTGGGGTAGTAGGAGGTTAAGGCTCCCACTTTTTCAAGATAATCAGCACTTGATGTCAGCCGGGTTGTCAGCCCTGCATGACGGCCGCCTTTACCCCCAGAACAAGTGTCTGGTACTCATTTCCATTAGAGGCTGAGTCGACCCCAGGGCCATAGTGCCGCCAGATGGTTTGGGTCAGTTTAAAAATCCTGACCCCAATGGGACTTGAATCCTCGACCCTCCGGCTTGTAGCTCAGTGCCTTAATCATTATGCTACGGCGTGCCCCAAAATAGCCAGAATATAGGACTCCTAATTATTTATCATGGCTAAGAATTATGGACCTTCATGGCTTGTTGAAGTGGTAGGTTTACATTATTAATCCAAATTAAGAAGAGAATAATCAAGTTAAAAAAAAAACAATATGGCACCCAATTATATTAAATTGTTATTAAAATTCTCTATTCCTCTCACATTGTTCCTATACTCTCAGTGCCATTAACATTGAGGAGTTAGCAATGGAGTCAAAGATCTGCATGTAACTAAAATTGTTTCCTATATAATACTTTTTTTTTGTGTGCATGCATAATCATTAAATATATTTCCTGATGAAAAAAAAAAGTTATCTTCTCTTACTGTTATGTGGCCCCATTTAACAAAACAGCATTTTTTAACATATTGATAAAACTGTTTTGATTTACAAGAAGACATCAGTCCTTCATGCCTAATTGAAATGTGACCTAACAAATAAGGTATCCAATTGCATACAGAAATATTAAGGTCGATCATTTTTATAGCTTTTCTTTTAAGTTTAAGACTAATCAATATTACCATTCTCAGTTAGTTTAAGTGAACGGGGAATTATATACGATTTACCTTCGTATTAGATGAAAAACAGCATAAATGAATGGCATCTTCAAGTAAATTATCCTGTTATAATTTAAATCACGGCTCATTTGATGAATCATTTCTTATTACCTGACAACCAGAGAACTGCTTGTAAGTCAATTGTTTCTCTTTCATTAACCTGCATTTGGTAAAATTCAGCAGTCTCTACCAAACTGGGAAAAACTAATACCACAGTAAATCCTATTACAAATTCTCTGCAAACACAGTTTTCTTTTTGAATAATAAAATAGCTCGATTAGCTTAAATTGTCATCACTGGCAAAATGATCCTCAATTAAGGAAATCATGGCCAACTAATTGGGCCTAAGTGTTAAGTATAAAAATCAGCATGACTCTCTGCTGATAAATTTTTGAACATTTGTAATTCTTATTAATTAAATAAAAATAAAACATATATAAGAGAAAAATTTGCATCTATATCGTAACTCGCCTCGGTAGCTCAGTTGGTAGAGCATTTGGCCCGGCAAGCCAAAGGTCCCGGGTTCGAGTCTCGGTCTAGGCGAAAATTTTTCTCTTCAAATATAAAACGTAGTTTTATTTGATTTTCATATTTATTACATAATTCAGTGACAGCTGTTTCAGTACACTGTACCTTCTTCAGACAGTTAACATGTCTGAAGAAGGTACAGTGTACTGAAACAGCTGTCACTGAATTATATAATAAATATGAAAATCAAATAAAACTACATTTTATTTTTATTTAATTAATAAATATGGATTTTCATGAAGTAAACACCAACTCAATTGATTATTTGTAATTCTCTTTGTAGAATGTCAGGGTCATAAAAACAAGGATTCAAATCAAATGGGCCATGTTTAAACATAAATAAAATAAATCAATGGCTTCAACTTCCTAATAATTTAATACAACTACAAAAATATAGCACCAACATTTGAGTAAATAGTTCACTTTAAATCTACTTCTGAATCACTACCCAACCAAAAATATTTTTAAACATAAGAATTTATAAAGATATTCTACAATCCAAGTGCTATTTTCAATGAAAATCTAGAATTCATTATTTGTTACCGTTTAACCGCTATCAGTAAGCCATGTATTTTAATAAATAAGGAAATGTAGAAAGGAATATGTTAATAAAAAGAGTCCATTATAATAATGTTATTTATTTTTCATACAACTAAAAGAAAATATAAATGTGAATTTTAGTTTTGAAATAACTATTGTGAAGATTAAATGCTTGTTTGAAAATTAATCAACGCAATAATAAACATACATAAGACATAAGTAATAAAAAATAATATTTAATTTTAGGAAATTATATTTTGAGGTTATTTTAATTATATTATTTTTAGTCTGAACATCTTACCTCAATATTGTGTTGATTTGTTCTTGAACATGTTTCAAAACATAATATAAATTCAGACACTAAATTATTAAAACAGTTAGAAAATACAAAAGAGCTGACTATTTGGGAAAAAAATTTATATTCAGAAGAACAGAAACAGAGTTATGAATTTTGATATACCGATGGAGCATGACCTTGTTTGGAGGTTCTTTGGCCAACCACAGGATGGAGCTGAAATCGACATCCAGGTTGTGCAACATAATGCAACATAAATAAAACCAGTCTGGAAAAGCTGACAATAAAACAGAATTGTTTTGAAACATGTTCAAGAACAAATCAACATTAATATTGAGGTAAGATGTTCAGACTAAAAATAATATAATAAAAAATAAACTCTTAAAATACTTTCACATTAATTCACTGAAAACGGCAAACGTTAACAAGGAAATTAGGTATCATTTCTCACTTCGGAGAATATCTAGTGACCATTGGACAAACATTATATTATCAAGCAATAGATTCAGTAGACTGTCCACTCTTAAAAAAAAAGCAAAAAATAATAATTCTAATAACCTCTTGCACCATTCTAAGATTAACTCTTAAATATTTTTTTCTAAAAGAGTTCTGTCCAACTGAGAGATTTATAAAAGATGGGTTATATCTAATAAACTCATACTCAATAATTATTATGAGTTAGGTATTTTGACTCAACTCATATTTTTTTTATTTTCTTGCAGACTATAGTTTTGTTGCATTTATGCGACATTGTCAATGCATCCTAACTGTTGTATTTGCAGTTGTCATATACTCATTCATAAATCAGAAAATTATTACACCAAATTTTATAATGACTATTTAACTCATGCCCCAAATGGGAGTCAATGACCAATCATATTTCAATGATTTTTTATTTACAACCAATCACAGTTGTTTTACACCTCGATTTTATCACTTGAAAATCAAACTCCTTTTTAACATTCTGAATAGGTCATAGCATTATTTTGCAATGACTGTATATGGCTACCAGATTGTATACATAGTTCACGAATGTAAGCAGATAGTGCTTGCGGGATATAATATAAAAACATTTATAGCAATTGATTATATCACAAAAAAAAAAAAAAAGAAACCGCTGTTTGCACTTTCTTAATTCCCAGGAATTTACGTTCCAGAAAAAATATAATTGACATATTTACATCATAGGACATCAGAAATTAATTCCGATTGATTGAGGGTCTTTCCACTTTTCAGCGGTTACCCTTTTACCAGCCGGCTGCTGGCCCTTCACTTCCACATGTGTCAATCACAGAGGTAGATGATCAACAGCCAGTGTAGGGGTGACATGTGGTTAGCATGTCGAGTCCCCCAGCCGTTATAGCTGGTTCCTCAACCTGGAGCCGCTACTTATTGTAGCTACCCAATTGCCTCACGATGCTGGGTGGGCACCGGTCCCATACTGGCCGAAATACCATGAGAAAATTTCTTCCCCCATGGAGACTCGAACCAGCGCAAGTCCCGTAGCTCTGCGCCAAGGCTTCCTACCTTAACCGCTCGGCTACGGCGCGGGACTAGAAATTAATTAATAACCTATAATGTTGGTTATAAAACAAATGAAACAAGAAATGTTTCTCACTTGTTTTCAAACATTTACATTAAATATAAAAATATTTTAAAATAACTATGTTTAATTAATGACTTGTGAGTAAACAGCTTAATTTTATTCGTTAAAAAGTCCTAACAAATGCCACTGTTGATTTCCAAATTATCTAGATAAATTTACTCCTCACTTTGTGAGTCATGAATTTATCGATAATTTGGGAATCACTCATGGCATTACTTATGACAAAAATATAAATAAATTCTTACAATTATTTTCTGAGCAAGATGGTCATGGTCAAACTTTTGAAATAAATAAATAAATTATGATAGAAAGTAACATTATAAGGTTCAATAAATAAGGTGAATCTGTTTTATCTTACCTCTTAAACCTCAATAAGCTTGCGTATCATCATCAAAAAGCTGATATGCAAGTATATTCAAACATGTTTTTATGATTAATTTCATACAGCTCAATGATGGATAAATCATATTTGAAGAGAAAAATTATACGCTCAGACTGGGACTTGAACCCAGGACCCTTAGTTCTCTAGACCAAGTGCTCTACCATCTGAGCTACCTGAGCAAGTACCGATCTAAATGCAAATTTTTCTCTATATACATTGTAATTCCCGCCCACCAAATGCTATGAAGCCTTTGCTTCTATCTTTGCATTTTGTTATTCACACAGGATAAAGAGAAGGTACCAGAAGGAAGAAGATATCTCTCATGTATAGATTGGACAGATATTATCTATAGAATCTTGGAAATGGTGCAAGAAGGCTTGGCAATATGCACAATATTTCTAAAACTCGCTCTTCATCCAGGTATCAATATATTCATTTGAAACAATCAACAAATCATTTCTAGTAACAACATACCATTTTCTCCCTATCTCTCTCTCTCTCAGAATTTTACTAGTTTAATTACATAAATTTCCATAACTGGAAAACAACAGATACTGCACTGTAGGAAAAGAAAAAAAAAACTAAAATAATATATGTTCAAAAGATAGAAATAAAGAATTTGAATTTTAACTAAAACATTCACCATATCATGAGCGGTAATTAAAAAAAAAACCACTTAATATCTAGTTAATAAGAAAAAAATTCCAAAAATTCTCACCAGATTCCACGAATGCTTACCTGCAATTATTTTTCATAAAAATATTACAGTTCTTAATTGGCTTCAATAAAACCATTGATATTAATTTTCTAACACTCCAATAATTGTTATGAGTATCTATTACTGAAATTATTTTAAAATTTTTATATTACTGTATTATTACCCACAGGTATGAGCTCAGAGACCGGATGTTAGGGAAAATGCCTAGTTATTTATTATAGATATTGTAAAAGTGACTTCATATACATTCATACCGACGACCCTAGAGTTGTTTTCCATGAAGTTAATTTTGCCTATAAATGCCTATTTCAGCTTACAATGCCTATAAATGCCTATTTACCATTTTTTCTCAAAATTAACTTAGTATTTCAATGAAATTAATTGAAATGGACAAACTTCATGACACATATAATTGCATGGAAACCTTTAAGTGACTGGCAATATTATTTTTGATGTTAGTAATACTGAATTCAGTCTGTAGTCCTTTGTCACAGACAGGTGTTTCAAAGACAAAATGGTGCGACAAGTGTGTGTGGTTTTTTTTTTTACCTTTAGAACAGTTTTTTTACTATGTCATAAGAATGGCCAACAGTAAACAGTAAGACAAACTGACCAATTTCGTGAAGGAATTTGGTGCGGAAATGTTCTCAAGTGACTGTTCAATATTGTTTTGCAAAGGGGTGTAAAATTTCAGTAAATCGTGCGAATAAGTGCCATTATTCGCAGCACGTACACACTGCGAAACATATGTATGCTCTTTGTAAAAAAGCAAAACAAGTTCCAAAATCATCTCTGATATCTTTGTATGCTATTGATAGAATGTGTTTATATTCTTTACCTAAGGCTGTAAAAATTTATGTTGTCTATTTTTTAAGAGCCTATTTTGAATTTTTTAACTGCCTAACATCCGGACTCTACTCATTAACGTAGGTGAAGAAAAAGAGTTCATTCAATTTCATCACCATTGCAATACTAAAACAACACTTTTCTGTACTGCACTTCACAAAAATTTTATCCAATGTCCCCTTTACAATCTCTAGAATTATTAAATATATAATCAATATCAGCTTAAAAAATAAGTTGATGTTTAATGATTTATTTTAGGAAGTAATATTTTGAGGTTCCTTAAATCTAGTTTTTTTTGAGCTGGGAAACATCTTACCTCAAAGATAAATTATATTTAAAGAGAAAAATTTTCTCTTCAAATATAATTTATCTTTCAGTGAGAAATGTTAAATCAATAATAGAAAAAAAAACATCTTACCTCAAATTAATGTTGATTTATTCTTGAACATGTTTCGATATAATCTTCTATATCATCATCAGCTTGCCCATACTGTTGCATTTTATGTTGTGAACATATGGGCAAGCTGTTTATGATATAGAAGATTATAACGAAACATGTTCGAGAATAAATCAACATTAATTTGAGGTAAGATGTTTCCCAGCTCAAAAAAACTTGATTAATAAGTTGATGTTATTTCATTTGTAGAAGTATTTAGCATGATCTGTAGTTTTCCAGTCAGAAAATGTATAATATTTTCAGGCTAGCTTCACATATTATAAACAAAACTAGAAATAAAAAAGCCTCTTGGGAACTCTTTTTAAATTCTAGAATCACAAATGGATATTATAGATAAATTTGCTACAAGTATTACTATGAAAAATTAGGGAAATTAAAATACTAATAAGTTATTTATAATTAACATTGAAAACAAATGAAATGCTTTGTAAAAACAGGGATAATCCATTTTAAATAAAATATAAAATTATCAACCAGTGGTAGATTTAAGATAACTGATATAGTGTATTAAAATTTTTGGACATTATGGAGTGTTTTTTATTATAAATATTTTTAGGCCTAACTGTTGATATTTCATTAACGAATCTTTTAGAATTGCATGAGTCACCTCTTCAAAACTAAATACCGAGAACTAATATGAAATATCATTCTTGGACAACATGAAATTTCATTATACACTGAAGTGAAAAAACATTATTGGTCTTGAGCTTAAAAATCATACTTATTTTTAACAAAAATATTATATGTTTATTTAAGACTATTTGTTTGTCAGACAAATGTAGGCAGTAACTATACTCCAGCCATTGGATCTCCGGCTCTGACGTTTACATGAGTGTTGCCAATATGGATATTCAGTGGGAGGGGCTGCTTTATGTATGCGGTTAGCAGAAATACAGCTGACATCTCAGCCATTTCAAACCTTACTAGCGCGCTATAGCAGTGTCAAGAGCAGTGATTGGTTGTGGCAGACATTTACTCCCAGTTAACTATTTCCTTATTGGCAGTAGAGGACAAGTTTCTCCATTTACCCCCCATACAACCTAAACATCAGAGCCGGAGAATCAGTGGCTGGACTTTAAGTAATAATTTTATTCATTATGACTATTTAACTCATGCCTCAAATGATAGTCAATGATCAATCACGTTTCAATAAATTTTGTTTTATAACCAATGACAGTCGCGTTTCACCTTGCTCTTAATCAATTTTTCTTTATCAGTTCCTGCTTTTGTGATAAAGAAAGCTCCACCTTTTTAATATTCTGAACAGGTCAGATCATTATTTTGCAGTGACTGACCCTCCAACAAATACATTGAATATAGCAAATAATGAACAGATTCCTTGATTTTACTGAGTTGTTTACTAAAAAAATAACCTTTAATGTTGGTTATAACATACAGTTTGATGTGTTTCATTATTTCTCCACTAGGGTGCATTCTTATAATATTACAATCCTGTTTGACAATAAATAATATGATCAAGTTGCAGTGAATAAACATAACCTCATATTTCTGATTTGTTTTCAAACATCACCGTTTACATTAAATATATAAATATTTTAAAATACTGCTAACTATATTTAAATAATGATTTTTGAGTAAACAGTTTCATTTTATTCGTTAAATAGTCCTAACAAATGCCACTCTTGATTTCCTAAACCTCCAGAAAAATTCACGACTCACTTCATGACTCGTGAATTTATCGATGATTTGGAAATCACTCGTGACATTACTTATGATAAATTCTCAGGCTTCTACGCAAATAATACATGGAGAGCTTTAACTGGATAACATTACTTATGATAAATTCTCAGGCTTCTACGCAAATAATACACGGAGAGCTTTAACTGGATAACATTATTTATGATAAATTCTCAGGCTTCTACGCAAATAATACACGGAGAGCTTTAAATGGATACAAATTCTAATCAGAATACAAAAACTTTAATGTAGCTCAAAATAAACTGAAGCATGTAAAACAAATTTTCACCGAACTAGAATCCCTAGAAATTATAAATCATCAATATTAAAAAGTTTAAAATTTATTTCAGTACATTTTACTTTAATTTATCTTTATTTTAAATGCTACTATCTTACTTGTTTTTATATTAAAATTACAAGATAGAATTTAATAAGCAATTTATAGAACAGTATTTAAAACAGATGAATATTTTAAAATAATTTTCTTAGTATATGGTATAAAATTTATAAATCCCATACAAACAGCAACTTAACCATTAAAAAAAATTTAATAAGGACATTTGGTGCTCAAATTATGAAAAATGTTCCCTTGATATAAGGCTTCATTATAATTTATATACTTGAACTATTTTTAAAGGTAAACTAAACAATTCTGGGAGTTACTTTCAAAATTCTACAAAACTGAATGTGTAGAATTTTTATTCTCTTATCATCATAAAACAAGTAATTAAATGTTAATTCTCATTCTTGGAAAGAGATACACTTGTTTCTTTATAAACTTGAAACCAGTAAGAAATTTCTAGTAAAACAAAAAAAAAAGTTTTAAAAGTTGTAAGCATTCACATTTTTTAGCTTTGATAGACATATATCGTTCACCGCTGTGGTCTCGAGGTAGCGTGCTGCCTTGTCACACTGCGGGCCCGGGTTCGATCCCCGGTCGGGGCAGTTTTTCTGGGTGAGGTTTTTATCGGGGTTTTTCCTCACCTGTAAGACAAATGTCAGGCAAACTTTAAGGGCCAAACGGTCCCCTAAATCATATGGCCATCATCTTCATCATCATCCTTATCATTTATCATCATCACCATCATCCTTCACTGGTGTGGAAAGCAACGGGAAGCTACCACACTTACACAATTCCCTAGTAAAGCTGCAAGCATAGCATGAAAATGCTATGATTGCGGTGAAGGACCTGCCTTCGGGCAGAATTACTATGGATGGAGACATATCAATCTTTGTTTCATAATGTGTATGTTTCAAATGCCATCCACTACACTTTACAAGCTTCCGGTTCCACGTTGGGCAGATAGATGGCATTACATGTGGTCTATTTTCAATTTTTGCACCATTTTGGCAGACCACTTTATATAGAAAATGTATTGTGTACAGAGAGGAATGTGGAATAAGTGTATGATGTGTTTGTGTATTGTAAAATGTGTTGTATGAGGAATGATGAATAAAAGGGAGATGGTGGAATCAGATGCCAGCACATACCCTACTCCTATAAAAAAAACACTAAGGTTGCCAGGCTTAATGTTCCATCCAATGGACGAATCACTATCAACAATACCACAAGCCTTCTCAACATTTGTACTGCGGAGGATTTGTAATTTAATGCAGGAATCTGGTTACAATATAGCAATTAAAAATCGTAGACCATCCTGGTCCCAAAATTGAAAATTTTATAATTAAATCAATTAATCATCATCATCCGGGGATTAAGCCTGTTGACTCGTTCCGGTTCCACGAAAGCTAGAATTGTTAAAATTGTTCAGACCATCTTCTGTGTGGGCATCCAACATTTCTCCTTCCATGCAGTTTATAATTTAGCAATCATTTTGGAAATCCTTCTTCTGGCATTCTATCAATATGTTTTTTCCAGTCATTCCTATATTTAATTATTCAGTCTGTAAGTTTGAAAATATTTAATTCCTTTCTTATATCTTCATTCCTTTTCTTATCCAGAAGAGCATATCCTGCTATGTTTCTTAAAAATCAATTAAATTAAACTAATTTAACAATTAAAATTCTCAACCGTGCTGGGTATTGAATCCGGGCTGTAAGTCAGGAACCAAGCATGCTGCCAAGTGATCCATCATGCAGACTTTGTTTCATACTAAGTACACATTATTTTAAGATTAAATTAAAATACTTCATACCTCACCTCATATCCAGTCTTCTAATTATACTGCAGTTTCAAAGCCTTGGCAGCTTCATCTTCAGTAATATCTCGTCAACTGATGTTATGTCGATCAGAAGAACTACTTCTTCCCTCTGAGAGGGATATTACTGATTTTACTAGTAGATATTACTGAAGATGAAGCTGCCAAGGCTTTGAAACTGCAGTATAGTTGACTGGATATGAGGTGATGTATGAAATATTTTAATTTAATCTTAAATTAAACCTCATAGTGATTTTTTCCTATAAAAGTTCAACACATTATTTAAAAATATCTTCTTCGATCATTCAAAACTTAGCATGAAGAAGTCAAAAGATACCTCTTAAGATTCTTTTACATTCCATAAATCTACAACACAGGATGCAGCAGTTTACTTTCCTTCCAAATCATACTCGCAAACTTTATGCCCTGGAAAAAAGTCATTAACCCCAGCTGGATTTAAATCTATGTACCTGGGGCCCAGAGGCAAGTATAGTAGCTGCTATACCAATGAAATTGACTGTGTATAAACAAATGTAAGGTTCAGATATATTGGAATAAGAAGTAGTAGCATTTAAATTTTAATATAAAAAACATTTTTACTTACTTTTAAAAATATGATGTGACCTCCCCTTAATTATGAAGTTCTATTAATATTTAGTTGGTTGATTGGTATTATTTTATTAATAAAGTGCCTAAAATTCCCTGCTGATATATGACACTTAAATCCACCACTGTTTTTATCACAGAATGTGTACATGTCGACTGCAGCACTGTTCCTGACACACACTCGCTTGCTACTAAGGAATCAAGAGCTCTCAGTTTTGAACACAATCTGTGGACACTGACAAAGGCATTATCTACATTCAATAATTTTTATCCCCCCTTTTTCTCATTTCAGGTGATTTCTTTAATAAAGAACAGACATATTAACGCTTATACCACCACCTGTCTAAAATATCTTTTTCAATCTACATAACAGCTCTTATTATAACAACAGATCATTCCTAAATATTTAAAAGGGATTACAATTTACAAAATACCCTTTCAAATATTAGGAATTAAACATTTCTAAATACTAATTTTATAATAAAAGTAAGAGCTGTTTATGACACAAAAATAAATTCCCCAAATAATCTACTGGTATTTATTGTAACAACCAGAGCTAGGATTATATGTTTGTTTTATTTTAACTACTTCAATTACTTTTTTTTTTACCTATGTTAATATCTAAGGATATTTAGAGTGATAAAAAACATATTTCATTCCCCATTTTGTCTTATTTTCTGATATAATACACTTTTACATATTGTTTATTTTTTATTATTTCACTCACCTCATACTTCATAACTTCTTGCAAGAAGTTATGAAGTATGAGGTGAGTGAAATAATAAAAAATAAACAATACTAAGAAACCTCATAGTGTTATTTCCTATATACATAACTTAACACTTTTACATATTTCAAGAAAATGTACATATTTTTATGTAATTAGATACTGATTTAAAACCTGTTTATTAATATTAATATTTCTAAGCTGAAGAGGTCAAATAGTCCACCATTCGGTTCTCCGGGCAAGGACTACTTCAGGGAACCCATGCCAAAGGCTCAAACACAGGGACATGTTCCTCGGAACATGGAATGTTAGGACTTTATACAATAGCAGAGCGCTAGAGGTATTAACGTGGGAATTAGATAAATCACCATTGGATATAGTCGCTTTACAGGAAGTTAGATGGCCAGGAATCAGGAAGCTTTGCATTATACTATGGGGGTGCAGAAAGACCTGAATTTGGAATGTTTTTTTTAGTCCAAAGAAGGATCCTGTCTGCTATCCGAGATATTTCAAAGCTGAAGGAAAATTAAATTTTGTACCAAACAGCATACAAATAGTTGTGGTATGGTCACGAAAATAATGGTGGATACAAGGGCCCAAAGAGGTTATGGAAGGACATCAGGCGGAGGAAGAAAAGATTGGCCTAATCACTCCTGGATACAGGAGATATAATAGATGATGATCAGAGAGTGACTGGAGTAATATGTTTGGGAAAATATAGAATATCGGAGGAAAGAAACTGTATAATTTTGAATATGGAACATGTATATGTACATAGTAGGCCTTATACCCTCTGGAAGTAAATAAATAAAATTTATAAGATGAATGAACATTATTTCATTCAATGTTTGACTTTGTTATCAACACTAATTTTAAGGATGATATCAAAATGGTTATGCTTTACTTCTGTAGTTTCATGACTAAGCAATGAGATAATTATATTTTTACATATGCCATGAAAATTCTATAAAATAAGGCATTCAAAGAATCACTTTTTATTACAATTTTTGTCAATCTTCAGAAAATGTTTGTCCCTCACATATGTATATATTTAAATATTTTTTTATTACATATAAATCTTAGCTCTGGTAATAAAAGTGATTCCCAAACATTCACCTAGACTCATTATAAACTTTATAAGCCCATGTTCCACTAAACATGTTTTATATATTTTTTAAACATTTTTTTAACATTATTTCAATTCTTACAATGTTAACAACTAGACAGTGAGTCATCATAAACTCTGTATCTTCAAGCACAGAACTGCAATTTCAAGAGGATACCTCTTATCTTTAGCCATCTTTATGACAGTTGTAAAGATGGCTGAAGACGAGAAGGATGCCTCTTGAAACTGCAGTTCTGTGCTTGAAGATCATGGAGTTTATGAGATGAAATTTCATGACTATCTAGTTATTAACTTAAAAACCTCATAATGTTATTTCCCATAAGTAATTTATGAAATATCGTATAATTTTTTTATTTACCATTATATATTGACTGTATAAATAAGTATACTACATTATATTATAATTGAAGACCTTCCTTGATTAAGGACATAATCAACAATTTCGGGTGACAATTGGTTTAGAAGGAACACTATCATTTGATTGCAGAAATAAAGTCTAAACCAAGACCATGGTTTTTTAATTTTTTTACGGTTGTTAAGGAAATAATAGCAATAGATATATATATTATAAAAATTGTCCATATGTTTCAGCCAAGCTCAAGCAAGTGGTAAATGATGCTACATAATTAGCAATATGTTAACTACATAATGAGTAGATAGAGAAAATTACATAAATAACAGTGAATATTGATTCATTTTAATATCTTAAAATCACCTTTGTAGAAACCAATGGTTACTTTTCCAAGAAAACTCTTCAATAATTAAAAAACATTTAACAAAAATTGTATTAAATATACGTTAAAAAATACTTGCCATTGTGTGGAGAAATGCATTGACAGTCTAATAGCAGTATTAGTTTAAAAAACACTCAATGTTGCATGCAGAAAGCTTTTGAATACGATTACTTCACACAAAAAATTATGGATACTGTTTTCCTATTAAAATAACTGTACAAGAATTCTGCTAAGTATGGTGAAGTCGCCATTCTCAGTTTGTTTTGTATTGCAAATCATTGTTATTAGTCATTCAAAATATCTCTGCAGGCGGAAGAATTACGAAGCTCTGTTTGTTGCTACACGTCATGTCATATAAGGCAGTGTACACTGTCAGCGTCCCACATCCCATTCCCCTCTGCACTCATAGATAGCAGTGTCACGTGTTCTATTCCTGCATAAACGTGACTGCAGTGCCCTCCGTCAACAACTGCACTTACTCCTTAAACAGGTAATACTAGGTCATGCCTGTGCATGTTTACACCATGGAAAGCAGATACATGCTCGATGGTTTGGATGATTGATAGCATTATCTGCATAAATCTGTTGTTTAGTGTACTGTCCTTTAATATGTATTTCCTGCCAGTGGATGTATTAATCAATTAATCCTATAATATAGATACTTCTAAACGAAGCCGGCTGTTGGTGATGGTAGTGACATGTACCTGACAGCAGACGAAACGAGAATTAGAGATTTGTATATGTGGAAATAATTGTTAACGTTTGTGCCAAGTCTAGAATGGTGTAGTGGGCTGCACACTAGTATGGAGAACTAGAGGTCCATGGTTCGATTCCTGGTTCAGACATTAATTCTTCTTTTCACAATAATATTATAATCCTATAAAACCTAATGTAAATTTTTTTAATTCAAAGATGTTCTTTATTAAATATAAGTAATTTTAACTCTACCCCTGGAACAGAGACACAAGACTAGATGAAGAAGATAAGTAATTTTAACTTTTAATGATATTATTACTTAAATATTACTTCGTTCATCGTAAAGTGAGAAAATTTTGATTTGATAGATATTATTAAAAACTTTAAAAAATCTATTAACCTTAAAAACCCACTAACAAATGACTTGCTAATCATGCTAGCTAAATTATCTCATAATGATGAATGTTTGGGAAACACTGATATAAACTTAATGTTTACAGCAGTGATGTCAATGTTACCAACTGACTTCATTAGCTTGTCTCTTGTCATGACAACTTGCCACTGACACTAATAAGACAAGATACAAACTCATGCAATGACAGCAACTTTAACATCACAACTTAAATATTATTAAACAAAAACATGAACACAAATACAAACAAATAACCATTTATACAATGTAATTTTTTTTTTGTTTCTGTTTACAAAGAAATATTAGCCTATTCCACTTTGTTTGCAAAAGAAATTAGATAAAATTGTTTTCACTTACAATAAATTCTAGCACAATAAAGCATCAAGCCTCTCACTATATATTTTGTTTTGTTTGTTTTTTTTTTCTCTTATAATATAAAGTTTATTTACATCAATCCAAAGAGGAGGAAATCTCCAATATTTGCCAATTTAACTCCACACTGCTGCACAGAGGCAAGACCAGGCTATCAAATACGATATGCTTCATGGGGCCCCTCCCTTTTCAAACAAACTTATCCTGCATTCTTTTTCAGAACTGTGGTTACCGTATTCACTTCACATTTACCAACTTATAAATTTTACAGCATCAAACATACTTAATAAAAAAATTATTTCTGGGATTGAAGGATGCCTTAATTTAACTTTTCTCAATGTTTCATTGCCATTATTAGACAGTATCATCTGGAATTTTTGTCAATTTTTCAATAAACTCCCTGACTGTTGTGGCACCAGCTATATTCTTGTCAGGTGCATACATATGTGAGTTAGCAGACAATTTGCCTTAAGGATAAATTCATCTACTAAGGCCATAATCCTTTCAGATTTAGAATAATATCGGACATCCAAGACTATTACACTCCATAAACAATGGCAATATGCCGGCTGTCATATTAGATAACGAATAAATTCCTTATACCGACGTCATTAAAAACTTGGGACTTTACTTAGATTCTAATTTAAATTGGCATGCCCAAGTAAAACAAACATCTAAAAAGATCTTCTCCATAATGCATTCCCTAAATTGTCTCAAAAATTTTCTTTCTACAGCTCTTAAAAAAATTTAATTCAAACCTTAGTGATGCCGCATTTTGACTATTGTGATGTTCTACTAACTGACATAAGTGACAGATTGTTAGACAAACTGCAGCTTGTCCATAATATGTGTATCAGATTCATATTTAATGTTCGAAAATACGATCACATTTCTCCATTATTCCACAAATTGTCATGGCTACATCTAAAAGAGAGAAGAAAATCACACTGTCTAATTCTCATATTTAAGATCCTACATACCTCGATTCCCAATTATTTATCATCTCGTTTCCAGTATCTATCCTCCAACCATAACTTAAACACAAGATCACAACATAGTCTCTTGCTTAATATACCGCAACATAGGACATCACATCACTCCATGTCATATACTATCTTCACTTCTCGCAACTGGAATTCCCTACCACAAGAAATTAGGAGCTGCCGGACATTGGCATCTTTTAAAAGAAATCTAAATTTATATTTGCTCTAACCTCAACTTCATCATTACCCAGTGTAAGGTACATATATTAATTGGTGTTTTTCTCATATAATTTATCATATTTATATTATTATTATTATTATTGTTATCATATAAAATGTAGTTTGTACATGAAATTTACATTGCTACATTTAATATATCTTTAACTGTTTATAATTAGTATAGTGTATATCTATATTTGTCAAATATTTATTTGTATTTGCGCTGCCAGAATAAATAAAACATTATTATTAATATGCAGTGTATATAAGGGAATCCTCTACGAGGCCATTTTTAATTCATAAAATTAATTTCTAAAAGATACACAATTATAAACATACTAGGAGAATTAATAAAATTAAAAGCAGTCGTACATCTCACCTCATACACTCCACGTTCTTCAAAGCACAGGACTGCAGTTTCTGTTCCCATCTTCAGCCATCTTTTTAACTGTTGAATTATATTCTTAGAAGATGATGGAAAAGTAAAAAATTCAGCAATTGAAAAGATGGCTGAAGATAGGAATGATGTTCCTGAAACTACGGCCCTGTGCTGTAAAGAACATGGAGTATATGAGGTGAGATGTACAACTCGTTTTAATTTTATTAATTTGAAAGCCTCATAATGTTAATTCCCATCATAAGTTCTATGAAATGTCAGGAAAACTTAGCAAAGAAGTTCATCACATAGGAACTGCATAAACTAAGAAAATTCCTCAGCAAGTCGAATTTATTATCCGATTTTGCTAGTTTACAAAACGTATCTTTCTTTAAATAATTCAATTGTATATACCAATTACCAAGTTTTATTGCAAGAATATAAAAATTGCCTCTGGTAGAACATTGAAAATTTTCCCACTAAAATTTCAGCTTCCAGTTTAACCCCCACTCTTAACTAGACCATATTATCCAAAAAGGAACCAACCCTCAAATTGAAATATATGAGTTAATGCTATATTATAGTTCATGAAGTATCACTCCATGTCCTACAAGAAAGATCCAATGTAAAATGTTAAAATATATACATTTTGGCAGATCCTGCCATCCTCAACTGTGTTAAAAATTATTTAAAATTAGTAACTGTAGGCTTTTCGGAAGTTGACTTCCATCATAAGCAGAAGAAATACAAAAGATCCAAATTACCACCTGCATTCTTATGCCATCGATGAACCAAGCAAGAAAACACTGACAAAATATGCCACATTTCTTTTTGCCGAAAGAACCAAGCAACAAAAATGTATAAAATCTCAAGAGTTATAATTTTTTTCATAAAATAGAAGCTCTTTGATAGTCTGTTAGTTGAAGTAGTAAGTAAATGTGGATTTTTTATTGACATAAAAAAAAACCTTAATTGGATTTTTCTCAGCTTAGTTATATTGTGACTTGGTTCCTTTTTCCAGTATGCACTCCAATTGCCCAGTTTTGCCGATTAAAGAACTCGCTAAAATGTTTTTTTGTTTCAAATGATACATGTGAGTTTAGTTGCAAGAAAATAAACATAGATGCCACTAGGCATTTTGACTTTCAGGTAAACCTTCAGTTCTATTGGTCAGATTTTGCTGATTTTTTGACAGTACCTTTCTCATTCTATTTCAATAGTAAATACCACATTACATTTTGAAAATAAAAAATTGCCATTACTACAATGTCTTTTTTTTTTAATTTTTGCTTTTGGTTAACCCCCCACTTCTAAAGGTCTGATTTTGTTAGTTAATGAATGCCTTTTCTTAAATAACTGCTACATACCGAATTTGGTTACGAAAAAACAAAAATTCCAGCCACTAGAGCATTAAGTGACACATTTACACACACACACACACACACTTTTTTTCCCCCTCATAATGGCCATTTTTTCTTCTAATAAATTGATGAAGATTTGTAAAAATGTTTTAAGTATATTTTCATGAATACAAACTCAATAGCTACATTCCTTCGAAATTCACTAAATTGCAAAATGAGTTTTATAGCTGAAAGACACACAAAAAGATATTGTATGATATAATGATGCAACAAATAGTGAATGGTGACGACTATATTTCTTGTGAATTTTGTGGTGGCTCATAATTTTAAAATTCTTGGTGCTATAAATATATATACACAGATATCTTCCTTTACACATACGCCTGAGATATGACTGAATCAAAATGACATCTGCATTGACCTTGAAGCAAATTTTCTGATGAACCATTCTTCTCCGAGTGTTCACATTTTTTCACGGCAAATGACATGACTTGCACATTTTATGGGTATCCAAAATTTACCATCTTCATATTTTCTTTTTTTATTTTGATTTTATTGCATTCTTTAAACATTTGTGTCTATGTAAGTACATGCCAATTTAGCTATTTACCTGCATGAACTACTTACAGCCAATTGATTGCAAAACCAAAGTCTGAACCATGACATTATTGGATATGGCTGATCTGTTATGGCCTCTTGCCATTTTCAAGGTATTCCCAAGCTTTTTATTTTAGAAAGAAAAATTACGTTCGAAAGGGGAGTTGGACCCCAGACCTCTGACTCTATACGTCAGTGCAGTAACCGTTACGCCATTCGAACTTCCAATAGGAATCTCAAATTTCTTTCTACAGAGTGATTCAGAAATATGGCTATACGTTTGATTGCATTTTGTGATGAAAAGATTGTTATTATTAAAGGAAATATGATATCATTGGGAAAGGAATCCTTCAAATTACAACAATAGAACAAAACAAAACAAATCACTGCTCACGTGCAGCTTGGCAGATTGATTTATGTTGGCTAGCGTCAAACGCTTCCACAAGTCTCTTTGTTGTTTCTGCATCTGTGCTAATGCGAGGCCTTTCAGGAGGTTTGATTTTCTGCATCCTTCCCGTTTCCAGCAGTCATTTTCTCCACTTGCCCACAGTCGACAGCTGCAATGCTACGTTAAACTCGTGTCTTGCAGCCTCACGATCATTAGCATACATTATTGCCCATGCAGCATTTGTAATTTGCTGTTGCATATTCAATGCCATTTTGACTAATGACGTAAGTCCTACACTGTTTTGTTTTATTCCATTGTTGTAATTTAAATAATTGCCTTTCAAACGGTAATTTCATATTACCTGTAATGGTAATATTTTCATCACACAACATGATCAAATGTATAGCCATATTTATGATTCACCCCGTACTTATATAATTAATTCTCCTTTCATCTGAAGGCCGATAGCCATCGCTATCAACAATGCCACCTGACGACTTCTTTTCAAAGCATTTTTATTGAGAATTTAAACATTAATTTTAAAGCGGTTAAAGCTACATATTTTGGTGTTATATTTTAAATTAACATGTTCCAGAATTGGATATGGTTTTATTTTTGAAAGAAAAAAATTACATAATGAAATATGGTTGACTGGTCTTGGAATTAGATCTCCATTTTCCTTCTGGCTTCCCAGTAACGTCTAACCCTATAATAAAATATAGGATCTATTGGAGTTTGAAGATTCTGAGCTATAAGGCTGTAGTCCATAACTGGTGTTCCCTCAGCTATGGAGGGCATTTTCATTGGCAAGTTCTTCTTGGTGGTGTTCCCAGGTCGGAAGCTCAGCTGTGTATGAGTGGCAAGACTGCTGGAACCCTGTATTTATACTAGTGCTGGCCTGCATTCTACAATATAAGGGATATTTTTAATTATTTTAGGATATAATTTTTACAGTTTATGAGCAATGAGCAAACTGCTGCCCTTCTCTTAAACTTAATTTCAGCTGTTATTAGCCTTCCTTAGCTTTCCAAATGGTTGGTTTTATAAACGTCGCCATAGCGTAGTCGGTAGAGTCCCTACCTTCCACTCCGGCGACCCGGGTTCGATTCCCGGCGGGGTGGGGATTTTAAAAAATCTCCACTTTGGGTCTGGGTGTGTGTGTTGTCCCTAAATGCTCAACTCAGTGCACATTTCCTAATAAAAAAATAAATAAATAAATAAACTTTTTTTTTATTGTTTCCATGACAATAAAACTAAGCTCTTTGGCAATAGTTATAAAACAACAATCATGGTCCATACTTTGTTTTTTGCAATTGACTGTTTATGTCTCATATAAGAGCCTCAACACAGCTATAAGAAAAGTTTCTAATTTTTCAATTCACAATGAGGATGTTGTAAATAGGAATTAAAAATGGTAGTGTAAGTAGATAGATATAGCACCCTGATTTAGCATATTTTAACAAAATTAATAGTCCATACAAGAGTGACATCTAAAGTTAATCATCAGTAATTAAACTGAAAAAAGACAATAATTAGTATAATGTAATTAATTTTTTTATGTTAACTAGCTGTGGTTCTGTACACCAGCGCTTTTCAATTTAGACTTCTGATTTATTCATAGATTCTCTATACTAATACAATTCCCTTGCACCAGAGAGCAATGAACATTTTGTTCCATTAACATTATCTAGCAGCTTCTTAAACAAAAAGATTTTAAATGGGAATTAACACTACATTTATAGTGAGTTTTATGGCAAGTATAATGATGCTTAGAACACAAATACCAACAGCCACAGTTTGAGAAGTAGGCTAAATAAACTGCAATTAAAAATAACCACCAGTGACGTAACCTACATTATGAATGTCAGTTGAAAATGGGAGGGATTTTTCCTCTTGAAAATTGCAATTCCTGTGTTTAAGAAAACAAACTATAAATGTCGGTTGAAATTGGGAAGGATGTTTCCTCTTGAAAACTGCAGTTCCTGTGTTTAAGAAGACAAACTAAGAGGTAAGATGTAAAAAATGACTCATTCATTCATGAATTAAGAACCTCATAATGTTATTTCCCATATTTAACTATGAATATCATGATTTCTATTTATGTAGAAATTATATTATGAAATATACGGTGAATTTTTAGTATGGTTCATAGTTCAACATGCCCAGATAAAAAAAAAAAGAGAATCAGCAGAAATGTAAAGTGAATATGTACAGACCAATAAGTTCCAATCTGAACAAATCTTTGCCAGTGTGGACTTCCAAAACCTGTCCCAAATCACAATTACAAACACCAAGACATTTACTACGCCAGAGTGGGCTCTACAATTCTATGCCCCAATATACCATTTTTGTGCCATCGACAATTACGGATATAATTTATAATAAAATGGTTGATTTGTTATCACTCTGATTGGTAATGTGAGAAATGTCTCGGTTAAATCAAGGTTTCAGGAGAACACTATCATAAGTTGGAGGAAATTACATGAGAGCAAAAAAAAATTCAGTCAATTTGTTTTAGTATACTTTATGTAGACAAGTTGACTGGTATTTAAATATCTTTTATGGAAGATATATTTGGATATCAGTCTTCATATATTAGCAGGCATTAGAGATAAAAATACATTCACAGTGCTTTTCGCCTTGTAAAAAAAAAAAGATGTCTGTACTTTCATCTATATATTCTTAACATAATTCAAAACTTGAAATTCAAATAGAAAAACACTCTACAGTTTGAATCAGTTGATTAAAACTAACAAAAATGAAAATATTCAAAATGGCAACATATCAGAGATTTATCAAACTGATTGTAAAGATTGTGAAAAAATATACATAGAAAAAACAAAAAGAAATTTAAATACAAGATTGAAAGAACTTCTTAGAAATGTTAAAAATGGAGAAATAGAAAAATCTGCAATAGCTGCACATACATGTTCAGAAAAACACAGAATTGAAACTTAGGCCAAATTACTAAAACAGTTAGAAAAATCTAAGGAACTCACAATTTGGGAGAAAATTTACATCTGCTAGAATAAAAGAAAACCACAAATTTTGAAATTCCTGGTGAAAGAGAAAAAAAAAATTGATTTGTAAGTTCATCAGTGAGCCAACATGGGGAGCAAAAATCAACTTGCAGGAAGGACAACTGCAAGGCAACAGTTGTAATGCATCATTGAGAATGTCACACAAAAGCGACGAAACTAGTCGACATAAAAATCAAGAAATATGAGGTGAGTCAAAATATACAACTCAAATATAAGAAAAACAGTTGCTGTCTACTGGAATATTTACAGTACATTTTGGTTTCAATTAACTGTAATAAAAAAATTAAAAAAAGCAAGGTTATGTAATAACTTACTAGTAAAATTAATATAAAAATTAATAATTTTATCTAAACAAAATAACTTTATTGATACTGTTATCTAGTGAACACACAAATGTAATTACAAATTTTTATTTTGGAGTAGCACTAACAATTATTTATTCAACTTTCACAGGGAAAGATCGATGAGGTTTAATTTAAGAATTAAATTAATGTTTTTATTACCTCACCTCATATCCTTTTTCTTCTATACTGCAGTTTCGGAGCTTATCTCCATCATCAGTAGCCTCTGGTCGACCGGTGTTATGTCGTTTCTTGGCGGTTTTCTTCTTACTTCTATCGGTGGACCGATGAACCTCTGGATCAGGTTAAAATTTGCAGGAGTTTCAAAATTCATGAGTTTATCTTTCTTGTTTTTTTGGATGTGGATTTTTTCCCAGACTGTGAGTTCCTTTAGTTTATCTGTGTGTTTGATTAGGCTAGCTTCTGTATCAATTAAATGTTTTTCAGACCAAGCATGGGCTGCTACAGCTGACTTGTCCACTTCACCCTTTTTTACATTTAAAAGGTGTTCCTTCAATCTGGTTTTTAAATTTCTTTTTGTTTTTCCTATATAGATTTTATCGCAATCCTGACATTTGATCTGATATATTCCAGATTTATATTCTTCTCCAATTTTTTCATTTTTGTTGGTTTTAATTATCTTGTTCAGGCTGTATTCATTCTTTGGGGCCAATCGAAAGTTAAACTTATTGAAAATTTTCTGGAACTTGTGGTGTTTTAAAGGATAGTAAGTGAATTTTTTAAATCTTATGTTCTCTTCTGTTTGTTTTTTAAGTGTGCTTTCATTAATTAGTTTTTGCCTTTTAAACTTATTTATTTTCTTGTGTACCATGTTTTCTTCATAACCATTTTCTATTGCTACTTTTGACCTGATCCAGAGGTTCATCGGTCCACCGATAGAAGTAAGAAGAAAACCGCCAAGAAACGAAATAACACCGGTCGACCAGAGGCTACTTACTGACGATGGAGATAAGCTCCGAAACTGCAGTATAGAAGAAAAAGGATATGAGGTGAGGTAATAAAAACATTAATTTAATTCTTCACTAACAATTATGCTTTCATTTAATGAAAGAATAGTGTATGTTTAATGATTTGGTAAAAACAATAAAGATACACTTTTATGTCACTAAATAGAACATCATTATTTATTAAATTAATATTGAGAAGCTAAAGCTATTACTTATTTCTATCATAGTAATAGCTTTAGCTTCTCAATATTAATTTAATAAATAGTAATGCTATAGCTGTGTGGAGTCCCTTCATGTCTTCTTCAGGTAGAAGCCATTCATTGTGTATTTGTGAATGATGATTCATTGCAATTGAATGTGGGGCCAGTAGAGTAAGGTAAAGGAAGGATTTCTGCTTGGATGGAATGAAGCCTGGATTAGCTCAGTGGTCTGAGCATTAGCACGGAAAGCTAAAGGTTCGGGGTTCGATTCCCGGTTCAGGAAAAAATTTTTCTCTTTACCATTGATTTAGAACATCATGATTTAAGCAAATAGGTTAATGAACTCAAAAACAAAAACTTGTAGCTGCATCTTTGTATTCATAAGACAAAAACATTATCAACTATAAAGTATTAAAAAAATGTACATTCAATTCTTATTACTAATAAGGCAGCTTTAGTAAACAGAAAGACTCAACAGCATAAGAAAAAATATTGCGAAACAAAATGGGTTAAATTATTCTATAACCAGCATTGCAAAATAATTTAATTCTGTAATAGCCCGGCTGTAAGTTTTCAAACTTCTGTAACATATCACAAGATTATAATTAGAGTGTTCTATTTACATTTTTGATTTTCTTGTTTTTTATGTGAAATGACTTTTAAGAGTCACTCCTAAAGCTAATATCCATGTTTTGTCCATAATCTTCGAGTATGGTATGTTCAATCATTCTTATACCCACCTTATCTGATGTTAATTCTAAGCTTTAAATCACTCTCCTAATTTTTTTGTACAAAAGTTAGATAGATCCCTATAGTGTTCATATTATTCGTTTTTAAACATCTTAATGATGGACAAATTATATTTGAAAAGAAAAATATATGCCTAGACTGGGGTTTGAACCCAGGACCTTTGACTTTCTATGTCAATGCTCTATCCAAGTGAGCTACCTAGGCCTCCAATCTAAACACGTATTTTTCTCTTCTACATAGTTAATTCCCTAACCCCAAATGCCACGAGCCGTTGCTATGATTTTTACAAATGGCAGCTCCTTTGTTAAAAAGACTTTTTATTGGAAATTTAAACATACCTTATAAAGCCAGTAGAGCTTCTTTTAATGTTCATATTATTCGTTTTTAAACATCTGAACGATGGAAAAATTATATTTGAAAAGAAAAATATACGCCTAGACTGGGGTTTGAACCCAGAACCTTTGACTTTCTATGTCAATGCTCTATCCAAGTGAGCAAAAATCGTAGCAATGGCTCGTAGCATTTGGGGTTAGGGAATAAACTATGTAGAAGAGAAAAATACACATTTAGATTGGAGGCCTAGGTGGCTCACTTGGATGGAGCAATGACACAGAAAGTCAAAGGTCCTGTGTTCAAACTCCAGTCTAGGTGTATATTTTTCTTTTCAAATATAAAATCCCTATAGATCTAACCTCACAATATCTCAAGAGAAAAGTTTATAACATAATTTTCTAGCAGTTTTTGGATAAACAAATTTAAGAATTTTAAGGATAAGAAGATGAATAGCTTCAGTAGGGTACTGCTTGTTGAGTGAAGTAAGCAAGGAACCTAGTCTCTGCTCAAAAACAAATTTCTGACATAAGACCACTTATGATATTTATGTCCCTCCCACATCCATTTCTTTGAAGTGGTGTGTTTTTTATACACACAAACACAAATAATTCATTACAATACAATTAAAATGATACTCCTATATAATTTTGTGAAATGACTTATAGTGTGTCCATTAATGAAATACCTATCTTTTTTATTAAGGTATATTTTGCTATAAATTACCATATGTATATAATGATCAAAATTTGATGAAAAAGTAATTTTCCTTGTAGCTTCCCAATATTTGGTGACAATATCTGAATGCATGTTGAAAGCTTGGCATGATTTAAGTGTTCGATATTCACACTTCTTATTATTCTGTAAGGTGGACACTTTGGGGATGAGATAAACCAGTGTTATGGAAATGGTGTTGACATTCATGGCCAGTGATAAGGCAAAAGATGGGCACAGATACCTTTCTGGTAATTCTGGAATTATTTTAAATACATGCTATTAATGATGTTTTTATTATTAATTTAACATTTCTCAATGAAAGATAAATTAAATTTGAAGAGAAAAATTTTCGCCTAGACCGGGACTCGAACCCGGGACCCTTGGCTTTCCGGGCCAAGTGCTCTACCAACTGAGCTACCGAGGCGAGTTACGATCTAGACGCAAATTTTTCTCTTATATACGTTGTAATTCCCTATCGCCAAATGCTTTTGAAACCATTGTTTCTATCTTTGCAAATGGCGGCTTCTTAGTTAAGAAGACATTTATTGGAAATTTAACATTACTTTAAAAGCCAGTAAGGCCTCTAATGATGTTTTTATTATTAATTTAACATTTCTCAATGAAAATTTTTCTCTTCAAATTTAATTTATCTTTCATTGAGAAATGTTAAATTAATAATAAAAACATCATTAGAGGCCTTACTGGCTTTTAAAGTAATGTTAAATTTCCAATAAATGTCTTCTTAACTAAGAAGCCGCCATTTGCAAAGATAGAAACAATGGTTTCAAAAGCATTTGGCGATAGGGAATTACAACGTATATAAGAGAAAAATTTGCGTCTAGATCGTAACTCGCCTCGGTAGCTCTGTTGGTAGAGCACTTGGCCCGGAAAGCCAAGGGTCCCGGGTTCGAGTCCCGGTCTAGGCGAAAATTTTTCTCTTCAAATTTAACATGCTATTAATATATTTTTCATTATTCTGACTACCTGGCAGCCTCTCATATTGGTGCCCCAAACTATGGCTTTGGTCCCTCCAAGACACAACAAGAAATGCAAAAGAGTGAATTAAGGAGGTTCCAGGAGCAAGCTTTATATGAATATACAAAATACTTACAAACAAAGGACAAGGTTATCCAAAGAAGGAAAAGAATTTTAAGATACTAATTCATTGAAATATGCCCGCTTCTTTAAATTGGGTTAAACCAAGCCAACTTGTCTACTTGTAATAAATCAAATACGATGAGAATTTGTACAGTATTTGTTAATCCAGCTGCTTGAACTGTGATATTGTTCTCTGTTTAATAAATAGGAAGTATGTTAAAAATCAAGGGTATGTATGAAAGACGGGGACCTCATAAATAATTTACAGCACTCAAAAACAGAAATAAACAACTTTTGTCATATCATTAATTAGGCCAGACTGAATTATTCATATATATTCCATTTGTATATTACAACCAGAAAAGCTTATATTTTTATTTTCATGCTGCTGCAAAACAAAAGAGAATCATTAAGTTCACTTACATTATTTCAAATAAAATTAAGTGAATATCTAATTTAAGAAATCATAAAGTTCTGAACATTTGTCATGATAAAAAAGAAATTAAATAGATTATTTACACCTCATCTCATTATTTTGCTCTCTCACCTGAAATGGTTCTTGGGTGATGATGAGGATAATAACCTTTGAAACTGGTCTATGCAAGAAAGTGAAATATGAGGTGAAGTGTAAAGAACCAACTCAATTTTTTTTATAAATATATTTTATATTGTAACTTCCAAATAATTTTATATTTCAATTTGTCATTGTTATTTAAGGATGAAAAGGTTATTAAGTAGATACTTCAAATGGATTCCACAGGAAGACCTGAAAACAACCTCAAAATGTAAAGTTGTAGAACATGAAATCATATTAATCTCAGAAAATTATGAAAATACTCGCAAAACCTATAAACTCAAAAACTAAGGTTTTCCAGATCCACATTTATGCAATAATTTTTTTTATATAAACATGGGGGGAATCCTGCAATTTGCTGTATAATTTTATTGCATTCTATATTGAGCTAAGCTGCAACTGACTTGAAATTCTACAATTATAAATGTAATTAACAGAGAGAGAGAGAATGAAAATATTAGGGAGAATATCTGTAAATTCAGTGATTTCCGCGGTCATATCAAATATATATAAACTCTTTTATATATTTAACTTTCACAGGGAAAGAACACTATGAGGTTTAATTTAATTATTATATATAAACTCTCTCTCAAAATTCAATTTTCACAGTCTGACAAAGTAGTGATACAAAAGTTGCTTATTTCTATTAAGAGATTTGCTCAATTAGGTTTCAAATAACTTTGTTAAATAAATTTTCATTGGAAGAACATTTAAGGTAAAAATCTGTAATTAACAAATCCCCTTTCATAAAAAAAGAGGCAAACAGAATCCAACAAAAGAGTTTAAGTTGGTTCTGCAACCACAAGACATGGACCCGTCAAACTTGATTTTTTTTTTGTTGTTTGTGGCCACTGGCACCCCAAACACGGGACTGTGCCTTTTCTAAGGCTTTCATTCCACTGTCATTGTAGCTTCAAAATTTGATACAATGTTCACATTATTTATATTAGTAATCTATCAGTCTACAACAGGACACATTTTCGTTTTGGTTTTACTTGCAGCACAGGGCACAAAACTGCTCGGATTGCTTCGTCGAACACTGTCTTCAATCCTTTCTGGGTTAACGCACTGCATTCTAGGTACTTAACTGCTCCAATTTCCTTTGCCATGGCTAAACCCTAAAACAGAAAACAGACAAATTTTTGTAATTGAGGGTCATCTCAAACAGATTTTAAGACAAGTTTTACTTAAAATTATTTAAATTAATATTATACAGCTAAAGCTATCAGTGGAGCCTCACTAAAAGATCTGAGGTAGTCCTAAATAATTTATAAAAAAAGTGCTCAGAAAAATATTGGTCAGTGGAGAATACAATACAACAAAGAATTGTACAACAAATACAATGAACCTGGCCTTGTCACTTTTATTAAATTAAATAAATTCGAATGGGCTGGTTGTGTACAAAGCCTCTCAACAGACTGAGCACCAAAAAAAAAGGTGCTTACAGCAAGTTTTATGGTGAATAGACGAGTTGGAAGACCGAAAAAGGTGGGAGGAGGGTATTAAGGAAGATGTAGCAAACCTACTTAAGTGTCGCAACTGAAGGCGTGCCGTGCAAAATGGAAATGATTGGAGGCAGAATTTAAGAGAGGCCAAAGCTCAAATTTGAGCCAATCAGCCATTGGATGGATGGATGGATAAAGCTATCAGTATGATCAAAAGAAGTAAATTAACATTCATAGCTAAGCTATTCAATTAATATATCTTGCACTGTATCCAAGCAATCTAAGACATCATGTCTTGGCATAGATGCTATGAAACACGTAGGGTCGAATGTTTGAACGCATTAGACAGTAAAAGGCGTTCTCTGCTGATAAAGTTTTATTCAAACACATTTTTCTTACTCAGAAATCTATTCACGCGGTAATAATTGTAAAGCTACCTGACAAGGTACCTTAAGATCGTAGCTCAAGATATAAACTTATGTGAAAATCCCGAAGGGAACCGATGGTAACCGATGTAGTTTGAAACTTATCCAAGATGTCGGACCTTGAAGACTTCGATCATTTTTTCGGTATACGCGGAGAAGAGGAATTTGATAGAGTCTACCAAAGAATTCAACTGGAAGAACAGGAGAATCGGCGTAATATTGCGCATCGCAGACGTGTTTGTATATGGTATTATTTGCAGGATGCAAGCATAAATGCATTCCTCTATAGCAGACGAAAATAACGGAAGTGGTTTTATCGCTGAGAATTCTGGGTAATTCGTTGCCAATATTACGAAAACGTCAACATTCATGCATGACCGGTTAAGGCGGCCGTTAATTCAATCTCAGCTCACCAGTGATTGGAAGTAATTTGAGTAGAGAGTAATGTATTTGCATACGACCCGTAGAGGTTTGAATCCCCATTGTGAAGATATTTTCTCATGGAATTTCAGCATCATGAGGAATTTAGATAGGTGGCTTCGCTTAAGAAAACCAGCCATATTAGCTGGAGGATCTGACATGTTGACCACATATCGCCCTTATACTGGCAAATGGTCTCCATTTCTATAAACAGCAATAAGTTTGTGAAGCCAACCACCCAGCTAAGCTCTTCTAGGCCTATCACACAATGTATTTTTTTTACTTAAAATATTTTTCAACTATAAATTAGCTTAACAAGGAAATTGATTTGATTATTTACATAGTATTAATGAAAATGAAAAAAAATGTTGTTCGAAACATATCCCTGGTGAGATAGCAAGATGTGAGGTGAAGTGTACAGTAAATAACCAAATAAATTTATTTGATAAAATACAAAAAAGTTATTTCCCACCAATTTAATTTATCAATATTTATTAATTATTTTTCTGTACATTAAGGAAAAAATATACCTGTGGGTATGTGATGGGGGCCAGTTTCTTATCCTTCAGCTTCTCGATGGTTTCCTTGTCTTCTCGCAGATCCAACTTGGTGCCTACTAGAATGATGGGTGTACTGGGACAATGGTGTCGCACCTCAGGATACCACTGTAAACACCAAAACACTGTCAAATTTCTTAGCATAAAAGAAAGAACCAATCATAGAGTGATGACCAACTTATGGCATGCTAAAAATACTCAATTTTTTTTTAAATAACTTATATTTTGATGTTATATGTATATTTATACACTCTGATTGATTGTTTAAATAATTTTTTAAAGTTTTTTTTTATTCTTAGCAAGTAATGCTATGAAGATTTAACAATTATTCATCATCATCATCGCTCCACGGATTAGGCAACTGCCCATTCCGACTTCATAATGCATCAGCCCAACGTCTTCTAGGTCTTCCAACATCACGTCTTCCTCTTGCTTGGTAATTTCTTGCTAACAATGGATATCTCTCCTTACTCATTCCATCCATATGATCAATCCATTTCTGTCTGTAATTCGTGACCTTATCCAATAAAGGCTGTACTTTCAATTCTTCTCTTATATCCTCATTTCTTATTCTATCAAGTCTTGTACATCCTTTTAATTGTCTTAGGAACCTCATCTCTGCCGTCTGTATTAACAATTATTAAATGATCAAATTTTATACCTCACCTCTTATTTTGTAAATCAGGTTTTACAGCTCATCTCATATTTTGAGATAAAATCTGATTCATTTAATGATTGTTAGAAAATTTCCTGCCTGAACCAGGAATTTGAACCCAAAATCTCCAATTTTACATACTGGTGCACTAACTACTTATGCTATCCAGGCATCCATATTCAGATAGAGAAAAATATGTGTCTGAATAGTACAAATGGTTAGTGCACCAGTACGTAAAACTGGAGGTCTTGGGTTCAGATCTGGATCAGGAAAACATTTTTCTCTTTAAAAAAATGATTTATTTTTTTACCCTAAAATTGATAAGAATTTTATTTAACAATATCTTTTTATCTTCACTTGTTTATTTTTATAATATATTGTTATTTTAGTTAATTTTCAAAGGCTGAGATTAAATTTACTGCTCTAATTTATGTTTGCAAAGGAATACGTTCTTGTTGCAATTAAGTTTATGTGTCACATTCAGTACCGTAAACCAGTTAAGGCGTTTCAAGAGACTATCATGTATGCAGCCGTCGGTCAGTTAACTCGCTTTAGAGCGGGCACAAACAAACCGCGTTTATATTCGGCGCCTAAATATTGTGTTGGCTTAGTATGTCTTGGAGATCATAGATGGCATGTAAATGTACATTTTCTATTCCCGTTTGACATGTTTAACCTTGGTGAATCCCCTTTTATTTTTAAAACAAACAACACATGGAATTCGTTCACCCAAACTTGCTCCAATGCAGCCATATATGTTTCTCGTTATCATGCTGTTGTTTGTGCATGAGTGAAATCATGGTGAAAGAAAAATATCTCACTGAAGAAGAATTAGTGAATATTTTGTATAATGATGACTCAGGTGATGAACTGATTCCTGATTTAGAAGATTCACAAAGTGAAAGTGAAGATGAACTTCCACTTCCTGAAATTGATACACCAATAACATGTGATGTCAATCACCCAAGTTATTTCACCATCAAATCCTACTAGGATATCTCCTTTAGGTATGTACAAAATTTGAATTTTCTAGGACTAATAGTTTGTGAATAATGGTCAATTTTCTGAAGTGCCACGAAAAGGGTAGCTGGGGTATTTAAATGGCTGGCCTGTGGGTTTAAATGCCCTGCTCAGTGCCTGGTACTGAATGTGACACATAAAACTCAACAACATAAATGTATGGCAAGCTTTATAATGTCACATATCAACTAGGAGAAAATAGTATATGCTGTTTAGCGTCAACCAGAAAGAGGCTTGAATTACCTATGTGTCACCACTGATTATTCAACTTAGCTGGACATTAGATGTCCGTTCTATTTAATTTCAAAATATCTATATTTATTGTGCCTGCTGGATACAAACCTTAGCTCTGACATTCTCAAATGAAGCAGGGTTCACTAGTGAGAAGCAGATAAGAAAAACATCCTGAAAAACAAAACAAAATTGTAAATATTTAATACAAAATGAACAAATTCTTGTCCTATATCCTAAACACCTTGCAAATTATTTACTTTAATCAATTAATAGTTTCTTTTATTTCTATTACATTATATTAAGATTAATATTTTAAGATAAAATCTTTCATATATAACTGATAAATTTAGTGCACTATTTTTCATTATATTTTTTAGTTTTGTCTTCTGACTCACTACTTTCTTCTCCGTCACTTTTATAATTTTTTCTTATTTATCACCCATTAAACTATCATCAACTCCTTTATCACTATCTATCACACTGTCACAAATTCTAATATTTCCTAAATTTTCTTCTAAATTTGGATAATTTCACCAGAACTGAGTCCAGGTAACATGTTTTGTTATGCCATATTAATATGGACTAATCTTTCAGGAGTGTAGAGCACTGAAACAGAAAAGCTAAAAAGTCATGGAAATTTATAAACTCAGAATATGTTTATATAGAAACAAAGAAAGGGAACCTACAAGCTTTCAAGATTACATGGACAAAATAATACCTCTAAATCTCAAGAGATGGCAGAATGGCAATTTTTATACGAGCTTGCATCCCATGAGTATGTACTTAGGATACTGCCAGTAAGTAAGGAATCTGTACGTATGTACTCGGGCTCCCGGCTTGCAGCATTAAAAAGTTGGTATAGTAAACTTTAAATTTAACAAAATCATCATATAACAAACTTCAGATTCTATGGATATAAACTACAAATAAACATAAATTACTACATAATAAATTATAAACAATTAAAAACAAGATAGTAAAATGACCACAACCTTGGATATACTTTCACTTACATTTGTAATATGTTTATGTTAGCATGCCTGACACTAGTACAATGCTAAACATATGTTTCAGTAGCAGTTGTTATGCAAAACAAGTATTTCTTTTATTCAATGTCCCAGGTTGTCATTTAGACATTTCTGGTATTCTCTCCTGGCATTGGCTTAATTGTAACCCACTTATGGAGTTGGGGCACCTAGAAGGCAGAGTTACGTTACTCTGATGATATGATGGGCGGTAAATGATAATGAAGCACCAGGAGAGTCCTTAAGCTAAACTTAACCTAAATTCCAGACCATATGCAACCACAGGAATGGTTTCCTTTAAGGAAAAATTCCTATGGTCTGACCGGGAATCGAACCCGGGACTTCATGAACAGTAGTCAGAAACGCTGACCACTAGCCCATGAGGCTGGTCACTTGTTCCCAGAGTAATTTTAATAGACCGCTGTTAGAAAACATTATCAATTAACGTGTGATTAAAAGAAAACAAATATTTTCAATTTATATACTTTTGGTTTTATGGATAGCCCTTAGCCCTTAATAATTCTTTAAATTGAGTTTATTGTACATCATTAGGGTAAAGTGATCACATTATATGACTTAGGATTCCTTAGAATAGTAAGAGGTTAAGCCTATGTAACTATATTAAATATATAAAATATTTAATGCAAGGACCTATGTAGTATTTTATTTTTGAAGAGAAAAATTTTCGCCCGGGATCTTTGGCTTTCTAGGCCAATGCTCTACCATACATACTGATTCCCAATTATTTATCATCTCGTTTCCAGTATCTATCCTCAAACCATACCTTAAACACAAGATCACAACATAGTCTCGTGCTTAATATACCACAACATAGGACATCACATCACCCCATGTCATATACTATCTTCACTTCTCGCAACTGGAATTCCCTACCACAAGAAATAAGGGGCTGCCGGACATTGGCAACTTTTAAAAGAAATCAAAATTTATATTTGCTCTAACCTCGACTTCATCATTATCCAGTGTAAGATATATATATTAATTGGTGTTTCTCGTATAATTTATCATATTCATACTATTATTATCATCATTATTATATTATTATTATTATTATTATTATTGTAAGTATTATTATTGTTATTATCGTATAAAATATTGTTTGTACATGAAATTTACATTGCTACATTTAATGTATCTTTAACTGTTTATAACTAGTATAGTGTACGTATATCTATATTTGTTAAATATTTATTTGTATTTGTGCTGGTTGAGTGGAAGAGAAGGCCTTATGGCCGTAACTCTGCCAGAATAAATAAAACATTATTATTATTATTATCGAAGCTATTGGGGTGAGTTCCGATCTAGAAGCAAATTTCTCTCATATATACGTTGCAATTCCCAGCACCAAATGCTATGAAGCATTTGCTTCTATCTTTGCAAATGGCAGCTTCTTAATTAAGAAGACATTTATCGGGAATTTAAATACTACTTTATAAAGCATTTGGTGCCAGGAATTACAACATATATAAGAGGCTTTATAAAGTAGTGTTTAAATTCCCGATAAATGTCTTCTTAACTAAGAAGCCATAATTTGCAAAGATAGAAGCAAAGGCTTCATAGCAATTGGTTCTGGGAATTACAACATATATAAAAGTAAAGTAAAGTAAAGTGATCCCACAACAGGCCTCAGGAGGCCCTTGGGGTAGTAGGAGGTTAAGGCTCCCACATTTTCTAGACAATCGGCACTTTATGTCAGCCGGGTTGTCAGCCCTGCATGACGGCCGTCTTTGCCCCCAGAACAAGCGTCTGGTACTCATTTCCGTTAGAGGCTGAGTCGACCCCAGGGCCATAGTGCCACCAGAGGGTTTGGGTCAGTTTAAAAATCCTGACCCCAACGGGATTTGAACCCTCGACCCTCCGGCTTGTAGCTCAGTGCCTTAACCACTACGCTACGGCATGCCAAGAAAGAAATTTGTGTCTAGATTGGAACTCGCCCCAATAGCTCAGATGGTAAAGCATTGGCCTAGAAAGCCAAAGGTCCCGGGTTAGAGTCTGGGCAAAAACTTTTCTCTTCAAATATAATTTATCCTTCAGTGAGAAGGGTTAAATTAACAATAAAAACATCGACCTATGTAATGTTGTGATACTTACAGTCTGAGGATATGACAAAGGACGCAACCTATCGTAGTCTTCCTGACCTGCTGTATCCCATAGCCCTAAGTTGATAGGCTTGCCATCTACCATAACATTTGCAGAATAGTTGTCGAAACTGAAAACAAATCACATGTCACCTGTGTTTAAAATTACAGTAATTTTTTAATTCAAATGATCATAAAAAAATGAATATAGAATATTCAGTTGTTGATTTTGTAAAATAAAGATAATTAGAATGGTATGAACATATGAAACAAATGCAGGAGAGTGGGAGGTAATCTCAAAACATGAAGTCACAGGCCATAAAGAAAGCAAAGGAGTTCAAAGGATTGCAAGTTCAAGAATGGAAATATACAGAAAATCAGGGCAGATACATTCTTAGAAGAAGATACTCTTCCTGTTGTAAGATTGAATAATATAATATAATAATAATAATAATATAATAATAATAATAATAATAATAATAATAATAATAATAATAATAATAATAATATCTGTCAGGCATGGTTAACTAGAACCCTTGTCCTTCAAAAACCTCTATAAATATAGAGATTTCATCTCATCTAATCCCTCGACCTGAACCCAAGTTGAAAATATTATTATAACAACAATAAAAATAATGTTAATAATTCACTTAATATTATAAAGTAATGAATTTGAAATAGAAGTTACACAAAGTGCATAATGTCTTTCACTGACTTAATTTATTAAGAATTACAAAACTTCTAGAGATAATTCACAATTTTCTTCACATTGTGATAGTTAATTAAAAAAGTTTAACCATCAACATAATTTTCATGCACAATGGTCTACTAGGCCAACAGATCATTCACTGAATCTGATTTTAATGTTAGGTAGATTGCAACACTATTATCTACATTTGAAAGAAAGATCCTTAAGCCAAACTTTTGACCCTGTTAAAGTAAACGGAATTTATAAATATTCCTTTGGCATTGTGAGTAAGTTCATAAAATATAAAGGGGATTCGTAGACTTTCATTGTATGAAGTAAGAGATATAACTGTTAACTATACAGCAAATTATAGATTGAACCAGATACTGTCAAATTTACAAAAATTAAAAGATTGGAATAGACAAGACATTTAGTGAGAATGAATGATAAGAGAACCGATTTAAAAACTTTCTTTACAGTTCTCGTATCACTTATTCTCATAAATGTCCTGCCCATTCCAAACCTTTTAGCGAATTCAGAAGGGATGATGCTATTAATGTTGTTCTTGTGAAAAGATTTTAAAATTTTTTTTTACAGATTTCAGCAATCCTACATTGTTGATACCGAAAATGACCATGATCAAAATGTATATTAATGCCTCACTATGATATTTATATAAAAGCGGGTGCTGCACTACAATGCTCGACAATGATTAACATGCAGAATTATTATAGTGGCAGTAGTCGGCAATCTTTGTATTTAATTATATATAACAGCTGCGGAGAAACAAAGCGAGCCTTTTGATAACCATCATAGCGAGGCAATAATATATATACACACACAAAAGGGTCTGTTAATGTTATAGTGGTTGCAATTTTTTGTTTTATCAGAACTGAAGCTTCAAAATTGGCATATAGCAATAAATTTAAAAAAAGTAAGTTTGAGTTCGTTAACCAGCAAAATTGAACCAACAGGTGTTGGAATTCACCTAAAACAAATGTTTTAAAACCACTCTAGTGGTCGTAACGTTCGATGATTTGCAATGAAACTCAATATATGCTATTAAAATAAAATGATGAAGGAAAAAAAAAAATGTCAATGAAATCTGACCATTAGAAGTGGGTGTTTACCTGAAACCCGGAATTAAAATTGATCTTTGTTTTCATTCCAATCGAACATTTTTAAATAATCTGGCATCAGAAATTGACTTTCTCCAATTTAATAAATCATCATCATCAACAAGGATTAAGCCCAATGGCCTGTTCCGATCTCATTATAGGTTGAATTGGTCCTTCCATCTCTTCAATGGTCTTCCCAACATTCTTCTCCCTTTTGATTTATAATTATACATTCTTCTTGGTATGCGCTGTTCATTCATTTGTAATACATGCTGAAGATAAGCATTTTGATAATATTTTATTCTTTCACAGAGATTAAATATATTAAGTTCTGTTCTTATATCTTCGTTTTTCTTTTTATCAGTCCTTTGGTAACCTGCTATTGCTCTCAACACCTTCATTTCAGCCAATTTAATAAAAGAAATATAATTAAATAATTGTCCTGCCTCACAAACGTTTAATTTTTATAAATATGACAACATCTGATTGATTGTATAATTTGTACAGTTTACATTTATACCCCATTTTCCATATTTCAATTTTCTTAACACATCCAAAAATTTGTCTAAGGATCTTTCTTTCATACAGATAATAGTGTTTCATCTAACTTTGACAGTGAGAACTGCAATGAAAAAAAAATATTGCACTCAGGATGTCATCATGATACTGGGAGTTAATAACTGGAGAACTGTAGCTTTGAATAAAGATAGGCATATTCTTCTAAAAAAAAGTCAAGGACCGCATGGGGCTGTCATTCCAATCATGATGTCCTGGCATTACTCTTTACAAAAATTAAGGGCTTTCTAGATCTATTGTGCCATTGAGAAACAGTTGTAATTGATAAATGGAAATATAAAATTAAATTCTTTGGTAATAATCATGGAAGTATAAAATTAAATTATTTGGTAATAATGAGCTAGCAGATCATTGAGAACTGCTGAAATGAAAAATGTCATAAAATAAAATTAAATACAAATTAGAGCTTACTTAATTATACTGAAAATAAGGGTCTGATAGAAATGTGTTTTTAAATTGCAATTACATAATGAGTGAGATCAATATTCTCATTAATTTGCTGTATTGTTCTCTCTCTCTATACATTTACCTTTACACATCCGAGATAATCTGCTACAGAAAACCAATTAATTACACAATACATAATGAATTTTCCTATTCATTCAGTCTGAAAGGAATGTTTTAAATAGAAATAATATGCATGCATATTCAGAACCAAAATAGAGCTGACTATGCTAAGTTCTACAGTGATATTTGTTACGCAAATTAATTTTCAAGTCGAATAAAACCTCTTTCTTGCTATTTTAACACAATAGCTGGGAAGATCAGTTTACACAATCAGATGATTGCAGAAATGAAGTCTCAATTATAGCTACAATTCTATAATTGTTATTATTTAATTTTTTTTTTCTTCTCAGAGACCATTAGGACTGAAAAAAAAAATGTATACTGAATATTATTGTCAGTTTTAAACAAGGGTTTTAAATTTTAAAATACTATAGGAAGGAACATTATGAGGTTTTTTAATAATAATAATAATAATAATAATAATAATAATAATAATAATAATAATAATAATAGTATAAGACAGATTTTAGAAAAGAAATGGGAATATAATGGTACTGTACATCAACTATACGTAGACTTCCAAAAAGCATATGATTCAATTAAGAGGGAGAAGTTATATAGTATCCTGCTGGAGTTCGGAATTCCTAAAAAGTTAGTTAGACTTATACGAATGTGTCTAAATGGCTCAACGAGTAGGGTGCGTGTAGGCAAACAGTTTTCAGACACTTTTGAAATCCAGAATGGGTTGAAGCAAGGAGATGCACTATCTCCTCTACTATTTAATTTTGTACTAGAGCATGCCATTAAATCTTTAGAGAATGAGGAAGGCTTACAACTGAATGGTATTAATAAGCTGTTAGTTTATGCTGATGATGTAGTACTACTGGCCGATAGCGAGGAGATACTAAAGGCCAACACGCACACACTATTGAGTAACACTAAGAAATTAGGACTGGAAGTAAATATCAGTAAAACTAAATATATGGTCACACGTAGAAATACATTATATAATGGAAATGGACAGCTAATGACAAATGAGGGAAATTTTGAGGAATTGGCTGAATTCAAATACCTAGGAACAATAATCACAAATAGGAATGAGATGCACAAAGAAATTAAACATAGGCTCAATTCTGGAAATGCATGCTATTATGCATTGCAGAGACTTTTGATGTCCCAACTCCTTTCAAAAAACGTTAAGCTGAAAATATATAAAACTATTATTCTACCAGTTATATTATATGGGTGCGAAACATGGACTCTTACTTTAAGGGAGGAAAGGAGATTACGAGTATTTGAGAATAAAGTTCTTAGGAAAATTTTTGGACCAAAGAGAGATGAACAGACAGGTGAATGGAGAAGACTACATAACAATGAACTACATGGTCTTTATAGGAAGCCAGATATAATAAGAACAGTTAAGTCCCGTAGACTGCGATGGGCAGGACATGTTGCGCGTATGGGGAATGAAAGATGTGCATGGAAACTTCTTGTAGGAAAGCCAGAAGGAAAACGCCCAGTTGGTAGACCAAGAATGAGGTGGGAGAACAACATTAACTATGATTTGAGGGAAGTAGATTATACAGGGAATGATTGGAAAGCATTGGCTCAGGATAGGGATGTATGGAGAGCTTATGTCCGTGCGGCCATGAACCTACGGGTTCGATAGTGCCAGTGAGTAAGTAAGTAAGTAAGTATTATGAGGTATTAATAAGTTTGGTCTGTTTAATTCTTACCTCATATCATATGTTTCAAGGCATGTTAGCCTCATTTTCAGTAGTTACAGACTGTAACAAGTACAGACATCAGTAGTTACAGCCTGTAACTACTGGATATCAACACTTTTTGAAATTCATATTAGAGCACCGTTGAGGTTATGTAATAAGATGTTAATTATAAAATTGGTACCTGGTAAATCGGTCGTCCTCAACTAAATTATTAAACTTCATCAAGTAGTTCCAATATGGAGGCCTTTCAAAAACAATGTTTCATCTTCTGCGTTTTAACTGGAACTGATTGTGGTGTATAGGTTGTATAATGGATTTATATCTGTGGGTATGTTCTCGTTGAGTAAGTCTTTATTCTTTGAAGCCTCCATATTGGAATAACTTGATGAAGTTTAATAATATAGTTGAGGACGACTGACTTACCAGGTACCAATTATATAATTAACATCTTACTACTGGATATGAGGTTAACATGCCTTGAAACATATGTCTAACAGAAACAACAAGGTAAGAATTAAACACACCAAACTTATTATGGTTGGTTGGTATCTAATGTCGAGCACTTGATAATTAAATCATTCTCTCTCTTGCACTCCAATTTTTAGCAGAAAGGCTGGTCTCTTCTACAAAAGCTGGACAATGGAGGAGATGGTTTCTTTCCATACCTTCATTTAAATTGCAAAAAGAGCATTTAGGTGAATCTGTTATGCCAAGTCTGTGTAGGTGTTTATTCAGGCAGTCATGTCCTGTTAGCAGTCTGAATGTTGCTACTGCAGATATTCTTTGTAATGTAGTAATGTCATAAGCTTGTAGATTTTCCCATTCCTTTCCAGATGTTTTGGTGGTGTATTATTCTCTTAGTTTATTGCTATATTTATTTGAGATAATTCTTTTGATAACCAAACTTATTATTAAGAATTTTAAAAATAAATTTAAATGAGTCAGTAACATCTTACCTCATATTTTATTAGAATTCTTGATCTCTTGATATCTCTGGATATGAAACAAGTTCTCAATAATTCTAACAAAATATGAAGTAAGATGTTACTGACTCAATTGCATTTATTAAAATGAATCTCAGAACGTTACCTGAAATATTAATTTAATTTTTTTCCCAAAATTACTATTTTTTTCTTGTGTGAATTAAAATGCTTTTTAAACAATTTTCCAATGCTTATAATAACTTCTCAGATATACAAAAAATAAATATAAAAAATGCCCATGTTAAAATATGCACAGGACTTTCTAATGTATGTCAGACTTCAACTGAAAATTGTCATGACATTCTTAGAACTTCAATAATCCCATCTGTTTAAAAAAAATAGATTCAGATACTAATTGAAACAGTTTTTATTAAAAGAGTATTTATAAAAATATTTTAGTAGAAACAACATTGTTGTAAAAATATATTACTTACACAGTGGGAATGTATTCCCCTGGGAAGGCATTTGTGGTATAGCTGATCAGAAGACAGGTCTTACCAACCGCACTGTAAGAAAACAAAAAAATACAAATTAACATAATTTTTTTAACCAATTGTGTTTCGTTGTACAGATCACAGTGTCAACTCTCTCAGACCATTTTTTTTTTACGTTTCAAGGAAAATTGATACACCAGAATGCATTTTTATTGTTTTGAAATATTCACCATTTTTAGGGATTTTTGGGCATCTAACGGTATTTTTTTCCATTAATTAAAATCAAACACTTCATTCTGATTATTTTTTAAAGTAAATTAATTGTAAAAAAATTGACACAATATTAAAATTGTATGTAATAAGTGGTACTTGAGAAAAAATCAACTTTCTTTATCCTGTCCAATTACAAAGGACATTGGGTTTAAAAGGCTTAACCCTTTATATTGAAATCAGGTTAAATATTT
This sequence comes from Diploptera punctata, assembly GCA_030220185.1. Taxonomy (NCBI): domain Eukaryota; kingdom Metazoa; phylum Arthropoda; class Insecta; order Blattodea; family Blaberidae; genus Diploptera; species Diploptera punctata. Next base: position 125,698 of record JASPKZ010003880.1, read on the forward strand.
GTCTCAATGGGAATTTTTAATAATAATCACTGTTAAACTTAAAAAGCTACAATGAAGCCTAAATTTACCAAACATTTCTTTAAATTCATTCCATCATCTCATACTTAATTACCATCAATTTTAGAGTAGTTATGCATAATTATTATAATGAATTTGAGGGCAACATAAGATTATATTAATTGTATAGTCATAATGATGTAAGACTGGAAATTTTTTACAGTACTTATAAGTAGAGCAACATCTCCTCTTAGGAAGGTGCATCTTTCCATTACATGGCTATGTGGATTGTCACGCAAGATAAAAGACAGATGATTCCAAAAGAAATGTGTATGTTTTTGCCATAAAGCCGGGTACACATACTACTCAAGGAAATTATGATAGTAAGCTACATTAATTGTTGTATCTTGGAGTACAACATAAAATGACACCTTTGACAGCATATGCTGATATCACAATGGACTACATCCTACTGGATTCATGTTGAAATTTCTTTGAGCATAACTATCTTGGGTGGCGCTATTCGTTAGATTGCCACTTTAGTTTGAGCTCATAACATCCAAAGAGGAAATATTAAATCCCTGTCCAGCCGAGAATCGAACCTGGACCTTCAGAGAGGAAGATTGGTTAATAATAATAATAATAATATCCCGCGCCGTAGCCGAGTGGTTAAGGCAGGAAGCCTTGGCACAGAACTAAGGGACTTGCACTGGTTCGAGTCTCCATGGGGGAAGAAATTTTCTCATGGGATTTCGGTCAGTATGGAACCGCTGCCCACCCAGCATCATGAGGCATTTGGGTAGCTACAATATGCTGCGGTTCCAGGTTGAGAAAACCAGCTATAACGGCTGGGGGACTCGACCTGCTGACCACGTCACCCCTGAACTGGCTAGATGATCATCTAACTCTGTGATTGACACATGCGGATGTGAGACCAGCAGCCGGCTGGAAGGCTAAGGGCCTTCTAGGTCTGTCGCTCCATCCACATTTTTTTTTTGTTTTGTTGCCTAACGTTTGTATAAAAATCCAAAAGAACAAGGATTTCAAAGATCTACATTTATGCCGGAATCGAACACTTCTTCTTTCAGTCAAATAGCTTTTTAGTGTATTAATTTAGTCTATATGCAACCATTCAAAGCTTAGGTTGTGCGAACCTTACATAACCCCGACCACCACACTTAAATATATTTTACTCGAAAAAAAAAAACATAATATCTGCATCAATGGTAATATTAACTGTCGTGTAGCATATTGGTTAAGGCACTGCACTACAAGCTGGAAGTGTCGAGGGTTCTAGTCACGGTGGGGGTCAGGATTTTTAAAACTGACCCAAACCTTCTGGTGGCACGGGGTAAATGCGGCGGTCACACAGGGCTGACAACCCGGCTGACATCAAGTGCCGATTGTCCAGAAAAAGTGGGAGCCTGAACCTCCTCCTGAGGCCTGTAGTGGGATCAATAAGCAGTGTGATAAATACGCGTTTTTTGCCAACTCATTTTATAAATGTAGCGCATAATATTGGACATTTAATAGATATGCATCAGATATAAATGTAGAATAAACAACAGTTTATCCACTGTTTAGTCTAAAACTTTGAAAATGTCGAACCTCAGTTAATCACAGGAAGTCGTTGAATAGTTTAAGGTTATAATATTATAATGATATGTGAAAAGAAAAATTAATGTCTGAACCAGGAATCGAACCGTGGGCCTCTCCTTCTTCGTAGGAGTGTGCAACCCACTACATCATTCTAGACTTGGTACAAACACTAATAATTATTTCCACATATACAAATGTATAATTCTCGTTTCGTCCGCTGACAGATAGGTGTCAGTACCATCGCCAACGGTCGGCTTCGTTTAGAAGTATCTATATTTGAGAATTTTACACCACCACATTTATAAGCAGTAAACGAAGCAGTAAATAATAAATAACAGTATTGGAAAATGTTAAATAGTTCACGGTTAGTATAATAAGTGACTTATGTAACATGGGCCATAATGTAATCTAGGGTATAGAACAATTCAAGACGAAAATGTAACTATATAACCTTACATTAATCAACAATCCGGGAAATACGATTAAGTTTTTGAAGTTATCTCCCACCACCTTTCACATTCCATATCAGACTATCCTTCCCTTTATAAAGTTAGTAACACGGGAAATTCCTATACACGAACGCTCAAGATACATGAGATTTTTAGTCTGTAAAAATACCAGGTTTTATCGATTACAGCATATGGAACACCCCTTCAATCACCCCAAATTAATTGAAAATTAGGACTGCAATGCATGACCTACATACAAGCAACATTTCAAACAACTCACTGCAGGAAAAAGTGATTTTTCAAGCACCAATAATACATTTAAAAAATTGTCCATAAAAGCATCTTCGCCAGCTAATGCAGGTTGAATTTTTAAATTCCAACTTTCGATCTCTTAACTCGTAAACGATTTTCATGCACTCTTCCTATCATATGTATTTTATGTTTATCATTAAATAACAAGTCTATTATGGTGATTAAGTACAAGGGAAGGTCTATATTTTTATGTTTCCCACTCTTTAAAATTTCACACCCAGGTCTTACATAATCTGTCCAGATATAGTTTTAACTATGGATCACAGAAGTTACATATTTTTCTAACTACACAAGGGTCTTTCTAGATGAGTGACCAGTTCAATGCCAAGCCCAACTCAAGAGACAACGCGATCATTTAACACAAAAATATTTTCACAATAAATAGATAATTGTTTTTGTTTTTATTTTATATAAGTGTGAGTAATCGATTACACTGAGCAACAAAAAAGAAACTTCTTTTTTTTTGTCTCAAAAAGAAAAATATGCTATTCTGATAGTATTAATTTCTCCTGAATTCAAATATGATATCGGTTTTTCTCCAATACGTCAGGTTTCCGGGAGACAGGCATTTATTATAATTTTCAAACACTTTAATATTTTCTACATTCGTAACTACACAATATTCGAACATTCGGACTCACCTAGAAAGTAAAAAATGACGATTTTCTGTTATATTTCGCCTGTGGAGCATCCCTCTTGATGGACCAACAATAATCGGCCAGCGTATTAGGATTCCATTTGCCTTGATATCTCTTTTCCATAGCTGAAATCTCCTGATGAAAGAGTTCCCCGTGCTCATCGCTCACTGTGCCTACATTTTCCGGGAAGAAATCTAGGTTTATTAAAGAAATAATTATTTAAATCCATTAATTGAAATAAAAAAAACTGTGGGTGATGGAGAAATTCCGAATACATATTTGAAAACACGATAAAAACTGCATTAAGTACGACAATTGGTACTCAGGAGACAAAAATCACATTGACAGTGTTATAGGCTCATAATTTTTGTTCACACAGTTTTAAAGCGTCGGCACTTGTAGGTTAAAGTTAATTAACCTTGGTGCCCTTGAATAATTGCAATCAGATATCAGCAAGAGGCGTGGTAAAACCTTTCATCTCGCCACCAACTTTCTCTATCTCTAAGCCAAATGGAAGAAAACTCCAAGCATGTCTGTGTAGATTAATTGAAATACAAATGTGCAGGAAAACAATGGAAACAGGCCCTAGGGAAAGAGGAGATAATTAATTACCCTATTTACTCTGAGCTCGTCTTCCCTAAATTCCTCGGGATTTATTTTTATTGCTGGTATTACAGTGTCTGTAATTAATAGGCTATTACTGTTCGTTGCAATATATTTTTATAAACATTTATATAATTATATAAAGTGATAAAACATAATAACACCTTATGGAATGTGATGCATGCGGAGAAACAGCAGGATACACTAAGTGCGATTGAGAAAGAAACTGCGACATTTTAAATGAACTGAAAAACAAACCAGTTCTGGTAGGCCTATATATTCATCAGTATTAAAACAATTATTAGAAATTCACCTTGAAAGATAAGCATTATTAGAATTCCAAGGAGTTTACAATTATATAAAATAATAATAATAATAATAATAATAAATAATAATAAATAATAATAATTCATCCATCCATAGTAATTCTGCCCGAGGGCAGGTTTCATTGCAATCATAGTATTTTCATGCTAAGCTTTACTAAGGAATTATAGGCGTGGTAGCTTCCCGTTGCTTTCCACACCGGTGAAGGATGATGATAATAAAGATAAGGATGATGGGCCGGACGATTTTTCGGTGACCGTTGGGCCCTAAAGCTTCCTGACATTTGTCTTACAGGTGAGGAAAAACCCCGAAAAAAAAAACCTCACGCAGGAGCCTGTCCCGACCGGGAATCGAACTCGGGCCCGCAGCACGCTACCTAGAAACCACAGCAGTGGACATAATAATAATAATAATAATAATAATAATAATAATAATAATAATAATAATAATAATAACAACAACATTTATTTTACCTGACAGAGTTAAGGCATTGTTTACCACTCAACCAGGTTAAAAAAATACAAACATTATTTTTACATTTAAATCACAATAAACAAAATTATTACATGGTATATCTACTCGTATAATTATTACTTACCATATATATTTTAATTAATCTAGATTTAATGAATGAAATATTAAAATGTACAAGACAGGAAAAAAAAAATATTAATGCCATAGAATAAATTTAGTTCCCGAAAAAAGAATTAATTATTTAACAAGTTATTGTATAAGCGTGACTTAAAGAGTGTCAAGTGTGCGGCAACCCTTGGTATCTTGAGGGAGGGAATTACAGGAACGGGTAGATGCTACTGTGAAAGGAAGTAGAATAAGTCACCGAAACCTGTGATATTGATATTTACGATTTTATAATGATTGCAGTAGATTTTCATTTTTTACAGTTATGAAAACAACATATATATATATATATATATATATATATATATACATATATACATATATACACTGGTGTCCAAAAGTTTAGGATAATTTGTAAAACGGAAAATCAAAATGCTTAAAGAGGAGCAAGGAGTAAAAATTATTTATCAAAACGTTTCTCAGTACATTTAGTTTAGTTTACATACTAAATTATAATCTCTCTTCAACAATGAAAAAATTAATAGCAATTATAAATGAAAATTGCATTGTTGCAGTTAAGCCCTGTTCCATAAATCTTCATTTTTAAAGAGAGTTATGATATAATCAGATGTAGTGTAAGAACAGATTGCAGTAAAATGGCACAAAGACAACATCTGGACCCTCTGCTTCGGGGTAGAATTATTGGGCGGCTAGAAACAGGACAGACACAAACTGAGGTCTCCATAGCACTTAATGTGCCACAAAATGTTATATCTAGGTTATGGCGACGGTTCCAAGAGACCGGAGACGTTAGGCGAAGACCAGTGGGAGGTCGTCCAAGAGTTACAAATCCTCAGCAGGATCGATATCTTGCGTTAACTGCAAGAAGAAAACGAACAATGTCTGCCAGACAACTGAGTTCAGAACTTGCGGCCGCCTCAGGTATCAGAGTATCCAGACGAACTGTCTATAGAAGACTCAGAGCTGCTGGTCTGTATGCTAGACGGCCTGTAGTGTGCGTCCCACTCACCCTTGATAACAAGAGAGCACGTTTACGGTGGAGTCAGGAACATCGCGACTGGACTCTAAATCAGTGGAGCAGCGTGCTATTATAGACGAGTCCAGATTCAGCTTGAACTGTGATTCGCATCGCGTGACTATCTGGAGGGAGCAAGGAAATCGTTACAACCCATGAACATCATGGAAAGACATCCATTTGGTGGCGGTGGTCTCCTGGTATGGGGAGGTATAATGATGAATGCACGCACAGAGCTTCACATCTTCGCAGGTGGCACTGTTAATGCTCAGCGGTATAGAGAAGAGATCCGGAACCTCATGTAAGACTTTTCAGGGGAGCTGTGGGTCCAGAATTCATATTCATGGATGACAATGCCCGACCTCACAGGTCACAACTGGTGGATGAGTTTCTTCAGGGAGGAAGAATATCCAGCGTATGGAGTGGCCAGCGAGGTCTCCGGATATGAATCCTATAGAGCATGCATGGGATGCCTTAGGGAGACAAATTGCATCTCGTCAGCCTCCTCCGAGGACACTTCAAGACCTTCACATTGCTCTTCATGAGGAGTGGAATTTGCTGAGCATCGAACTCCTGAACAACCTCATCACTAGCATGCCACGTCGATGTGAGTCTTATGTAGCTGTCAGGGGTAATCACACCCCATACTAATCATTTGAACCATTGTTGTTCAACTTTTATGTTCGAATTTGAAATGCAGTTTCGTTTGTTGTGAAAATGACAAGTGAATGACGTATTCATGCCATTGTTTCTTTCGTGCCATGTTTCTAATTATCTGTGACATACCATTACCAAATTTTGTATTATTCTGACAAATGCTTTATAATAAGTCGGCAAATGAACTAATTATCCTTAACTTTTGACACAAGTGTATATATATAGCCATGGTTTAAACTTTGCTTTTGCAATCGACTATATATTCCATCAGATATCAGAGAGCACTCCGATCGGAGCGCCATAATGTCTCCAGGACAAGATAAAAACACCACAAATATAACCCACATATAAGCAGTAATATGTCCTTCATAGTTAAATCAACTATAAATAACGAAGAAGAAAAAAAATGGTGCTATTAACTACACGACAGTGTTGGTGTGAAAGTTTATTGGTTACGGATACTAAAGGAAATACGCGATCAGATGGGGAGCACGTACCAAGAAAACACGGGCTGTGTGTCAAGTTCTCTCGAGGGAAATGCCCCGTTACAAATACAATCGCTTCAATTAGCCGCCCTTACGAGGGATGAATGCAACTAAATTATTTTTCCATTTGGACGATCAGCCGCACTAAAACAATTCCAGCTAAAAATCCAGTCTCCAGGATAGGATTTTCTCTCAACTAAACTTTCCTTTCCTGCTCCAAATCTCACGCAGATGTTTAAAACTGTGAAAATAATAATAATAATAATAATAATAATAATAATAATAATAATAATAATAATAATAAAATATGTATTTATATACGTAAAGTAAAGCTGATCATTTCCTGCAAGTATAAACACAATACATCCGTGGGATACTATTTTCGAAGAAACTAGGCCGAATGAAGTGGTTACTGTAATATATGGTAAGTAGAAGACTACACAGTAAATGTGGTCTATTTTTTTTTTTTTTTTGCGCCGTACTCACTCTGTTTAACTCCTTCTCGCTCCCACTTACGAGAGCGACTGAAAGGGTGTGCTAAACTACGAGAATCTCGCGTATCGGTAGCAAGAGCTCGACAATGATTCGGGGATTCTCGCAGTGAATATGGAGGATGAAGTCATGCAGTGTTTGTGTCGCACATGAAATGTACTGTATGTACTACGAAGTGGTACGTTTATCAATAGATAAAGATTATTCATTTTTTACGAAAACATTTTTATGTTATTATTATTATTATTATTATTATTATTATTGAGAGTATTATTATCATCATCATTATAATACATTCACGAATTTAGGCCATTTGTTGACCTGTTTCGGCCTCAAGAGAAACACCATCCAGAAGTCTTTTGAGTGGACGTCCTGGTCTTCTTCTTCCTGCAGGTTGATATCTTAACATTTCTTTGGGTATCCTGTGATCTTCCATTCGATGAACAAGTTGCATCCATCTTGATTTATAATCAGAAATTTTGTTTTCTAAAGGTTCCATGTGTAATTCTTCTAAGATGTCTTCATTTTTTTGGTGATCTAATAGTGCGTATCCTGCAGTCCTCCGAAGGTATCTAATTTCAGCAGATCTAAGTCTCTGTATATCCTTCTGTTTCAACGTCCATACTTCGCTACCATGTAAAAGAGCTGGAAGAGCCAGTGTTTTATACACTTTTAGTCTTGAATGTTTTTGCACTAACTGTAGCTTGAAGATAGAATTTATTAACCCTAAAATTCTTTAAAATTTAGATATTTTTTCATTTACATCATTTTCTTCTTCATATGAGATTTGCATCCTAGATACGTAAAATTATTCACCTGCTCCAACATTTTATTGTCAAGTACAATTTTACTTTTGACAGGATCTACACCTTGAAATGTCATGGTTTTCGTTTTCTCTGTACATATCTTCAATCCGTCCACCGCTGTGGTCTCGAGGTAGCGTGCTGCCTTGTCACGCAGCGGGCCCGGGTTCGATCCCCGGTCGGGGCAGTTTTTCTGGGTGAGGTTTTTATCGGGGGTTTTCCTCACCTGTAAGACAAATGTCAGGAAAACATTAAGGCCCAAACGGTCCCCGAAATCATATGGCCATCATCATCATCCTTCTCATTATCATCACCATCATCCTTCACCGGTGTGGAAAGCAACGGGAAGCTACCACACCTGCAATTCCCTAATAAAGCTGCAAGCATAGCATGAAAATGCTGTGATTGCAGTGAAGGACCTGCATTCGGGCAGAATTACTATGGATGATGATCTTCAATCCACATTCTCCTGTAATAATAATAATAATAATAATAATAATAATATAATAATAATGTCCACCGCTGTGGTCTCGAAGTAGCGTGCTGCCTTGTCACGCAGCGGGCCCGGGTTCGATCCCCGGTCGGGACAGTTTTTCTGGGCGAGGTTTTTATCGGGGTTTTCCTCACCTGTAAGACAAATGTCGGGAAAACTTTAAGGCCCAAAAGGTCCATCGCAATCATCATCATTCATGTTCATCTTAGATTAAGCTTAGGATTAGGGACTCTCCTGGCGCACCACTATCACCATCATCATCACCATCATATCATCGGAGCAACGTAACCCCGCCTTCCAGGCGCCCCAACCTCAGAAGTGGGTTACAAGTACGTAATGCCAGGAGAGAACACCAGGAATGTCGAAAGACAACCTGGAGCATTTGCAAAAAAAAATAATAATATTACTAAAATAAACTCCACCATTGGCGGTCCCAAGTCCGGATGAGGAGGTGGGGGAGGAGTAACACCTCGTTAAAAAATCTTAGTTCAGCTCGGCCGGCTGACAGTACCTTGTAAGGGTCCCTAGCCATGGTTACGGCGAAGATCTCAATGGCGGATGCAGCAGAGTAGGAGACGTACGGTATGGAGCAGACGACGAATGAGGCAATAAAGGGTGTATCAGACTCTTAACTGCAGTGAAAGCAACTGATCTATGGTAGACTCCAGAAAAAGTATCTGGTCCTCCAGGTTGGAGGTGTGAAGTGTGGAAGAGAAAAAAAAATTGAATATTTTGGTTGAGAATACCTGTGTAAGTAACAGAAACAACCCTGAAAATAAAAACCACTAAAATAGAAATATATAAAACATTTAAGGGCCATTCCATATGAAATCGTAGTAAAAATTATAAAACATGGAATCGCATCTTCAAAAGTTTACAATTTTTTATAGTGAAACGTTATGGTGCACTGAACATCTAAACTGAATTTAAAGTCTCAGTGTGATTTAATTAAAGAGTGATAGATAAGTCAATTCATCGTATTTTTTAAAAATAACCATTTTGTTTTAAATACATTTCACAAAGTGTAACTCCATGAAACCGAAAAGTCATATTATATACGATTTTATATTATATCGCTTGAAATAAAGATTTCAACAATCTCCTATGAATTTATCATAAGTAATGTCACGAGTGATTTCCAAATTATCGATAAATTCACAGCTCACGAAGTGAGAATTTGGAAATCAAGAGTGGCATTTGTTTAGGACTATTTAACGAATAAAATAAGCTGTTCACTCACAAATCATTATTTAAGTACAGTTATTTTTAAATATTTATACATTTAATGTAAACGGCGATGTTTTTGAAAACAAATGAGAAGCGATTGGTACCCTTCATTTGTTCATCACTGCAACCAGATCATATTTATTGCCAAAGGATCGCAATATTGTAAGAATGCACCCTAGTGGAGAAATTTATAACCAACATTATAGATATTAATTAATTTCTGATATCCTACGATGTAAATATGTCAATTATATTTTTCAGCAACATTATTTCCTGGGAAATAATTCGTTTAAGAAAGTGTAAACAGTGTTCTTTTTTTGTACAGTGCGATAAGTATAGCACTGAAAACGGGGTTTGTGCTGTGCGGTGACGAAGCCTTATACGTGCAGACACGGGACTTGAAATGTGCGCAGACTCAGCTGTATACAAGCACATTCCACGCATTTACAATCGCAGTCAGATTGTATGCTTCGAGTGGCTAAGGTGCTGGATCGCTTTTTCTTGTGTACTGAATTGCGTGTGTATAAGTTATTTCAATTTTAAAATTTGTATCTTATAAAACAGGCGTGTATAAGTGTAAACTGAATGACGCGTGTGTATAAGTGTAAACTGTATAATGGCTAATAATTTTTTCTACTGAACAACGTGCATTTATTGTGATCAATATTTGTTAACTCAGTCTGCCAGCCAAGTACGAAGACTTTTAGAAACACGATTCCCGGGTGTAAAAATTCCGTCATGTTCAACAGTCCATAATCTGTACAACAAATTATATAAACAGGTGTCAAAAAATTATGGACAACGAAGGTTAACAGTTCCAGCACCTGATTCAATAAAGTTGGTAAAATAGTTACGAAAATGTGAGTGGTTGTATCACCGCGATCCTACGCTGTCCGTTCCCCGCCGCGAGTGCGTCAGCAGTGTATAGTGAAATCCTCGCGTCTGCTGTCCAGTGCTATACTGATCGCACTGTATAATCAATTGCTACAAATGTTTTTATATTATCTCCCGCAAGCACTTGAGTTTACATTCGTGCACTATATATGCAATCTGGATAAGACAGATTTTAGAAAAGAAATGGGTATATAATGGTACTGTACATTAACTGTATGTAGACTTCAAAAAAGCATATGATTCAATTAAGAGGGAGAAGTTATATAGTATCCTGCTGGAGTTCGGAATTCCTAAAAAGTTAGACTTATACGAATGTGTCTAAATGGCACAAACAGTAGGGTGCGTGTAGGCAAACAGTTCTCGGACACTTTTGAAATCCAGAATGGGTTGAAGCAAGGAGATGCACTATCTCCTCTACTATTTAATTTTGTACTAGAGCATGCCATTAAATCCTTAGAGAATGAGGAAGGCTTACAACTCAATGGTATTAATAAGCTGTTAGTTTATGCTGATGATGTAGTATTGTTGGCCGATAGCGAGGAGATACTAAAGGACAACACGCACACACTATTGAGTAACACTAAGAAATTAGGACTGGAAGTAAATATCAGTAAAACTAAATATATGGTCACACGTAGAAATTCATTAAATAATGGAAATGGACAGCTAATGACAAATGAGGTAAATTTTGAGAAAGTGGCTGAATTCAAATACCTAGGAACAATAATCACAAATAGGAATGAGATGCACAAAGAAATTAAACATAGGCTCAATTCTGGAAATGCGTGCTATTATGCATTGCAGAGACTCGATGTCCCAACTCCTTTCAAAAAACATTAAACTGAAAGTATATAAAACTATTATTCTACCAGTTATATTATATGAGTGCGAAACATGGACTCTTACTTTAAGAGAGGAAAGGAGATTACAAGTATTTGAGAATAAAGTACTTAGGAAAAATTTTGGACCAAAGAGAGATGAACAGACAGGTGGATGGAGAAGACTACATAACAGTGAACTACATGGTCTTTATAGGAAGCCAGATATAATAAGAACAGTTAAGTCTCGTAGACTGCGATGGGCAGGACATGTTGCACGTATGGAGAATGAAAGACTTACATGGAGGCTTCTTGTAGGAAAGCCAGAGGGAAAACGCCCAGTTGGTAGACCAAGAATGAGGTGGGAGAATAATATTAACTATGATTTGAGGGAAGTAGATTATACAGGGAATGATTGGAAAGCATTAGCTCAGGATAGGGATGTATGGAGAGCTTATGTACGCGCGGTCATGAACCTACGGGTTCGACAGTGCCAGTGAGTAAGTAAGTATATACAATCTGGTAGCCACATGCAGTCACTGCAAAATAATGCTATGACCTATTCAGAATGTTAAAAAGGAGGAAATTGATTTTAAAGTGATAAAATTAAACCGATAAAATCGAGGTGAAAAAGACTGCGATTGGTTGTAAATAAAAAATCATTGAAATGTGATTGATCATTGACTCCCATTTGGGACATGAGTTAAATAGTCAAGAGAAACCAATTTTATAAAAAGTTTTTTTTAGCGATAGTGATACTGAGACTATATTGGAACAGCAGTAGAGTTTGAGATTCGTATTCGGGAGGTCCGGGATTGAAACCCCACTGAGACTTTTTCTAGATTTTCTAAGTCATCAAGGCCAATGCTAGGTTAGAATTATTTCATTACAAGTGCTCATATCGCCATATTTAGGCTACCATTTCACAGTATTATTACCAATACCACATCAGTGAATTTCCATAAGTACTCATAACAAAACACACACACAACCTATTGGACACACGCTACATATTCCAGACGCGATAGGCTATGACTATATATTTTAAAGCGTCTATAACTAATCATAAAGTAAAAAAAAGTTTTATAGAGTACTAGCTAATACCCGGCGTACGCTGCTACGCCGTAATAAATTAAAATTAATGTGCTTTTATGTTTAGTTGAATAAGTAAAAGGAAAAATAATTATAAATTATATTATTTAGATACCCCGTGCTGATTATCCGGCGTTGACCCGGAATCTACTTATCCCGATCTTCTTGACATAAATGAGCTGAAATACGAAAATTAATGTGTTTTATGTTTAGTTAAATAAGTCAAAGGAGAAATTTGAATCTTAATTATTTTAGATACCCTGTGCTGTTTACCCGGCGATGTCCGGGAATCTACTCATCCCGATCTTCTTGGCATAAATGAGCTGAAAGACAAAAATTAATGTACTTCGTATGATTAGTTGAATAAGTAAAATGGAAAATAATTATAAATGTATAACGTAATTATTTTAAGATTCTCCGTGCTGATTACCCGGTGCTGCCCGGGAATCTACTTATCTCGATCTTCTTGGCATAAATGAGCTAAAACACAAAATTCGCTATTGTGAGTTATCCGTAAAAGAATACCCGTCATGTGCTGCTTTGCTTGCACAGGAATCTACATACTTGTCTCGATCTTCTTGGCATCAATGAAAGACAAAAATGGTTATAGTGAGTTATCCGTAAGAGATAAACATATTCTGTCGCGGACTTTTTTGTAGAGCTTTTTGAGATATATTAAATTCTATGTACATTAATTTTGTGTATTTGTTATGGTTTGAGCAGCGTAAGTCATTTAAACGTTCAAATAGCTACTTGTTTCGCGTTTTACACTACAATGGGCAATTTTTAAGAGTGTAGGAGTTAAGTATCGCAACTCTCTTATAGCCTATGTTCATCCCGGGAATTTCCTGAACATTTTGCAAAAAGCCCCATCACAATCGGGTCAACGGTATGGCCGCTCATAAAGTACGAACAAACAAACATTCATTTTTATATATTAGATCATTGCGGAGTTCGGTAAGAGCCGCCACTGATGTCCAACCAACCGTATGACAGGTCACTAAAAGCACTTTTTTGTAATCATCTCAAGCAGTACGTAACATTCACAGCAGTAATGCTGTAATCTGGACAAAGAAAACTGCACTTTTAACGGTAACAAGCAAAGATGGTCACTGACCAGCAGTAAAGCATGATAACTTTCTGGAATTTTCTAATTTTCACTTGTTAAATAGTTCTGCATAAAAAGCTCTTACAATTCACATTAACTAGACAATTCTCTCTCTTTAAATGCATTTTATCGCATACAATAGGTGTCATTGACATGAGTGTTAAGTGTCTTGGCATGAACTGGAATGTCACAATCTCACATTTAAGACGCATCTTAAAGTTGAAGTGATTAGAAAGGGTAAATAAATACAACTTTAAGTTAATGCCGAAATCTGTTATAAGGTCATTCCAATACGTTATTGTATACAGAATATTATTATTACTACTATTATTATTATGTCCACCACTGTGGTCTCGAGGTAGCGTGCTGCCTTGCCACGCAATGGGCCCGGGTTCGATCCCCGGTCGGGACAGTTTTTCTGGGTGAGGTTTTTATCGGGGTTTTTCCTCACCTGTAAGACAAATGTCAGGAAAACTTTAAGGCCCAAACGGTCCCCGAAATCATATGGTCATCGCAATCATTATCATTCATATTCATCATAAGCTTAGGATTAGGGACTCTCCTGGCTCATCACTATCATCATCACCCATCATATCATCGGGGCAACGTAACCCCGCCTTCCAGGCGCCCCACACTCGGAAGTGGGTTACAAGTACGCCATGCCAGGAGAGAACACCAGGAATTCGAAGACAACCTGGGGCATTTGAAAAAAAAAAATCTCTTGTGTTTTATAAATACGGGCTTGCAGATGCACAACCTGTCAGGAGAAGGAATTTAAACTTTGGAACAAACACATACTTTTTTGAACAGGCTGTAAGCGTATATTGAAGCAAGAACATGTTATGCAGCAAGGAGTGAACTCTTGAATTAGCAATACATACGGTAATATCTTGGTTTAATTTAATTTCCAATAAATTAATAAAAAATAACTGGTATAAATTGTGCGAAATTACAGAACAATAGGCTTACGCAAGAGTATGGTCATGCAATGGTTGTTTTCATACGGTCCGATACATTTAAGTAAGTTGGTACAAGAAAATAGCTAATTAGTTTTGCTAATTTATGAAATAAAGTATTTTATAAAATTTACGAATACTATATTTTTAGTTCATAATTTGTGAGTAATGACATTTTGAGTTGACAGCAACCGTGCGGTTTCATTCATTCTAAATGTGGAAAAGGAAGGGTTAAAATTGGATTGGTACCCCGAGGTGTTGCGGTCTCTGTGGGAGCCTGTGGCGAGTCGCCAGGCACACTGGGAGGTACAACACATTCCACATCTAGATGGTGATAGGGAGAAAACCTGCAATTCTACAACGATCTGAAGGCAGCGCCAAACTGAAGTTCTGTTATATATACACTAGCTAATACCCGACGTGCGCTGCTACTCCTAAATAAATTAAACGTGTTATATGTTTCGTTTAATAATTAAAAAGAAAAATAATTATACATTTATATCATAATTATTTTTAGATACCACGTGCTGATTATCCGGAGTTGTCCGGGAATCTACTTATCCCGATCTTCTTGGCATAAATAAGCTGAAACACAAAAATGGTTATTGAGAGTTATTCATAAAGACACGTCATACGCTGCTACGCTTGCCCGGGAATCTAGTCATCCTGATCTCCTTGGCATCAATGAACTGAAAGATAAAATGGTTATTATGAGTTATCCGTAAAAGATATACATATGCTGTCGCCGACTTTTTTATATTTGAGATATTCAACTCTGTGTGCATTAATTTGTGTATATGTTATGGTTTAGGCAGCGTAAGTCATTTAAGCGCCCGAAAAGTTCTGAAAAACACGTTTTTCACTCAAAGGGTGAAGGAGTTGAATATTAAAACTCTCCTACGGCTTAAAACCTTCCCCCGGGAAACTCCTGAACATTTTGCAAAAAGCCCCATCACAATCGGATGAACGGTATGGAAGCGCATAAAATACGAACAAACAAACACTGATTTAAATATATATATTCTATTCTATAGTGTTCTGCCGAAGGGCAGGTATTTCGCTGCTATCATAGCATTTTCATGATATGCTTTGCACCTTTACTAGGGAATTAAGGTGTGGTAGCTTCCCGTGTGTGTGTATATATATTAAAGATATGAGTATTCGAATTCAAATATTCAAAACCTAACATCTTCACAAGAGAAAACACAAAAATATATTAGTGAGAAATGCAAAAATAAATAAATAAAAGGTAATAATGCAAAAAGAAAAAAAAAAGGCTGTATTCCATATATCCACCACTGTGCTGCCTTGTCATGCACCGGGGACCGGTTTGATTCTCGGTCGGGACAAGCTTCATGGGGGAGGTTTTCGGGTTTTTTCCTCTCACCTGTAAGACAAATGCCAGAAAACGTTAAATCAAATGTCAGGAAACTTTGAGGCCCAAAACGGTCCCCGAACATCAACTGGCCACCTTCATCATTATCATTGATCGCTATCATCCTTCGGCGTGGAAAACAACGGGAAACAACCACACTTATAATTCATTAGTAAAGCTGCAAAGCATAGCATGAAAATACTATGATTGCAGTGAAAGATCTGCCCTAGGACAGAACAGTATACTCTTAGAATAGAATAGATATTCCATATAAGTATTCTGCAGTAGCAAAAACAATCCACATTTTTTTTTTTTTTTTTTCAGAAGGCGATGAATAGTTTACTGTTGTTGGTCACGCCGATCTAGTGGTTACAATTCTCGCACCTGGAGCCGAGGTTAGCGGTTTCAGATGTAGATGGATATTTAATGTGTAAAAATTGTATATGAGAAAAAATAAATTATATATCCAGAATATGTACAATATATGCAGAAAGGTCTGTATGAACTTAACAAAATTACAGAAGAATATGGATTGAAGATATCTACAGAGAAAACAAAAATTATGGCATTTCAAGATGTAGATTCTGCCAGAAGTAAAATTGTACTCAACAATAAAATTTTGGAGCAGGTGAATAATTTTTCATATCTAGGATGCAATATCTCATATGAAGAAGACAAAAAATGTAAATGCAAAAATATCAAATTTTTAAAAGAATTGTAGGGTTAATAAATTCTATCTTCAAGCCACAGTTAGTCCAAAAACATTCAGGACTAAAAGTGTATAAAACACTGGCTCTTCCAACTCTTTTGTATGGTAGCGAAGTAGAACGTTAAAACAAAAAGATATACAGAGACTTACATCTGCTGAAATGAGATACCTTCGGAGGACTGCAGGATACACACTACTAGATCACAAAAAAAAAATGAAGACATCTTAGAAGAATTACACATGGCACCTTTAGAAAACAAAATTTCTGATTATAAGTCAAGATGGATGCAACATGTTCATCGAATGGAAGATCATAGGGTACCCAAACAAATGTTAAGATACCAACCTGCAGGAAGAAGAAGACCAGGACGTCACTCAAAAGACTTCTGGATGGTGTTTCTCTTGAGACCGAAACAGGTCAACAAATGGTCTAAATTCGTGAATGTCCTATGATGATGATGTACAATATAGCGATGCTTTTAAAATATTTCTATAGGAAATATCATACTTAGTTTGAGGAGATAACTTAGAGCTTGACAAAATAATGATCAAACTTAATTTCATCAAAAGTACGTATACATATACTTCAGTTTAGTTCGTACATGTATGCGCACTCACATCTTCGGGCATATATAGGAATATCCCGGGTGCTACAAAAAAACATCGACAACGGAAGTGAGGTGGTATATTGAGATATATTGATAATTTTAATAAGGCACCAATATCCGGAAATGATGCATTTTCACACTATGAGTAGCTAACTTCTCAAGAGTTCCGTTAGTTGCATTTCAAGACTCAATACTTTACAATACTGTCACAGTCACATCAAGTTTTCAAAATATTTACCTCCCATCTCACTGCATGACTTACATCGGCGGTGTAGTGATTGGCGCGACACATACAAATACGTCTGGTCTCGTTTGAATTATTTATGTAGCAGCGTGGATTCGGGCTATAAGATCCATAAGCGACTCTATTGGAGTCTGATAGAGGTTTCATGTCGCCCCACAAAACTTAGTCGAGAGGGTTAAGATCAGGTGATCTCGGAGGCCATGGGACTGGTCCCCCTCGACCTGCGTACGTGGTATCCAAATGCCTTCCTCACATTGGCATTGAAGTGAGCTAACGCTCCGTCATGTTGCAGCCACATTCCGTTGCGAAGCCATGTATCACAGGTTCCGTACCAGTGAGGTGTTGTCAAGTAATAAGTTTTCAAATCTTTCGAACTAACACTGATCTTGAGACATAATTAGCTAGTCATAGTGTGAAAACGCATCATTTCCAGACATTGGTACCTTATTAAAAAATGATCGACATATATCAATGTACTACCTTACCTCCGTTGTGTGTGTTTTTTTTGTAACACCCTATGTTATTTGTATATGAAATTTACATTGCAACATTTATCTTTATTGTCAAATATTTATTTGTATTTGGGCTGATTGGGTGGAAGACTAGGCCTTATGGCCTTAACTCTGCGAGAATAAATAAAACATTATTATTATTATTATTATTATTATTATTAAAAACATAGCTTACATACATACATATATTTGGTAGCAGATGAAAAGATTATATTAATTTTAATAGACATCTGACAAAAAATCTTAGAAGCTAGTGTTATGCCCAATATGACATCCCATGATCTGTTAACAGGGTACATCTACTTTTTTCTTAAGGGAACTGACGAGCTGCGACAGAAGCACGCAGAAGAATTTTACATAATTGAAGGTTCTTTAACATGCCACGTGGCATTGCACCAATAGCTTGTAATTTATCCTTCCAAAGATGATTCAATCTTGAATTTTCGTAGCTTCAAACATTCTATCGATCTTAAATTGGATCACACACACACACACACACACACACACACACACACACACACACACACACACACACACACACACACACACCACACTCTTAGAACTCAATACCGATAAAACAATGAATTTATATATTAAGTTCTGTCATAGGTTCAGTTATTAAGCTTGCAATCTTTAGTAAAACACCAGCATTACCAGAAACGATATCGGATATAGTTTTGTGGCTCAACGCCTGTAATGACATCTCTCAAGGTGACTATATTAATGAAACTAATAACTATCTAACTCACTGGCACTATCAAACTCTTAGGTTCATGGCCGCGCGGATAAGTTCTCCGTACATTCCTATCCTAAGCTAATGTTTTCCAATCACTCCTTGTATAATTCACCTCCCTGAAATCATGGTTAATGTCATTCTCCCACCTCATTCTTGGTCTACCAACTGGGAGTTTTATCTCTGGTTTTCCTACAAGAAGCTTCCATCACATCTTTCATTCCCCATTCGTGCCACATGTCCTGCCCATCGCAATCTACGATACTTAACTGTTCTTATTATATATGGCTTCCTATAAAGACCATGTAGTGCACTGATTATGCAGTCTTCTCCATTCACCTGTCTGTTCATCTCTCTTTGGTCCAAATTTTTACTTAAGAACTTTATCATAAGTAATGCCACGAGTGATTTCCAAATTATCGATAAATTCACGACTCACGAAGTGAGGAGTGAATTTATCTAGAGAATTTGGAAATCAAGAGTGGCATTTGCTAGGACTATTTAACGAATAAAATAAAGCTGTTTACTCACAAATCATTATTTAACTACAGTTATTTAAAAATATTTTTATATTAAAGTAAACGGTGATGTTGAAAACTAATGAGAAACGATAGGTAGCCTACGCTTCTACTGCTTCTTTTGTTTATCACTGCAACCAGATCATACTATTTATTGCCAAAGGAACGCAATATTGTAAGAATGCTCTCTAGTGGAGAAAAAATGAAAACACATCAATCTGTATATTAATTCATTTTTGATGTCGTATACATTTAAGAAAGTGCAAACAGTGGTTTCTTTTTTTGGTGGTATAATCAATTGCTACAAATGTTGACATGTAAGCACTATTATATACAATCTGGTAGCCGTATTTGTTATAGGCTCAGTCACTGCAAAATAACGGTCAGACCTGTTCAGAATATTAAAAGGAGGAGCTTTGCTTAATATATGATAATCCTAACGTGATAATTATTTCGTGAAACACGTCTCTGATTGGTTGTAATACAGAAATCATTGAAACGTGATTGGTCATTGACTCCCATTTGGGGCATGAGTTAAATAGTCCTCGTAATCTCCTTTCCTCCCTTACAGCAAGAGTCCATGTTTAGCATCCATATAATATAACTGGTAGAATAACAGTTTTACATATGTTCAGTTTAACATTTTTTAGAGGAGTTGGGATGACAAAAGAGTCCTTGTAATGCATAATAGTATGTATTTCAAGAATTGAGCC
The DNA here is from genome assembly GCA_030220185.1 of Diploptera punctata. NCBI lineage: Eukaryota > Metazoa > Arthropoda > Insecta > Blattodea > Blaberidae > Diploptera > Diploptera punctata. Next base: position 145,672 of record JASPKZ010003880.1, read on the forward strand.
CATGTTTAATTTCTTTGTGCATCTCATTCATATTTGTGGTTGTTATAAAAGAAAAGTATAAATGTTTATTGAAAATTAATGTGCATGAGAAAGTAGTGCTTGGTCATCCCTGGCAGACGAGTTATGCAACATTGAAGCGGCCCGCCTCTGGTAATTAGGATATGTTCAAATGGCAATCATGTCGTGTTTCCCCTTTCCGTCGCAATTATGTTCCCAGTTCGTTCCCAGGCAGCTCCTTTTTTGTTTCTGTTTAATCGACACGTATAAGCACGGAATGAGAATGATCCTGTCCTAATATCTTTTAACTTCAAAACTCCATGACGCGACAAGCTTAGAAGGCCATTGGCTTACCAGCCGGCTGCTGACCCCACATTTACAAGTTATTCATAGAGGTAAACGATCATCCAGCCAGCGTAGGGGTTACATGTGGTCAGAATTTCGGGTCCCCCAGTCGTTATAGTTGGTTTTCTCAACCTGGAGCCGCTACTTATTGTAGCTACCCGATTTTTCACTATGCTGGGTGGGCACTGATCCGATACTGGCCGAAATCCATGAGAAAATTTCTTCCCCATGGAGGCCTGAACCAGCGCAAGTCCCGTAGCTCTGCATCAAGGCACTTTGCCTTAACCACTCCGCTACAGTGCGGGACAATAACTCTCAACATAATCCCAATATCCAACACCCTATAATATATTATAATGCTATTGTGAAAAGAAAAAATGAATGTCTGACCGGAAATCGAACCGTGCACCTCTTGTATTCCGTACCAGCTGCAAGACCAGTACACTATTCGAGACATAATTCTTTCCACATATACAAATCTATAATTCTCGTTTCGCCCGCTGACAGGTACATGGTCGCCACCATCGTTAACGTTAAAATTCTCAAAACATAGATACTTCTAAATGAAGCCGGCCGTTAACGATGGTGGTGACATCTACCTGGCAGCGGACGAAACGAGAATTATAGATGTGTATATGTGGAAAGAATTATTAATGTTTGTATCATGTCTCGAACAGTGTAGTGGTCTTGCAGCTTGTACGGAATACAAGAGATCCACAGTTCGATTCCTGGTTCAGACAATTTTTCTTTTCACACTGTCATTATATTATAATACTTACTTACTTACTCACTGGCACTATCGAACCCGTAGGTTCATGGCCGCACGGACATAAGCTCTCCATACATCCCTATCCTGAGCTAATGCTTTCCAATCATTCCCTGTATAACTTTGGCATGGTTCCCTGAAGTAGTCCCCGCCCGGAGAACCGAATGGGGGACTATTTGACCTCCGGAAAATTTTACCCAGTAGAACCCATGTCCGCATTTCTTGACGGTTGTATTTTTACGGTGAAAGATCGTCACTCTTTCGACCAAGGTACTTATTTCGTCTGGCTTATCACCTTTGACCAGTCCGGCATGGGTAACCCTATCGGCAGCAATGCTACCGCCGGCATAGCTCTCAGGATCATTTAAGCACACAAGCCACTCCACCACGACAAGGTAAAGATACCATGGAGGGCATTATATTATAATATGATTCATTATTGGAAGTGTTAAAATAACAATATTGGAAAGTGTTAAATAACTCTATAATATACTTAAGTAGGTAGAAGGAAGGAAACAAAGAAGGAAGGAAGGAGGGAAGGAGATGGCTGGGTGCTCCTTATCTTTTCTAGTCCGTAACCTTTAAGTATCCGTATAGGCCTAATATAACTCAAGAATAAGTTATATCTAAATACCCCTTGCATACCCGTGTGGGAATTAGGATGCTTCCTAGTGGGAGTGTTTCAACCAAGCTAATTTAGAAACGCTTATTTGCCGTTTTATTTGCCTATTTATCAATGAGTGATATGGTGCCGGCATATATCGCCTCAGTGAGACACCTAATGAGCAAACTAAGGTATTACGTGGTTGGATAACGGTCGGTAAATTTTGCACAGAGGCCTCTTTATTCAGGTTTGCCTTTCTTTAACAAGCCTGAAAATATTCAGTCTGGGACCCACGGCTTAAAGTCTCTCCCGGAGGACTTGTGCCTACAATTTTCATCCTAAAAGTACACTGACCTCGGCAGGGTTTGAACTCGCACTCGGAACTAGAAACAATGAGCACAACCAGAAGCCCACCGCGGTCAATACTGAATAATAGTTTTATACATTTTAGTTATGTCCACCGCTGTGGTCTCGAGGTAGCGTGCTGCCTTGTCCCGCAGCGGGCCCGGGTTCGATCCACTTTCGGGACATTTTTTCTGGGTGACATTTTATTGGGGATTTTTCTCACCTGTAAGACAAATGTCAGGAAAAATTTAAGGCCCAAACGGTCCCCGAAATCATATGGCCATCATCATCCATATCATTAGCATCTCATCATAATCATCCTCCACCGGTGTGGAAAGCAACGGGAAGCTACCACACCTACAATTCCCTAGTAAAGCTGCAAAGCATAGCATGAAAATGCCATGATTGCAGTGAAAGACCTGCTCTCGGGCAGAATTACTATGGGTGGAAATTTTAGTTTAAAATTTTATGAAAAAAGTCTGTAACACAAAATTCTTGTTGCAATTAATTCTTAGCCGTAGCGTAGTGGTTAAGGCACTGCGCTACAAGTCGGAAGGTCGAGGGTTCAAGTCCCGGTGGGATCAGGATTTTTAAACTGACCAAAACCTTCTGGCGGCACTATGGCCCTGGGGTCGACTCAGCCTCTAACGGAAGAGTACCAGACTCTTCTTCTGGGAGTAAAGGCGGCCATCACGCAGGGCTGACATCAAGTACCGATTGTCTAGAAAAAATGGGAGCCTTAACCTCCCACTACCCCAAGGGCCTCCCGAGGCCTGTAGTGGGATTACTTTACTTTAAATAATTCTTACATATGTCAGCGAAGCTTGGACCATGAAAAAGGAGAATCGAAATGGGATTCATTAGAAATATACTCCTTCCTTGATCATGAATGAAATAATACACTAAAAAAAAAAGCCAACAAACAAACTGCTTTCCTAAAACTTAAAATTTATAATATAACATTGTCAAAGGAAGTCAGAATACCTATAAAATCTTACACGGTAACAGACCACTACGCCTAGCTGGTGGATGTAAAACTTTCAATATCGAGTCTGGGAGAGGAGTTCGTGTAAATTTCTAAATCCCTAGATTGTGCACCAGTGCCCTGGATTAAATCGCAAATCCTTTTACAGTAAATATATGTTAAGAGACGACATGTGATGCTGTTGATAGCGATTCTCCATCGGATGGGGACGATAAGCCTTCTTGATGCTTTACGACAGGAGTAGACTACATGCCAGATGGGGTTTCTATCTTCTCCCTTTTTTATCATTATCATCCCTCAAACAACGTACTTAAAAACATACAGTATACTCATCCTTCACTACTGTTTAGGCGCAATGCAAGTAGAAATCTACATAACATGGTCTGCCGAAGTGGAGCGTAAGAATTTAATATAGGCCAATTAAACGCCACCTATCCGCTGAGTGCGTAATTCTAAGCACTTAGTGCAATGGGTATTACAGGAACAAGCACTTTCGTGATGATGAAAATGTAATTTGTCTATTATCGCTTGAAAATAATATCACATCTGCAATATATAATCAACATCATCATCCTTGAGGGTTTGAGTTTAGGAGCCCAATATGATTGCTTGCCAATCCTTGAATGATCTGCCCAAAGATATCTTGCATGAAGAGTGGCAATTAAGAATTAATGGTATCTTGATAGAGGTATAGAGTGTGATTTCAAATTTTGTCTGTAAATATTCTACAATTGGTTCAATTTTAGCCTTTCACAATATAATAATTTCTTACACTGTTCATTCATCCTGTTGTACGTGCCATATATTTCATTTCTGGCACGGTTAATCAATCTCTCAGGTTCGTATGACGAATTGCCCGAGCTTTATAGCCAGAACACAATGGAACGAGCTAATATGTTACAGATATTTTTTGTAACACTTGCAACTCAAACACACAATTAATAGCCACAATTATGTATGAAGTTTTAATGTTTTCTTCATTTTGATAATTTTTCTTTTAAATACGTGATTAAGTATCTAGATGGTTATTTACATTAGGGCTACTAGGACTGAAAATGAGGTTTTCATACGAGTTTAGAGGAATTAAAAAAAACGAATTTGTAAAATATTTATAATCCTTACAATGTATGTAATTTTATTTCATATTATGTCGAATTTAATTATTTTTAGCAAATAAATACTAACATCCTATTCCAAATAACTAACTCACTGGCACTATCGCACCTAAAGGTTTATGGCCGCGAGAACAAATGCTCTCCATATATCATTACCCTGAGGTAATGTTTTCCAATCATCCCCTGTATAATATACCTCCACCAAATCATGGTTAATGCTATTCTCCCACCTCATTCTAGGCCCACCCTCTGGGTATTTCGCTTGTGGTTTTACTACTAGTTTCCATGTCCCTCTTTCATTTCCCATTTGGTGTCCACTGCTGTGCCTTGTCACGCAGCGGGCTCGAGTTCGATCGGTCGGGACAGGCTCCTGAATGAGGTTTTTTACGGGGATTTTCCTCACCTGTAAGACAAATGTCGGAAGCGTAGGACCCAACGGTCCCCGAAAATTATCCGGCCATCATCATTATCATCATCATCGTCCGCCGGTGTGGAAAGCAACGAGAAGCTACCACACCTATAATTCCGTAGTAAAGCTGCAACGCATAGTATGAAAATACTATAATTGTAGTGAAAGACCTGCACTGGGACAGAATTACTATGGATGGATGGATGAAATACATTTGGTGTCCCTTAAAGATGATTGTAGCTTACTGTTAAGTAGTCTTCACCCCTAAATACTTTCACAATGAACTTGAACGTATGGAATACTGAGATATTACGGATAGAATAGTCTATCAATAAAAATAATATATCCAACCAAATATATCCCAACAAAAATTAACATATGCATATATACTGTTATGCATTATGTATACTCGTAGTCATTATTTGCATTATTATTACTTGTAACAATGAAACAAAACAATTTCAATAAAATTCAAATTTTATCACCGCTATTTCAAACACATATTTGAAACTAAACTTCAAAAATAATTAACAGTAATATTAAAGAAAAGTTTTAAATTAAAATTATTTCCCATACTAGAAATCCTTCTTACCATCTAATATTTCACCACCAATAAACTATTATTAATATATGATGATCTTGAAGAAGATTTCCGGGCTGTTGGCCGTGGTCTTGAGACTTGAAGTTCCCCGACGTTTCGCCAGAGACTGCGTCAGGCATCCTCAACGGTTGTCTAATTTCTAATCTCGAATATACTATAGGAATGTTACCAGTGGAAAAAGTAGAAACTATCCCCAACGAAGTCTCTCGCATTCTAAAAAATCTCCGAAACGTAAACACAATTTCTCCATCGAAGAAAGGAAGGCAATAAAAACCTTAAAAACGGACGAAACAATTATTATTCTACCGGCAGACAAAGGCAGAAGAATACAACCGAAAAATTACCGAGTTACTCGGTCCTGGTAACTAACTACCGTACGCTGTCAGACGACCCAACTAAACGGATACTCCGAGAAACTAACAAATTAATAAAGGCCTCCTAAAAAAATCTCAAAACCCTTGAGGATGCCGGACGCAGTCTCTGGCTAAACGTCGGGAAACTTCAAGCCTCAAGACCACGGCCAACAGCCTGGGAATATTCTTCAAGACCATCCTACTAGCTCCGGCCGTGAAAGCCTAAGTCAATATATCATTAATATTTTTAAAACAATAAAAATAAATTTTATAGCTCCAAGAAATTCGAGATCACGCTTATCAAAAATAAATATTAATTAAAAATGAAATCATACTTTTTATTTATCCTAGTAATAAATAAAGCGCTAATATAGCATTATTTATGTCATATGAAGGTTACAGGTAAATAACCAGGTAAGTCATTTTTCTATCGAAATGGAGTTTGAGGTGCCATGGAAATCGCTATCATTTAGAAGTGTGAAACAGTAAAATATACAATTTTAGTCATGGGTTTATTTACGTCTAAAGTTTATTTTCTGTACCTTTCATTTATAATTTCTAGTGATTATCCTTGTTTGGTCCACCGCTGTGGTCTCGAGGTAGCATGCTGCCTTGTAACGCAGTGGGCCCGGATTCGATCCCCGGTCGGGGCAGTTTTTCTGGGTGAGGTTTTTATCGTGGGTTTTCCTCGCCTGTAAGACAGATGTCAGGAAAACTTTAAGGCCCAAACGGTCCCCGAAATCATATGGTCATCATCACCATCATCATCTTATCATTCTTCACCAGTGTGGAAAGCAACGGGAAGCTACTACACCTACAATTCCCCAGTAAAGCTGCAAGCATAGCATGAAAATGCTATGATTGCATTGAAGGACCTGCCCTCGGGCAGAATTACTATGTTTGTTTAAATGTCAAATTATTACGAAAATTGCACCCATTTTGTGAATATTACATTACATGACACTGTAATGTTTTGTATTCTGGTCTTTTTTAAAAACTGTAACGTGCTTAAATGGGTAAAATTATTAAAATAATAACATTAATTTGTTTTTATGAAAGCATGTAGGCCTACATAGTAAGGCTCACAACGTTAATGTTTTGTCAATAAAGTAGTTTTATCCTCGAGCATAAAATGTGACATGACAACTGTTGTGTAATTAAGACATCACGTGATCCGAACAAATTTTACCGACTCTAGAGTGATTATTCATACTGAATTAATTACATTACGCGCTTATCAAACAGAACTCTGACGATATGGTACAAAGTTCCCTTTCTTCTCTAGTATAACAAAGTGTGATCACCGTAAAAACACTCATAGCTACAGCTCGTCCAAATTAAGTGTTGTAAGAATTCCTGGACTCTCTTGTCAACTGCCACTTTGCTATCTGCTCAACTGAGAAGATGTATAGTCGGCTCAGTCATTTAGTTTACAGGCGCTTTGTTTTGTGGTTAGGTAGGTCTATTTTGCACGCATACGTATTTTCCATATCAAGCGGTGTTGTCACGTTTTATTCACTAGAATACATTTTTACCAAACATGCAAAAGACAAAAGTTGCAACGCTGTTAAGATAATTATATGCACGCGGAGTAGACATGGAAACGTCATTTGCAAATGAGAAGACATTATTGGCAGATAACTGTTTTCAGATTTTGGTGATTGGAGCGGCGTCTTAGAAGCCTCTAACGACAACTCCCCGCCTCTACCTGACAGTAACAATGTATTTTTTAAACCATACGCCTGTGAACTAAATGAGTGGACTGTACCGACTACCTACAGCTAAGAGGTCAGATCCCTTTCAGTTTTACAGACGAAGACGTCCCCTCCCAGTATTCCAAATTAATAATAATAATAACAATAATGATAATGGTGATGAAAATGATGATGATAATAATGTTAATACTTACTTACTTACTCCCTGGCACTATCGAACCCGTAGGTCCATGGCCGCGCGGACATAAGCTCTCCATACATCCCTATCCTGAGCTAATGCTTTCCAATCATTCCCTGTATAATCTAATTCCCTCAAATCATAGTTAATGTTGTTCTCCCACCTCATTCTTGGTCTACCAACTGGACGTTTTCCTTCTGGCTTTCCTACAAGAAGTTTCCATGCACGTCTTTCATTCCCCATACGCGCAACATGTCCTGCCCATTGCAGTCTACGAGACTTAATTGTTCTTATTATATCTGGCTTCCTATAAAGACCATGTAGTTCACTGTTATGTAGTCTTCTCCATTCACCTGTCTGTTCATCTCTCTTTGGTCCAAAAATTTTCCTAAGAACTTTATTCTCAAATACTCGTAATCTCATCTCATTCCTCCCTTAAAGTAAGAGTCCATGTTTCGCACCCATATAATAACTGGTAGAATAATAGTTTTATATATTTTCAGCTTAATGTTTTTGATAATAATGTTAATAATGATTATAATACTAATGATGATAATGATGATGATCATAATAAAATAATAATAATAATGGTAATAATGATGATGATAATAATGATATAATAATAATGATGATAATACTAATCGTCATCAAGGACCGTTCCGACTCAAAATTGCTCACTCCATCTCTTTAAAGGTCGTCATATACTATTTCTTCTCCCTCTCGGATTATATAATATAAAACAGTTCTTGCCATCCTTTACATTCGTAAATCATGGTCTCTCCAATTTATTCTATTTTTTTCTTCTATTAATGTTGCGATTAATTGTATGTTCAATTCCTTTCTAATATCAGTACTTATTTTGTGATCCAATAATAATGTATTTTCACTTACATTAATAATAATAATAATAATAATAATAATAATAATAATAATAATAATAATAAGCCTAATAATCTCAGTCCTGGTGAACTAGTGCTACCATGCTCGGATGTTGTTTGAAATTTTCGCCCGCGATTGATAGATTTTTAACTGGTGTAAAATTTTTGAGAACGCTTTCCTTCGTAAGGAAAATAAAAACGTAGATTCCGCATCATAGATTTACGTCATGTAAAAGAACATAACTATAAAATAAGAAGCCTCTCAACTGTATTTGTCTGCCCTGTCACGCCCAGATTAGAATTTCGATGCGAATTACCCTTTTTCCAAAGGGTGTAGTCAAATAATAGTAATAATGATAATAATAATACTAATAATACTATTACTACTACTACTACTACTAATAATAATAATAAACCTAAAAATTACAAATTCAAACTATTATTTCTGGGATGACCTCAAGCAGTGCAGAGCATTCCACGATCATTGGAATCAAGAAAACAAATGACATTATACCAACATGTCTTAACATTAAAATTTTAATGATTTTATTTCAATCCATATAATTATATCAAAATTATTAACAAATAATTATTTTATTAAATTATCCTATTGAAAATAAAAAGTTAAAATATTAAAATTTGTACCTGAAATATCAGACACCAAGAAATTAAAATTCATTAAAATAATGAAGGCCTTTCAGAACTTCTTGTTCCATCCTTAGCAGCTGGGTACCTACAAATTTTAATATTTTAACTTTTTTCATTACAACCTCAACAGTGGTTCAGAATGAATTTTAAAAGTATTGACCCTTTGAGAACTATTGAAGTGGCCTATGTGCTGAGTAATGTTATCATTTGAAATGTCCTATTTTTATAGAGATGTCTCTCCTTTCCCTCATATAATAGGGAGGTGGGTGGGTTGAAAAACGTGTTTTTAATACTTCGAGTTCCACCATTAGCCCTAAGATTAAATTAATAACATAACCATGTTAATAATTACTGCACAAAACTGACATTTTAAATGTCAATACAAGAGGAAACACACTCTCCCCTTTTACCGTGCAGGAAGTTATCATGCTGTAATGATAAAGTAACCTATGTTAGAAGTTGTGGAAACAGATAATTTCTTTAATTAAATTCCATACCGGTTTACAAAAAAAAAAAACTTTTTTTCTTCAAAGCCCCAGGTTTGTCTTTCGACATTCCTGTTTCTCTCCTGGCATGGCGTACTTGTAACCCACTTCTGAGGTTGGGGCGCCTGGAAGGCGGGGTTACGTTGCCCCGATGATATGATGGGTGATGGCGAAGATGATGATGATGGTGCGCCAGGTGAGTCCCTAATCCTAAGCTTAACCTAAGATGAATATTAATGATGATGGCGATGGCCATATGATTTCGGGGACCGTTTGGGCCTTAAAGTTTTCCTGACATTTGTCTCATAGGTGAGGAAAACCCCGTTAAAACCTCACCCAGACAACTGCCCCTACCAGACCGGGGATCGAACCCGGGCCCTCTACTTGACAACGCAGCACCTAGTCTACCCCGATACCACAGCGGTGGACGACAAAAAAAAAACTAGTCTTCTTTATTTCATTCACAATAATTCACTGTACAACCACCACACGTGATCATTTCCCGCTTGTCTCTTTCACAAACAACTAGCTTTTTTTTATATTTACAACAAACTCGCAGGAGTACTACTTCTTTTCTTCTTTTTCCAACACATCCGCATTCACCACATTTCGGATCACGACGTGGCTGTTTGGAGACTTGCCTCCCTTTATATATGCGAGGCCAAACCATCTGGAAGTCCAACCTTGATATTATTGGACGTAAATCACGAGAGGCCGATCCTTCTAGAAAGCAAAACATGACGCATCTGGAAAGTTCCCAGCAAGCCTTTCCTACTCATGAGTCGTAAATCACGAATTCCCTTTAACCTTAACCCATTCGCCTCAGAAGACGAGGTAGACTCGCCGGCAGTTAAATGGCCTTCAACTCAGAAGACGAGTTACACTCGCTTAACTCTGAATGTTAAATATTTTGCAATATGTTGTTCATCTCTTGGCAGGGTAATCTTTTGTTAACATTTATGAATAGAAGAGGAATGTGTTTTGGCTTTTACCCTTATTGTGATCTCAAGTACCGTTATCTTGTGTTTTTTTTAATCTCTGAATACAGACAATATAATTTACAGTGATTTAAATTTGGTTTCTGGGGTAATGCATTGAGCATCTAAACCTGAAGCCAATGGGTTAAAGTGCGCGTCTCGTTGCAGACCGCGAAATTTAAAAGCCGGTCTAACAATGCGTAACAGTATTGATGCTAAGTGTTAAATAAATAAGATATAAAATAGAAATATCAGAATCAATAGAAACTATCAGTATTAAAATAATATATTCGGTCACTATTTTACGTAATCATCTATATGGGCAACTTAGTATATGCATTGTCATCTAATGAACGATTCTCTTGTATATGTATTGCTAATTTATAACAAGTACTTAAAGTTAAAATTTTCTATTTTGTACTTTTTTTTGTCCCATTGGGCAAAGTTCAGCGGGGCCAGATCAATAAAACTTCGATTTAATTGAAAACTTTTTCAAACATTTTTCATGATAATGTTTTTGACTTGACTTGTATTTATAAGGTAATTCAGTCAAATAACGCCATGTATACCGTTAATGCCAACATTTAGTTCCACAAAAATGAAGGCAAACTGAGAAAAGAGGCAACAAACAGTGCATTATAGACATTTGACATCTGATATCTCAAAAATAAATAAATTATGAAAATTAAGTAAATTTTATTTTATTTATATTTTAAGGAGAAAGCATATAATCAAGAGGACTAAATTATTAATATAACACTATTGTGAAGAGTATTTTATTATTTGCTGCGGAAACATGGACGTTGAAGCAAAAACACATAAATAAATTATTAGTCACAGAAATGGACTTTTTAAGAAGATCAGCAAGAATATAAAAATTAGATACAATAAAAAATAATATAATAAGAGAAATAATTAATGCAGAAAAGGATATTGTACAAGAGATTGAAGAAATCCAACTAAGATAGTAGCCTATGGACATATAATGAGAAGAAGGGACACATAAACAAACAAAGAAGCATTGAAATGGATATCTCCTGGAAAAGGAAAACGTGGTAGACCATAGCCAATATGGATAAAGGGAATTCTAGACAACATAAAGAAGAGAAATATGACAGAAGCAGACACGCAAGACCAGGAAGTGTGGAAGAAAAAAAAAATAGTTTGGTTGAGGATACCTGTGTAAATAACAGAAACAATACTGAAATAAAAGAAAAAGTAAATTTTATAAACGACTTGACTTCAGTCGGCGTTATTTGGCTCAATTACATGTTGTTTCAGATGAGAAGAAAGGGGGCATTAACTTACAAATATTCATTTACTGTAATAACTTGTAATAGAAATCCCTGATGTCAAATTTCTCATAAGAATTTGTTAAATATGCTATAAACATTTGAAGCAAATTCATTCAATGGATTCTAAAAAAAGTTAGTCCTCTAAGAAAAGATAGCCCTGGTGAACTAATAGGGTTACATGCTCGTCTCGAGTTCCAAGTTGATGGGTTCTAAACCCGGCGAGGGTCGATAGACTTTTCGGAGAGTAAAATCCTGAGAATAGATTGCTCTTCGGAAGGGAACTAAACCGTGGATACAGTGTTGAAGATTTACGGAACGTAAAAAAAAAAGTAGTCCCGCGCCGTAGCCGAGCGGTTAAGGTAGGAAGCCTTGGCGCAGAGCTACGGGACTTGCGCTGGTTCGAGTCTCCATGGGGGAAGAAATTTTCTCATGGTATTTCGGCCAGTATGGGACCGGTGCCCACCCAGCATCGTGAGGCAATTGGGTAGCTACAATAAGTAGCGGCTCCAGGTTGAGGAACCAGCTTTAACGGCTGGGGGACTCGACATGCTAACCACATGTCACCCCTACACTGGCTGTTGATCATCTACCTCTGTGATTGACACATGTGGATGTGAAGGGCCAGCAGCCGGCTGGTAAAAGGGCAACCGCTGAAAAGTGGAAAGACCCTCAATCGGAAAAAAAAAGTAAATTAAAAAAAAGTTAAAGCGTGAGGAAGAGAGGTAATTACATTAGTTGTTAAAGAGGGTCTAACAAAAGACTAATAATTCTGAGAAAACTATAAATACTATTTTGAGATTATAAATAATGCGGCATTTCGGATTCCTTTTAAATCATTAATCAAGTGGATCGCAACAGCACAAATGATTGATACCAAGGTAAAGATGTTTATTTCGGGGATCGGGCGGACTGGCCACGTGCTGTCATATCGCTCACACGTGTGCTAGTTCGCCCAAGTGAATACTTCCGGATATAACACATGGTACACACAACTCCCAGCACAATTTTTCATCTCAACACAATTATTCCTATTAAATCAACTCCCATTCCTGCTTTTAAGTCCGCTTCTTTCTGTACTTTCGAGCGACTACATACACAGACAGTAATTAACTAACTCACTAGCTCCATCGAACCCATTGCCGCGCGGATATAAGCTCTCCAAACATCCCTATTCTGAGCTTATGTTTTCAAACCATTCCTGTATAATCCACTTTCCTCAAATAATGGATGGCGTTATTCTCCCACCTCATGCTTGGTCTATCAACTGGGCGTTTTCACTCTGGTTTTCCAACAAGAAGTTCCATACACCTCTTACATGCCCTACGTGTCACATGTCCTGCCCATCGCAGTCTATGAGCCTTAACTGTTCTTATTATATCTAGCTTCCTATACTTATCACGAAGCTCATTATTATATAGTTTTCTCCATTCACCTGTCTGTTCATCTCTTTTTGGCCCAAAAATTTGCCTAAGAACTTTATTCTCAAATACTCGTAATCTTCTTTCCTCCCTTAAAGTAAGAGTTTTAACGAATCTATATAATATAACTGGGAGAATAGTTTTATATATTTTCAGTTTAACGTTTTTTTAAAGGAGTTGCGACGACAAGACTCCCTGTAATGCATAATAGCATGCATTTCCAGAATTGAGGCTATGTCTCGCTCACACATAAACACACACACACGAAAACTGAATCCAATTCATATATCCGATATCCAGTTCCCTAACATCCGTGCGATCATTATCCTCCCAACTTTGCCTAAACAAAGCATTAAGCCTTTCTCCCCCAAAAGTTCCCAATACAAATTTTAAAAGCATTTCTATTGTTACCATTCAGGCACGCCGTAGCGTAGTGGTTAAGGCACTGAGCTACAAGCCGGAGGGTCGAGGGTTCAAGTCCCGTTGGGGTCAGGATTTTTAAACTGATCCAAACCCTCTGGCGGCACTATGTCCCTGGGGTAGACTCAACCTCTAACGGAAATGAGTACCAGACGCTTGTTCTGGGGGTAAAGGCGGCCGTCACGCAGGGCTGACAACCCGGCTGACATAAAGTGCCGATTGTCTAGAAAAAAGTGAGCCTTAACCTATTACTACCCCAAGGGCCTCCGGGTCTGTTGTGGGATCACTTTACCATTCAAGCACCTGGCTTTGTGCTGGGGGGATCAGAGTTCGATTCTATGCACTAAATTGGTGGAGATATTTATTCACTCTTTCCCAGACTGATCCCGGGAGCCTCTCACGTCAGTCATAGATATCTCACAACACATACAGGGCCAAGCTTACTCTTGTCATAGTCATAATATTCTAGATTGTCTTTTTTTTTTTTGTATTTGGTCTAACATTCTTACTGTTTGTACAGGATATTATGACGCTTCTCTGTTGTATAGCTTACCGTGCCATGACTAGAATACTAAATGTTGCGAGTTCAATTCCGGGTATAGGAAAGACATTTCTCTTTGTATAAGGGATTTTAAATGGAGTTCATTCAACCTCGCGATAACAGTAGAAGCTACAAAGTAGAAACAGAACTAAAACTTAAATTAAGTTTCAGGGAAAATATTAGCTCTGAAAGGAAAATGTGCAATAAGAACAAAAATAGTGATAAACAACATAATTATAGACCAAGTTCAGAATTTTAATTATTTGGGATGTCATTTAGGTAATGACAAAAATTTAGATAAACACACTAAAATACGATTCAATTATCTATGTGTCACAATTAAACATACCGGTACTTTATTGAATAAAACCACAAAAGAATCCATTTTAAAATTTTACAAAGTATTGGCAGTTCCATCTCTTATCTATGGATGTGAAACCTGGCCATTAACAAAGGCAGATAGTAAACAAATAGAGGCTGCAGAAATGAAGATGTTGAGAGCAATATCAGGATACCAAAAGACCGATAAAAAGAAAAACGAAGATATAAGAACAGAACTTAATATATTTAATAATCTCTGTGAAAGAATAAAATACTATCAAAATGCTTATCTTCAGCACATATTACGAATGAATGAACAGCGCATACCAAGAAGAATGTATAATTATAAACCAATAGGGAGAAGATTGTTGGGAAGACCATTGAAGAGATGGAAGGACCAATTCGACCTATAATGAGATCGGAACAGGCCATTGGGCTTAATCATTGTTGTTGTTGTTGATGATGATGGTTCAGGGAATGGCGCATGCTAACCATGTGATTTCCTGTACTATCCTATGATTGCCTGTCACAGCAACCAGTTCACCCGATCTTGATTTTTTCCAAACGTTCATACCACGGGACCTATTTGTGCATATTTATCTGGATATTATTTATTTGTTTATTTAATACACGTGATTATAAACTAGTAGTCTGAAATTTTGACTACGAATAGCATCACTTTTGTTAACATTTTACTACGAATTAACTATTATATCGGCAGATTTGTTCTTTTTTGTCACACAGCATAGACGATCGAAGTAGTTACTATTTTTTTTATTTGGATAAGCTCTTCTATAAATCTTCCTCAGATCTATAGCAACGCAATCAAAATCCGAGATTCAAAAGGTAATTTTATCAGTTAGTGGTGAAACATTTGTCACAAGTTAAATAAGAAATGGAATTGTATACAGTGCATAGAAGGCAAGATTCCGAATGCTTTAAGAGTAACAGCCTGACGTTGCAGGAACTGTCCAGTTTATATGGAAATACAAAGAGACGTCAGGAAACTAAGGAACGCAAACATAAAATCCATCGCCTTGTGTTTATCTGTAACAGGTTGTTTCCTGGCAACGAATAAGCTTCTTTTCACTTTCCACCACATTTTCACTTCATTTCGCTCCAACAGCCTTTTCAACAAAACCTTGACAGAAATACATACATATAGAAAACCACCACTGTTTTAGAGTACTTGCACGATAATCCTAAGTCTAATTTAGTACCTAGATTTTTAATCATCTCTCAATTATTTTATTAAACCACTCATTTCAAATAATCAATCTTTGGTATTATATAGAGTATCCTACCATATACTCAAACCAAATGAATTGTGTCAAACGGTAGTGTATGAGATACGTATTCGGAAGGTTCCAGATTAAAGTACTGGTGCTGACCAACCTGTGGTTGTAATTTAGATATTATTAAACATATTCATCATTATTGACAACATGAGAAACAACTGGTTTCAGAAATTGCAGCACATTATGTATTAAGATATGGTAGTGAAGCATGGACAAAACGAAGAAGAGATAAAAGCCGAATAACAGCAAATGAGATGGGATTTATGCTCCGTACAGCAGGCTACACAAAGTAGAGCCATAAAAGAAATGATAAAATTATGGATGAGTTTGATGTAGAACCCATTCTTCACCATATAGGCCTACAAAACTATCGGAACAACTGGAAAGCCAATCTTCAGTAATGCCGTCTCATAGAATTCCAAAAGCCATGCTTCGTTACTGCTTTCAAGGCAAAAGATCGCTGGGACGTCCAAAAAAGCGCTGGATGGAAAATTCCTCTTTGAGACCGTAACAGGCCACACGGTCTAATACTTGCATGGACGATGATGATGATGGGAAACAACTGGTATGAACATGTTAAAATAATGTTTACAGATAGAATCCCTCGGCTGTTATTAAAATACAAACCAATAAGGCATAGAAGTGTTGGACGCCCATTTATATTGTTCTAGATGGGAAGATTCATTAAATCATATTTGATGCGAAAACAGGTCAAAAGGCCTAATTTCATGAAGTAGTAGTAGTAGTAGTAGAAGAAGAAGAAGAAGAAGATGTTCAACATTACATAATAAAATTAAAATACACATAGGGGCTGCTTATATAGTAAATAGGTATTATTTTTATAACAAGACAATACACACAGCCTAATTTGGGCCATAGATTTTACAAACTATATTATGACATCAGTAGGGAGTACATTGCGTTAATTTAATTTAGTTTAATAATTTATTAATCATAATTGATCTACACCGTAATCAAAAACAGTAAAGGCAACATTATTTGGCTCAGAACTACAGGACGTGTGCTTGTTCGAGGCCCCACAGAGGAAGAACATTTCTTATGTAATTTCGTACAGTATGGGACCAGTGCCTGAGGAATTTGGTTACTATAATAAGTAGTGGATCCAGGTTGAGAAAACCAAATTTAACGGCTGAGGTATCCGACATCATGGCATGTCATCCTTATACTACTGGATGGATGGTTATTATCCGTCCATCTCTGTGTCGACACATATGGGTATGAGATCAGTAGCCGGCTGGTAGGCCAACGGTTTTCTAGGCTGTCGACCCATAGAACGTTTTTTATGAGATTGTTGCAGAAACTTAGCAGTTTAATAAAAATCTGAGCTTAAAGCTTACGTCGACTGAAATGGATTGTTTTAGACGCTCAACCAGACATTCTAAATTTAAAAAAAATTCAATATTAGATTTTGTGAGATATGGACAACTAAAATAGTATGGTCATATACGTAGAATGCCAGAGAAAAGTTTACCCAGACAAGCTTTGAAATGGACTCCACCTGGGAAAGGACAGAGAGGTCGGCCTAGATTTAAATGGATGGATGGACGATGTAAGAAGAGGTATGAGGGAGCTAAGTCTGGAAGAATTGGAATGGGAAGATAGAGAAGAATGGATAAAGAAGATAAAAATTTTAAAAACTTTGGGCACAGGAAGATGTTTTATTACATTGTAAACCTGTTTATAAATATTATTATCAACGGAAATAATTTCTAATATTTACGCAGACTGAGGAAAAACGTGAAACAAAATTAGGTGGTCAACTTAAGATTTATATTCGGGACCTTCCGAATATTAGTCTCATATATTAATCCTGAAGTAATTTTAGTAAGAATACTATAATCATATATCATAAGTTAATAAGATGAAAGTTCAAATACAGTCGGTTTTTTAATAACTTTCTCTATGAAACAACATTTTAAATAAAATATTTATAATTCGTGAATGCTACAAAAGTTCAGCACTGAATCATTAATATCCTCAACTCGCGATTTTGTTTAGTCGCATCAGTGGAATTCACATGAAATTCTTGTGTGGCAATACACGTTTTAAAAAAATCTCGCAGAACCGCAACACCCTGCCAACAAAACAATTGCCTATGTTATATATAAGCCTACGTTTCCTCTTTAAAGGAGAGAATCTATAGCTATGATTGGGATACAGATAATAAATTAAACCGATATCAAATGATGTGCGGCACCATAAGAAGAACCCTCCGAAAGACTCGAAGAGAAACTCAGCTCAAATTTTATAAAATTATGGCTGTTCCTGTTCTTTAATATGGATCTGAATCTTGGGTACTTACAAAAAAGATACACATTCAAGCTACTGAAATGAAATTTTTAAGATCCGTAAAAGGATGTACACGCATGGATAGGTTACATAATGAATCAATAAGAAATGAACTGGTGATATTTTCAATATTCGACAAACTAGAAGAGCACAATACCAATGGAAAGAACATTTAGACAGAATGGACAATGCAAGATTACACAAAACGATCAACACCTACAAACCGCATGGAAAAATATCTTTGGGAGGCCAAGGAAACGATGGACTTGAGACCGGAACAGGTCGCATTGACCTAATCCTGGAAAGGAAGAAGATGAAAAGGATAGAATCTTAGATAATCACATGAATAACTCTCATTTTTTGTGTCTAACATCCAGGATACCCGGAATCTATTCCCGGTACATCCAACATACAAGAACCTAGGGTTCTCCCTTTCCAGAGTTAAAAATCGCGGACAACTGAAAGATTGAGCAGAGCCAATCAGTAATTTGGCTGATCGCAAGCGCTTTCCACTTATATTGTTATTAGGATATGGAAAGAAGCCCACTTAACTTCCCGAGGATAATTGAGTAACTATTTCACCTAAGACGTTGCGAAATGCGACAAATTTAAGTTGTTGATGGTCAGATAGTTAAAGAGAGAGAAATTTTGCTCAGAGGCCTATTATTCCAGGCTCCATGTTCTATTACGTTCCGTAAATCCGCGACACGTACTCTTTTAGAGGAAAGCGAAGCTCAGAATTTGCATTTCCCGAAATTATTCATCGCCCCGTATGATTTTCATCATCATTCATACAAGTATTAAGCCATGTGGCCTGTTACGGTCTCAAAGAGGAGTTTTCCATCCAGCGCTTTTTTTGGATGTCCCAGCGATCTTTTGCCTTGGGGGCAGTAAACGAAGCATGGCTTTTGGAATTCTATGAGATGCCATTCGTTGAAGATGTACTTGACAGTTGTTCTGGTAGTTTTGTATGTGGTGAAGAATGGGTTCTACATCCAACTCTTCCATAATTTCCTCATTTCTTTTATGGTCCCACTTTATGTAGCCTGCTGTACGGCACATAAATCGCATCCCATTTGCTGTTATTCGGCTTTCATCTCTTCTTCGTATTGTCCATTCTTCACTACCATACCTTAATACTGGCCATGAGAGAACCTTATAAGTCGTAATCTTGTGTTCTTCTGTACCAAAGATTGTTTCATTATACTGTTAATTATCCCCGTTGTTTTTGTGAAATTTGTGATTTTCTTTGGTATATCAGCTTCATCTTGAAATGTTAATTATAACCCAAATAATTAAATTAATTTACTCGTTCTAAAATGTCATCATCCAAAACAATTTTGCTAGGAATAGGGTATTTCCCACAAAAGGCCATCACTTTAGTTTTCTTTGTATTGATTTCCATATTGTACCTTTTTGCAATTATATTAAAATTTTGTATAGATTACAGTAAATCTGTTTCTGTTGGAGCTATTAATACCAAATCATCTGCAAAAAGCAGGGAGTAGCTATATTTTTAAGTTTCTATTAATTTGGATAGAACCGTGTATCATCTGTCGCCAATCTTGGAGCATTCTATTCATGTATATGATAAAGAGCAAGGGCGAGAGGCCACATCCTTGTTTTGCGACCAGATGATTTTAACCAGCGAATCTCGAAACCAGAGGTGAGAAGTGCATCATGCTATATTCTTGATTCTCTGTACTGCCATCTCTTAGTGAATGACAGCTAGCACTTCAATCGGTCTTGATTTTTTTTCCCTTGTAATATATTCCATATTTCCAGTTTTCTGCAATTAATAGTTAGTTGAACTAGAAAAAAAAATAAGTTGCCAGAAAATAAATTAAATCTAATAATAGAAAAAATTAGTATATCTAGAAATATTGTAACGATGAATACAATTTGATTGTGGTCTTTTGGGATCATACCTAGGACGATTTGACTTATAATATATAGCATCCCGCCGTGCATGGTATGTAACTTCTATTAGACACCCGTCTAGCGGGACAATCTGCACTGCAGGCGTTTCGGACGTGCTTGTTACTTCGAGGGTTCTCGATGCAGTATTATTTCATCACAAAAAAAAAAAAACTTTTAGAACATACATATTTTTTATGTATAAGTTGATTCAAATGTCGAGTTAAGCCATACATTTAACGTTGATAACAAGACTGGGGAATCAGGAGGACTCACTCTGATTCCTATGTTTGCGGGTTCAAACCCGGCTGTATCATTTTTTAGGTTGTAAAAATAGCATGTTCAATTACTTCTTATCGGATAATTTATTTAATTTATTCTACTAAAAAATGAAAGTTTTCTTTCTCTAACATCTTTATTTTTATTATCATTTATTATATTTTATTTCTTGCCTCTTTTATACGTTATATTAAGAATATTACTAAACATATTTTATACAGTACTGATATTGTAGGCTTTCCATGTAAACTGAGCAACAAAAAATAAACTTTTTTTTTTGTCTCAGAAAGAAAAATATATGATTCCGATAGTATTTTTTCTCCTGAATTCAAATATGATATCGGTTTTTCACCATCACGCAAGGTTTCCGAGAGACAGGAATTTATAATTTCAAACACTAATATTTTCTACATTCGTAACTACACAATATTCGAACCTGCGGACTCACCTAGAGATAGAGAGGGGGGTTATTCTACTATGATCCGAGTGTTAGAATTCACGACGTATACTCACTCAAATGATATAATTGTTGCAAGTTCTCTTGTACATTTACTTATTCAATTTTTAATTGGTTTAATTAAGTTTTATATTGTTGAAAACGGATCCTGGACTTGAAGATGCCAAGAACCAATGTAAATAAATCATATTTTATGTAATGACCATATAAAAAAGCAAAAATCTTATTATATATTACAATTATTAAACCATTATTACATATAGCTCTGACATATTTGAGTTAAAAACATTAAAATCATCTGGAGGGCCTATAAATTTATTTCTTGAGAAATTTGGAATTGTATCTAGGATAAAAGAATGGAGGAAGATCGGTGACCAAGAAGAGCTCCCATGGGCAGATGAAAAAAGGAAAGTCCAAGAAGCATTCGGCCATGGAAGAGAGAAACGTATGAGATGATTGGCAGAACCGTGAAGCAGGAAAAAAGGAATCAGGAAACAACGTCAACTATAAAAAACATGGATGGTGATGATGAAATCGGATTAAGTTTATCAGTTAAATAAATGTTAAACAAAATGTACTAGATTATTAAGATATCATCACCGGAATTAATTATATTAAACATTTGGTGGATGCAAACTGAAATAATTCATTCGCATACTACTGTTTGCGAAGCTAGTATAATATAATAAAAGAAATAAAATGAATTGGAAGAGAAGTCCAGTTCAAGTGGAAATACTATTCTCCTGCATTTTATTTAAATTTCTAGCACCACATGGCAGGTATTAAGTTGTCATAAATATACATCTCCATAACGAACTCATAATTTTGTGTTTGTGCAGTATTCAATTACAGTTCTCCAGTTTATAACAACAGTTATATCGTGGTACGTCGCCATGGCGAGATCGGTACAGTTTGTCCCTACCTTCCACTCCGGCAACCACGGATCGATTCCCGGCGAAATAAGGGATTTTAATTCTCCACCTAATGTCTGGACGTGTGTCCTGCGTATGTGTAAAAAGAGAGAAGTAAACACTGGAGAAAAAAAAACAAACAAGAAACAATGAGAATTCTTGTTTTTAATTTAAACAAAAGGAGATATATAATAAAATATTAACATTTTTGGGTCAAAAAGACATGACCAGACATGTGAATGGAGAAAACTACATAATAGTGAGCTACATGATATGTATAGAAAGCCAGATATAATAAGAAGAGTTAAGTCTCGGAGACTGCGATGGGCAGGACATGTGGCACGTTTGGAGGATGAAAGGGGTGCATGGAAGCTTCTTGTAGGAAAACCAGAGGGAAAAAAGCCAGTTGGTAGTCCAAGAATGAGGTGGGAGAATAACATTAGCCATGATTTGAGGGAAGTATATTATACAGGGATGATTGGAAAACATTAGTTCAGGATAGGGATGCCTGGAGAGCTTATGTCCGTGGGGCCATGAACCTACGGGTTCGATAGTGCCATGAGTTAGTCAGCTAGTTACTAAAGTAGATATCTGACAGGTTCCATCGTATGGGAGGTTCCATTGTGCCTATTCCGGCTGCAAGTCCAAATCTCCCTTTAAAAGAGCCACAACTGCGGCTGCTCTCGGGAGGAGCTACCCTCACAGTCGTTTCCACAAAGTGGGTGCAAACCTGTTGAGGACGGCGGCACCTGCTAGATATCTATTTTAACGTGTTACTTTGTGCCTCAACGGAATTTTAATATGCATTTTATCAGTATTGAAAAGGAGATATACCTAATTTTACTAGTGAAGTAAAAAAAAAATCGAACCGAACGGCATATGATCTGAGAAAATCGAACCGAACGGCATATGATCTGAAGAAAGTAAACAAAATTAATTATTTTACAGCTGGTTTCCTTTGACTCTGGATGTCTAAATTGAGAAAAAGCCTATATAAATGTCAAACATTTTTATTCGGCCACAATTCAATCTATTTCTACCTCATTCCATTGAATCTAAATTCATATTGAATGGACTATTTCACGGTAGATGCAATCCTTGCTTATAAGACTGGACAACATGATTTTTGTCTCATGAATACTTGTACTTAATGCAGTCTTTTTTATCGTGTTTTCAAATATGTATTCGGAATTTCTCCATCACCCACAGTTTTTTTAATTTCAATTTCAATTAATTCATTTAAATCATTATTTTTTAATGAACGTTTTTTCGTCAATTTGTCCATTGAGAGATGAGCACGCGGGACACTTTTATCAGGAGATTTCTGCTATGGAAAAGAGATATCAAGGCAAATGGAATCCGAATATGCTGGCCGATTATTGTTGGTCCATCAAGAGGAATGCTCCCCAGGCGAAATATAGCAGAAAATCGTCATTTTTTACTTTCTAGGTGAGTCCGAATGTTCGATTATTGTGCAGTTACGAACGTAGAAAACATTAAAGTGTTTGAAATTATAAAAACCTGTCTCTCGGAAACCTTGCGTGATGGAGAAAACCGATATCATATTTAAATTCAGGAGAAAAAATACTATCGGAATCACATATTTTTCTTTCCGAGACAAAAAAAAGTTTGTTTTTTTTGTTGCTCAGTCATCATTTGCACCAATGTTAGATTTCTCCTGCTCCCTATCTCTATGTTTTAGTATATAGACTTAATCATACTAATATGCAGACTTTTTTTTTTAGCGCGTCTTACATTCACTGTTAGGAATTAATAGGCTTTATCACTAAAGGGACACTATTATCGGTGAAAAATTTGGAGTACCAAAATTTAGATGAAGATATAGAGGCATGCCAACAAAAAAGGAAAAATAATTTTAAAAAAATGGAAAGAATTAGACTTTCAAAATTGGCGTTCCAATATACTTCAACTGGAGATAGGGACCAAGGGAGACCAAAACATCGTTAGGTTTCTTGTATAAAACGGATTTGTTCACGATGATGATGTAATTTTTTACATAAATTCGAATTTGGTAGCAGATGTATATATTATCCACTTCATTTAAATACTGTTTTACTGTATTACTTGCAATGGGCCTATTTTAATAGCTGTTCTTAATTTAATATGGAACTACTGTACCTAAAACATGGAAATATCACATATATTAAGATCAAAATAGTTATTTCTCTAGAATATATCCCCAACTAAATATTTTCAAACTTACAGACCGAATAATTAAATGTAGGAACGCCTGGAAAGAACATGTTGATAGAATGCTAGAAGAAAGATATATTACTTTCTGATCGCAAGGAATTAAATGTACAATGACATATTGAGAGGTCTCAATTAGGCAATGCCGGGATATGGAGAAGCAAAACGATCGATAAGCACTTCTCGAACAGTTATAGTACTGTAAAGTTCCATTTTCTGGTCTTTTGTAAGACCATAAAGTAATTAAATGGGATATGGTATGAAATGTTCACCGCTGTGGTCTCGAGGTAGCGTGCTGCCTTGTCACGCAGCGGGCCCGGGTTCGATCCCCGGCCGGGACAAGCTTCCTGAGTGAGGTTATTTTCGGTTTTTTTTCCTCACCTGTAAGACAAATGTCAGGAAGCTTAGGGCCCAATGGTCCCCGAAAATCATTCGGCCATTATCATCATCCTCACTATCCTTCACCGGTGTGGAAAGCAACGGGAAGCAACCACACCTATAATTCCCTAGAAAAGCTGCAAAGCATAGCATTAAAATACTATGATTGCAGTGAAAGATCTGCCCTCAGGCAGAATTACTATGGATGGATGGTATGAAATAAAATACGTAATGAATTTTAAGACCTTGATATGAAAACAATCATTTTTGAACTAACACGCGAAATTATAAATATTAAACGTTTTAAGGGAGTTGGCAAAAAACGCATTTATAAAAATACGTACAGTATAGATTGATGGAAAATAACAGGTTCCACGCAATAGACGGAGGCGTGCTGACGTCATAACCGCTCCTTACAAGGAATTCTGCACCATCCCAGATCCCGATCTTAAAGAAACACGTAATTTGGTCAAATCCCTTACTGAAGATTCAAATATCTAAAACGTATTCTACAGAATAAATATATTCCTAAAAATTAATCATAGAAATAAAAAAATATATGTTCTGTTAAGTGGAGGCAAAAATCCACGGAATTATGTTACAAGCAGTTGTAAAACATAGAGATGAAGGGTTCATTTTGACTTTCTCTCTCTCTCTCTCTCTCAATCTCTCTCTGTCAACTTTCTTTACTCCGCCTCCGTTTGCAGAACTTGCAAACCCAAGCTCTGGGCTGCGGTTGCCTCAAATAGGAAACACTTAACTTGCAGTAGGTAAGAGTAGGTCTACACAATGACGAGCCCCCCGGGATCTGCGATTGAAAGTATGCCAGCTGCCATAGTCAAAGACAACACAGGAAGCAGAACTAGGCAATAGACACATTTACACCTAAGAAGGAGATTTTAAAAATAACATATTCCGGTAAGATCTCGGGAGTGAAAGAGAAACTACCGAAGTTACGGCCGAACAAGGAAGACGAAACGCATTCGCGGACCAATTATAGTAAAAGGGTTCTTACAATCGTTAGCTCATTTCTTTTTTAATTTGATCTTATCAATAGATCTTTAACAACTAAGATCTTACTGTGTCTAGAATCGTTGGATATAACCAATCGATTGCATATTTTATTTTTACTGTATCTCATATATTTTCAATGATACCCAGTGATTAAATTCAAATTATATTATGAAACGTTTAATATTATTATTATTAATTATTATGTATTATTATTATTATTAAATAGTTATGGATAACTCCGCCATGGCCGGTCCCAAGCCCAGATGTGAAAGGAGGAGGGAGCAGTAACAACCTCGTTAAAAAACCAGGGTTCAGTTGGCTCCGACTGATAGTAATCTGTAAGGGCCCCTAGCCAGGGTTACGGTGAAGACCTCAACGGCAGAGTCGGCGCAGAAGGAGGCATCCGGATCTGGCGGAAGAGACAACCATATCTCTAAGGGAAATAGAGAAATGCTGCCTTGCGGTGAAGAGGGATCTTCAAAGGCTATGGGAGGAAAACCCAGACAGATATTGTCCTAGTCCTCCAGGTTGGGGGTTTATGCTGTGGGCCAGCTCCCCACACATTAAAAAAAAGACCAAACCATTCAAAGCCGGACAGATCGTAGGGTTTGGAGGTTTTTGAACGGGAAAAGACGGCAGCAGCTGTAAAAAACCGAAGATAGATAGAAAAATAGCTATGGATAATAACTCCACCACTGTGGTCTCGAGGTAGCGTGCTGCCTTGTCACGCAGCGGGTCCGGGTTCGATTCCCGGTCGGGACAGGCTCCTGGATGAGGTTTTTCCTCACCTGTAAGGCAAATGTCAGGAAGCTTAGGGCTCCCGAAAATCAACCGGCCATCATCATTAATTATCATCATCATTCACCGGTGTGGAAACAATGGGAAGTTACTACACTTATAATTGAAAATGTTATGATTGCAGTGAAAGACCTGCCCTGGGCAGAATTTCTATGGATGGATGGATATGAAATACTAACCCACAATTTACCTAATTGAAGAAAATAAAATATTTTAAAGTTGATCAATCCCTGGACCTCCAAAAATCAGTCGCAAATATTAGCACATAAGCCAAGTCACACTTCCTACTTTTACTACAGAAATAAGAATGAAAACTGTTACGCTAACACTTTATTCAGAAAAAAACCTACATATAATTTGAGTTACACGGTAACCATTATATCAAGGTCTCATACATCTTTTATGAGTTAAACCTGGCGCTAAAATGCCAACAATAATTTTAAAACGTTAATTTTAACTATAACGTATTAATATTAAGAAGTCCGTCCCTGTGGCATAGTCGGTAGAGTCCCTGCCTTCCACTCCGGCGACCCGGGTTCGATCCCAGGTGGGGTAAGGGATTTTTAAAAAATCTCAACCTTGGGACTGGGTGTGTGTAGTGTCCAAGATGTACCCATTGAGTTTAATTCGTCTAAAAAAAATTATATTAAGAATAATTAAGATGCTATTACAATACATTTCAGTGGTAGAATATGATTAGTTTCTCAATTACAACGTATACGAAACAAATTTCAAGTATGTTAATATTTCACCTGAAACATTCTATTTTACTTCTAAGAAGGCCCTGATGTTATTCAGCAATTATTTTTATGTAACAATAACAGCTAATGATAATAGAAGGAAGTTCATTAAACTATCATTACATACCAATTAAATAATACATTTTGTGATAAGTAAGACGCAATCAGTCTAAGGCAGCGGTACTCATTACGCGGCCCGCGGGCCGCATGCGGCCCTTGAAGATATTTATTAAAGGCTCTTAGAATAATTTTACCTTCATTACATTACATTTAAATTTTAAATTCGAAGTATAAAATAATATTGTCTTTATCGAAACTCTACAAAACTTTGGATATCCCTGTGTCAACAAATATTGTTTCTTATATGTGGCTCTCTTGTAATTTCTAATGAGTACCACTGGTCTAAGGCATCCAGCCTTGGTGCAGAGCTACGGGACAAGCACTGAATGGTGGAAGAAATGTTATTATGAAACAATGGTATCCATCCACAGTAATTCTGCCTGAAGGCAGGTCCTTCACTGCAATCATAGCATTTTCATGCTATGCTTGCAGCTATACTAGGGAATTGTAGGTGCGGTAGCTTCCCGTTGCTTTCCACACCGGTGAAGGATGGTGATGATGATGATGATGGCCATATGATTTCGGGGACCATTTGGACCTTAAAGTTTTCCTGACGTTTGTCTTACAGGTGAGGAAAACCCCAGATAAAAACCTCACCCAGAAAAACTGCCCCGGCTGGGGATCGAACCCGGGCCCGCTGCGTGACAAGGCAGCACGCTACCTCGAGACCACAGCGGTGGACAACATTGGTATAGAAGGCTGCATAACAGTGAGCTACATTATGTCTATACGAAACTAGACACAATAAGAACAGTTAAGTCTCGTAGACTGCGATTGGTAGGACGTGTGGCACGAATGGGGAATGAAAGAGGGGCATGGAGGTTTCTTGTAGGAAAACCAGAGGGAAAGCGCCCAGTTGGTAGACCAAAAATGAAATGGGTAAATAGCATTAAACATGATTTGAAGAAAGTAGATCATACTATTGATGACTGGAAAACATTAGCTCAGATTAGGGATGTGTGGAGAGCTTATGTCCGCAGATAGGTGATACCAGAGAGTTATCTAGTTAATTAGTTAACATTGGTAAGCATATGGGACCACTTCCCACCTAGCATCGCCAGAAATACGGACAGCTACGATAAAAATCTGTTCCAAGTTAAAATATAACAAACTCTATTGGTTGGAGGAGTCGATATGTTGATCAAATATCACTCCTATACTGTATAAGCGATCATCTATCTCAGTGACTGATACATGTGGATGCAAGACATCTGTTTGGATAGTACGCCAAGAATCTTCGAGTTCTGTCGTGCCATTAAGTTTAGTGTTGGTGATGAAATCAAATACAGTTACATGCTGCGGCCACCCTGTCTCATGCAGCGTCATCTGGCTAGCGAGAATTCATCTGTTGATAGGGTACAGAGGGGAAACAGGACACTTATCTTGTATCTTCATGATTACTCCCCTACACCTGTCCATAGCCATCAGCCAATGCGCTATCAACTGTATCTATGTTTATACGCATTTCACGACGTTTTGTAAAAAATCGTCACCAGGAACTACAAAAAATAAGAGAATTGCTCTGCTTCATGTTCCGAATTTTTTGATTTACGGAATATATATTAATTTTTTTAACCCTTAAATTGGCGAAATACTAATTTATCGTACCAGTTATTTTTAATGTGTCGGACTACAGTGAAAACAAAGAGAGTGATTTTTTTAATTTCCGGTTTCAAATAAATCCCCCGCTTTTAGTAGTCGGATTTTACTGTTGCTATTTTATTTCAATACAATGTGCAGAGCTCCGTTGTGAAAACTCGAAAACTACGGCCGTTGAAGCGATTTTAGATTTTAGTTTCAGGTGAACTCTACACAATATGTTCCGATTTTGCTGGTTAATGAACTCGACCCTGATTTCTATAAGCCAAGTTTGGTTCCGAGAAAATATAAAATTGCTGCCGCTAGAGGGTTAACACAAAACACACACACACACACACACACACACACACACACACACATATATATATATATATATCATAGTAATTCTGCCCGAGGGCAGGTCTTTCACTGCAATCATAGCATTTCCATGCTAAGCTTTGCAGCTTTACTAGGGAATTACAGGTGTGGTAGCTTCCTGATGCTTTTCACACTGGTGAAGGATGATGATGGTCGGATGATTTTCGGGGACCGTTGGGCCAAGCTTCCTGACATTTGTCTTACAGGTGAGGAAAAATCTCGAAAAAAAAACCTCACCCAGGAGCCTGTCCCGACCGGGAATCGAACCCGGGCCCGCTGCGTGATAAGGCAGCACGCTACCTCAAGATCACAGCGGTAGATTATATATATATATATATATATATATATA
Organism: Diploptera punctata; assembly: GCA_030220185.1. Classification (NCBI taxonomy): domain Eukaryota; kingdom Metazoa; phylum Arthropoda; class Insecta; order Blattodea; family Blaberidae; genus Diploptera; species Diploptera punctata. Next base: position 174,806 of record JASPKZ010003880.1, read on the forward strand.
TATATATATATATTATTTCGTTGCTTACTACGTAGGATTGATGACGATATGTAAAAGTTTTTCGAAAAAAATATTTCCATGAGAACGATCTCATTAGCTTCATGCCTGCGGAATTAGCTAAAAATATTATTCAACTTTCATAAGATTCATGCACGATATGTTCCATTGAGGTATTATTCAAAATTAAAGTATAAAATTATGGAATATTCACCTGAAAGGTCCGTCTCCTCAACTTTATTAGTTATATATAACTGTAGCGCTTTCGGGACACTTGTCCCATCATCGGCAGGATTCAAAACTTTGAGGTGAATATTCCATAATTTTATACTTCAACTTTAAAAATATTATGTTTCAATGACATTTGGTATATTAAGTTCTATGAATCTATGAACTGTTATATGTCCTTGGGATTTAATTGGTCGAATGTGAGGGTTTCATGTAACTTTTGAATCAAGTAAAGAATAATGTGTCATGCAGAATGAAATATAACGGGTAAATATATTTTAAAGAAACTAAAATTCAGGTATATACATGTATGTTCTTAGTTCAAACTGAAGTTACAAATACCTGTTTAAATGTAAAAACCATTACATCGAAAAGCTGACGTTGAGACAACACTTACCTGAAAAACAAAAAGAAACAAAAATTAGGAAAGTTCTACGAGTCTCGTATTACTAGACATACATCTAATGCAGTTTATACAGTAAATAATATGGTAAGGAAACTACCAACTTCTCAAGGGAATTGAACAAACACGGAAATATAGTGTGTAAACATAATGACAAATTTGTATACATAGACTTATCGTGAACGCATTTCAAGACTTTTTTGGAGACAGTAATTAGGAAATTCATTGAATTGTGACTAACTCACTGGCACTATTGTACCCGTAGGTTCATGGCCGCGCGGACATAAGCTCTCCATACATCCATATCCTGAGCCAATGTTTTCCAATCATCCCCTGTATAATCTACTTCCCTCAAATCATAGTTAATGTTATTCTCCCACCTCATTCTTGGTCTACCAACAGCATTTTCCCTCTAGTTTTTCCCCATTCGTGCCACAATGTCCTGCCCATCGCAGTCTACGAGACTTAACTGTTCTCATTATATCTGGCATCCTATAAAGATCATGTAGTTCATTGTTATATAATCTTCTCCATTCACCCGTCTGTTCATCTTTCTTTGGTCCAAACATTTTCCTAAGAACTTTATTCTCGAATACTCGTAATCTCCTTTCATCCCTTAAAGCAAGAGTCCATGTTTCGCATCCATATAATATAACTGGAAGAATAACAGTTTTATATAAATTTTAGTTTAACGTTTTTTGAAAGGAGTTAGGACGACAAAAGTCCCTGTAATGCATAATAGCATGCATTTTCAGAATTGAGCCAATGTTTAATTTCCTTGTGCATCTCATTCCTGTTTGTAATTATTGTTGCTAGGTATTAGAATTCTGCCATTTCTTCAAAATTTTCATTTGCCATTAACTGTCGTCTTCCATTATAAATGTATTTCTATGTGTGACCATACATTAGGTTTTATTTATGTTCACTTCTAGTCCCAATTTCTTAGTGTTACTCAATTTCTAACAAAAAGAGAGGGGGAAAAAACTAAGAGTGATACATTGATAGAGAGAGAAGTGGTTCAATAGCCAGCCTGACAAGAAAACTTATTAAGAAATCGATTAATTTGCGATTACGATGTGACGTAGGAGTGAATACATGTGGGAGCTCAGTAATTTTGATGAGGTTGTAACAAAGATTGAGATAGGTTAGCATTTTATGATACAGGTCTCTAAAGGGTATGCCCTTTACAAAGTGTCGCCTCAGTGTTTTTATTTCTTTACCACTTTTAAATAATTTAAACGATTTTTCGTGTGTAATTTTAAAATAGAATTATGCGATTGATTAATCGATGCACGTTCGTTAAAGTCGGCACATGGGTGCTCCCCTAGTGGGAAGTTCCTTAACCAGTCTACTTTATTATAATAATAATAATAATAATAATAATAATAATAATAATAATAATAATAATAATATATAATAATAATAATAATAGCTTTATTTTACCTGGCAGAGTTAAGGTCTTAAGGGCTTGTCTACCACTCAACCAGGTTTAAAAAATACAAAAGAAAAGTCTTAAATCTAAATTACAATATATATATATATATATATATATATATAAACGATTACAAGTTATGAATACAATACAATTAATATTTATAATGTATTTTGATTTACTCTAAATTTAACGAATTAAATATATAATATGTACAAGATATAAAAAAACGAGGAAAAGATTAATGACATAGTATAAAATTAAATAAATAGAGAAAAAATTAATTATTAGACAACAGGTAACAGTATAAGCGTGACTTAAAGGTGCCAAGTGTGCGGCAACCCCTGATATCTTGAGGAACGAGATTCAGTTATGCTTATTTCTGTACAGATGTCAGGGAGTGACATATGGTTACTACCTCGCCTCGAGGAGACATCTAATACAAAACTAAAATATTATTTGGATAGAAGGTTTATTAAATTTTGCTCAGATGTATTTTTTTCAGGTTTGGGGTTATTTTACGAGACTGAAAATCATCAGACTAGGGACCCATTACTTTAAGTACATTCAGGAGGACTTGTCCCTAGATTTTCTATCCTAAAAATGCATTGACCCCGCACGTGTTTGAACCTGAGGCCCTCGGGACTAGAGGCAAGGAACACAACCGCAAGAACATCGCGGCCGACAATAGAGCTATGTATACTCGGATCAACGGATCTTTGCCCCTATAGCGCACGTCTATAGCCCCACCCATTTCACCGCACTCCCCTTCCTCTAAGTAAAACAATATCAACGGTAACTTATCGAGTAGGGATGTTGCCCAAACTTCCCCAGTGTCATGGCTCTTGAATATTGAATAATACAGGGTGGAGTCGAGTTGACAACACTGTAGTGCAAGTGCCAAACAACGAATCGCGATAGAGATAGAGAGAGAGAGATAGAGTAAAGAGAGAGAAAGAGAGAGAGACGAGAGACGAGAGAAGGAGGAGAGAGAGAGAGAAGAGAGAGAGGAGAGAGGAGAGAGAGAGAGAGGAGAAGAGAGGAGAGAGAGAAAGAGAGAGAGAGAGAGAGAGATGGAGAGAGAGAGAGAGACAGAGAGAGAGAAAGAAGAGAGAGAAAGAGAAAGGAGGAGAGAGAAAGAGAAAGAGAAAGAGAGAGAGAGAAAGAGAGAGAGAGAGATATATATATATAGAGAGGAGAGAGGTGAGAGAGAGAGAGAGAGTGATAGGAATGCGGGAAGGGAATGATTTGCTAAGGCAGAAAAGGACTTTAGTTCGTCATATTATGGGGGCACAGGTCCGTTGGACAGACAATATATACGCTATTGGCATGAGTGATGAAAGGAACGCATCCACATTTTGGCTTGGATGTACTAGAGCAGCGGTATTTGACATATTTTCCGTGTACCACAAAATTCACTTTTGCACACATAATATATCTCCAGATTATACGTAACTGTAACTCACTGGCACCATAAACTAGGATGACATGCCTGTACATACATAAGCTTTCCATATATCCATGTTCTGAACTAACGTTCTCCCATCATTCCCTGTATAATTTATCTCCCTCAAATTATAGTTAATGTTATTCTCCCTTCTTGTTGGCCTTTCCCTTTGATATTCCTACAGTGCTTCTGTGCTCTCTTTCATTCCCCTGTCGTGTCTTATTTTATCCTACCACCGTAGTCTACATGATTTAATTGTACAAAAACGAATATATAAATCATCTTCTTCTTCTTCCTTCCAAGTATTAGGTCAAGGCCTGTTACGATCCTATAGAAAATTTTCCCTCAGCGTTTCATAGGACGGCCCAGTGATCTTCGTCCTCTTGGTATATAATTATAAACAGCTTTGGGGATCCGATTTGAACTCATTCTTTCAAGATGGTGTTTCCAATTTAGTTGGTACTGTTTAATATATTCCAAAATTGGCGTAGTCTTCAATTCTTTTAAAATATCGGTGTTCCTTTTCCGATCCCATCTGGTGTAACCCGCTGTTCTGCGCATGAATCTCATTTCACAAGCCGTTATTCTGCTTTCATGTTGTTTTCTTAGTGTCCATGCTTCACTACCATAGGTCTAGCCAAAGTGTTATATAAACGTAATCTGGTGTTTTTTTGTACAAGGGATGGTTTCATAACTTGATTAATAATTCCTAAACTTTTATTATAACTAGTAACTTTTTCAGGGATTCCTTTTCATCCCAGATAGAGAGATAATATCCAAGATATTTAAATTGATTAAGATCTCTCATAATTCATTAAATATCCCAGATTTACTATGTTTTTCCTTTCTCTTACGTATTTTTAATCGCTCTTTTTCTCTGTCTGTCTGTGGGTGTATTTGCGTGGCCTATACCATCGCGGCCTCGCAGGGACAACATGAATACTTAAGACACAACACACATCCATATCACATTTTAAAAATCTAATAGTATATTATGATGCGAGGTTGGGAAGTGGTTTTTACAGAATCGAGGAAAAAACGTTTAAAAACCGAGCTTAACGAGGTTTTTAATTTCCGAGATTCTATAAAACACTTCACAAACGTGCGTTGTACATTATTTCTTTGCGTGATGGTGTTTTCAAAATAAGAAATAATAGTAAAATAATATCGTTGTTGGAAATTTTGCTTTCATTATAAACAACTGACTAACGTCAATAGTGTGGGCAATGTTTATTAGTTGAAACAACAGGAGGCCTTGAGAACAATTATTGATAACATGGTCGCAAGTACGTATTTATTGTTTTATATTGTTTCAAATAAAGTTCAATTCATTTAAAATACAGTGATTTGTTTCGTATAATTTGTATTAACACTACCTTTTGGATATATTCCGTATATACATTGTACGTAGTATACATAGAGGGCAGTGATTTAACTTCCCGCACGTGGGTGTAAATGTAATATTACAGTATAGTTATTTAGGTTAGCAACACCGAAATGTAGGAAGTTGAACTTTCAATAATGGTCGCTATTGCTGGTAAATTCGACAAAACGCACTATCCCGCAAAATATTATTTTAGAACCCACTTAACTGCTTTAAAATCTATTTTAGATGTCTAAATGTACATTTTAAGATCTAAAATTCCGTCGTTTACTCGTAACGTAAACAACAACATATTACGTTACATTTAAAACAATACTGGGTTTCCAAGCTAACAGGAATAGGGGGTAATGTTATGACACGTCTGTATAATTGCGGCGTAGATCCAAATGTAAAGAACTAGACGGGTTTTCAAAACACCAGATCTGATGCCAAAAGCATCATTGGGAGTGCTGTAAATTAAAGTTTATCAGAGGAGCGTGGGTGACTGCATGCAAAACAATAATATAGTTGAGGTACTATCCAAGCAGATCTTTAAAACAGTGGAGACCACTCCTATTCAGCCCACACTCCTGTCTGCCGTATTAATTGTTAACGAACTCGATCTGATAATTCTGTTTCACTCACATTTAAAACCAGTTTCATATTTCGAACAAGTCTGTTGTGTAGCTACATGCTAAATACGGTTATCTTTACTTGGAGACAAAATCCGAGTTCTATTCACATGTTTCCTCAACCCAACTTTTTACCTAACAAAAATAAAAACTCATGATTAACTGATTATTTTTTTATGCCGGATTCTTCAAAATTTACTGATCATTCGGAGAAGTCGTCGTTTTTTCTTTATTTTGCTTTTTTTTTTTTTTTTTTTTGGAAATGTACATGCAGAGACATAAAACTTCTCGAAAATATAAACATAATTTGCACATCGGTAATCGTCACTTTACGATAGGCAATATTAAAATAAATGGTTTGTATGCAGATACAAAAAGGAAAGCTAAGTTAAGGAAAGAGTGGAGAATACTGAGTTTGCAGTGAAAGACCTGCTCTTGAGCAGAACACTATGAATGAAATTTCTAAAAACTCGTAAGTCCAATTTAAGACAATTTTCTGGAGAGCAATAGAAACATTTTTGACATATCTCATTATTTTGTAAGTATGTTTTAATGTTCTACTTTTTAAGTTTTTACAATGTTTACATTCAAAATAGGACATTAAAAACATAGTTGCAAAATAATAAGCAATGCTAAATATTATTTTATTGCTCTCCTGAAATTGTTGTTAAATTAGTCTTACGAGGTTTTAGAAGTAAGGTGACGATTACTGCTTACATTTATCCTTCTTGGTATTTCTAAACTATAAAACGACACAACCATCTTCCTAATGCTTGAGAGGGATTGCAGAAATAGAGAATTTAATTCTTCAAGGTTACAGACTTGTTGAAAATTGTGGTCAATCAATAAACATTAAATTCAATATGAAATACCCTTTTAATGAAACAGGTAAAATAACTATAATACATTTTAAAATGTATCATTACATTTTTATTTACCACTCTATGGAAAAATAGCGGCAGAACTAAGAGCACGGCAATAGGAAATATTATTTCTATAAGTGAATAAGGAAATGATGTACAACTATCCAAAAAAATATTACAATCCGTGAAAATTCGAATGACCAGTCAAATTATGAAAGACCCAATATATAATAATTTACTAACCCGTTAAGTTGAATTCAGTTAGATGACGATACAGCGATATGTGAATATTCGTGTAAATATAGTTATTAAGCTATACAGTTAGTTTTGTAGAATTTGGTACTGTAAACCGTAATACAGTATATAACCTGTATATGAAGGAACATGACGGTTCCTTAAATATATTTCCGTCTTGGCAGTTTTCCTTCTTATAAAGGGTTCCCAAATTACAAGCTTGAATTTTTCTCACGCAGTGTAAGGGTTTTACATGCACGCTTTAAAGACACGACGCATTGACTGAAATACAGACAAAATAGTGTATGTAACACAGCTCAGTTTGCACGGCAATACAAAACAACTTTATTACATAAAAGGTAGAAGGAACTCAACTACAGGAAGACTGAAGAGTTTTCCAACTCCTTCGCAGGTAACGTAAGCAGGCATGGAAAAGCGAGGGATTCTTCGCTGTCACATATAAGCAAGGGTATCTTCACAATACAATGACAACACAAGAAGGTAAAACGATATAATGCAGAAAGCGTCATATGCAGAATTTTCATGTGTGGTCATTAATACTGTAATTAGAACGTGCTTAAGAATGATTTTCCGTCTTACTGAGGTAAAAATTAACTATTGGTACATTAAAAACCCATTCCGTTTCCGCGTTATGAAGGTTTCTGGCTTATACAGGACGATTTTACGTATAAAATCATACCGTTCAAGAGATTTTTTTACGTCTCTACAGGTTTCCTTCTTATAAAGGTTCCAGCTAAGACAGGCTTTGCTGTATAATTTCCTCAACAATAAGTATATAAATGCATAGAGTATCTTATTGAGCCAAAAATAAGTGCGGCACTTTTATACAAAATTCCATTCGAAGTTAAGGTTATGTCTTCTTCTTGTATCTTGTAAGCCCATGTTTCCCTTAACAGATATTTAGGCGCTCTCCCCCTACAGGGAAGATTTGAATCATACTAATTTAGTTACACTTGTTTTCGTATAGATGTCATTTGAGTGGTCCGTGGTCAGCGTTCCGCCTCATACTGACATCTAGGAAACCAAGGTAGTGCTAGGACGGGAAAATTCGGTAAATTTTGCTTAGAGGCCTTTTCATTGAGGCTTAAGGATCTTTTACGAGCCTATAAATCTTCAGACTCGGAACCCACGGCTTAAAGTCCCTCCCGGAAAAGACTTGCTCCTTGGATTTTTCCATCCTAAAAAATCCATCGACCCCGGCCGGGTTTGAACCCGCGACCCTCGGGACCAGAGGCAAGGAGCATAACCACTAGTCCACCGCGGCCGATTAAGGTTATGTCTACATTTTACAAATCCCATCATAATGAAGTGAATACCAGTAGTGAAGTAAATAACGATAATGATGGACAATTACAATAATTAAAGCACTGAATGTAAATGTATAAAGCGCTAGTAAAGACTACAGTTATCTAAAAAAAAAGTTTACTTGCTAGCATAAGAAAGAATATACCAGTATAAACTATATATTTCTTACCTCGATATCAGATTTGTTTTTATTTTATTTTCACAGTTATGGGACATGGGTTAGTTTCAGGCCATTAATCCTGATGAAACTAGAGTTAACATATTTGAAAGAGAAAAATTTTCGCCTAGACCGGGACTCGAACCCGGGACCCTTGGCTTTCCGGGCCAAGTGCTCTACCAACTGAGCTACCGAGGCGAGTTACGATCTAGACGCAAATTTTTTCTCTTATGTACGTTGTAATTCCCTCGCGCCAAATGCTTGAAACCATAGCTTCTATCTTTGCAAATGGCGGCTTCTTAGTTAAGAAGACATTTATTGGGAATTTAACACTACTTTATAGCCAGTAGGGCTTCTATTGACGATTTTATTATTAATTTAACACTTCTCATTGAAGGATAAATTATATTTGAAGAGAAAAATACTCGACTCTAGTTTCTAGGTTCGGGGGTTCAAACTCGGCCAAGATTGACGAACTTTTAAGGGTGTAAATGTAAAAATTCTGAGCATGACCTCTTTCGAAATGGAAGTAAAGCCATGGGTCCACGTAGATTTGCAGCATGTAAACTAACCAATACTTGAAATACGAAGCTTCTCAGCAAAATTTGTCGCCCCCATTCACAACAAGGTTTGATTTGCAACCCAAATGACTGGAATTGTTAAACAAGATCGTTCTGTCTTTTTTTGGTTTAATCTCTACTTTTACGTCTTCCCACGCCTCCCGGACCGAAGAGAGACATGGCCTGTCAAGATAGGATTACTAATGAACGCCGTTAAATAAAAACAATACTAAAAATAGTCTGTTTTCTAGCCAAAGCGGTAGGCTTTAGCAATGTTCCAGTGTATATCTTATTAAGCTACAGTAATCAGAAATTCTGGCTTAACTTAGGAATTTTAGAATTTTTCGGTTCATGTGTTCCCGGATTAAATAAGTATTTAAACTTATTATCTGATGTAACTCACTGGCACTATTGAACTCGAGATTCATGGCCGCTTGTACATGAAATCTTCATATACCCCTATCTTGAGCTAATGTTTTCCAATCATTCCCTGTATAATTTACCTCCTCAATCTAACCTCATTATTCGCATACACGCTGATAGCTTTGTACTTCTGACTTTCCTCTAAGAGGAATTCATGCTATTCTTCCAATATTCGTGCCACAGGTCAGCTCTAAAATTCTCACATCCAAACTTCTAGGACTTGTAGAGGGGACTGAGTTGATCATATTTAGAATGGGAAACCATGTCCGGAAACTTACCGTTTCCGTGCTACAGCCGTTTGAAACAAACATTGCCTGAACGTACGTCACGTGTCTCAACAAGTAATAGCTTCGCGATTCGTCTAAATCAAAGTTTCCCTATCGAGTATTCTGATACTTGGTGCTTTTTTTAATGTCAATTTTTTTTTTTCAAAATTTTGAAAACTGCAAAAATTGATTGCGGAGGGTAGGCTATATCCGGGATTATTAATGCATGTCATAATTCAGTTTCCATTTTGTTTCTTTGGTTATTAATGAGTTGAATTGTAAACAAGTGATGTACTGTGTCACGCCTCATAATAAATTACTTGTATAAGTGGTCGCGTTAAAAACATGTTTTCAAACGGCTTTAGCACGGAAACGGTAAGTTTCCGGACATGGTTTCCAATTCTAGATATTATCAACTCAGTCCCCTCTACAAGTCCTAAAAGTTTGTAAGGGGAATTTTAGAGTTCCCTGTACATAAGACTTGTCTGTTCTTGTGGGATATAACCTACTATTACATAAAATTAACAAGGGATAAAACAACAATAATATCTAACAATTAAAGAAATTAATGAGTGCAAGGATAGACAAATCTTGGCCAGAACTCTTAAAATTATGGGACATGGACACAAGGATATACACAATCTCAAATGATGCTAAAACAATGCATGATGGTTAGCATTATGCCTCGGCCAACTCTACTATAGGAAAGTTTCCGGTTCTGATTATAAAGGAGACTGAGTGGGCCTCAGAATCAGTCCAGATAAGACTGAATGAAGATACATCTCCATTCCTCTTCTATCCGGGATCAAATCTCGAGAATTTCCGTAATTATACGGATAGTCTGTGGAGCTATTTGCCCAGTGTATATATATATATATCTAGTACAAGAAAATAATATATCGCTGTATAAAGCTTAAAGCTGTACACTCTAAAGATTAAGAGAATATTTCATCGTTTTGACTCATCGCTGGGATTAAGAGAATTGAAGAAAATAATGAAACATAAAAAGAATGCGAAATTGTATACGGCAACATGTAGACTACATCAAGCAACGATTTTCTGTCATCTCCGTTAACCTAGAGTTCTGAAAGCAACTTCATGATAAGATGCAGTTAAATCTGACAGATATTAACATTATACCATACTTATTTGCATAATATCAATATCTTCATATAACCTAAGACACAATAATAACATCCCATTTATTCTTAATTTATGACTCAAAACACAGAGGAAATAACTTTTATTCCAAGATATTAAGACGGCAGAAAAAGTATACTATCAATTAAATGTTAATTTATGTTTTAACTTTTACTTATATCACCTTATCGCCCAATTATAACCTATGTAAGTAATTACTGTGGTCCCTGTATTTTATCATTACTATTGTCCACCGCTGTGGTCTCGAGGTAGCGTGCTGCCTTGTCACGCAGCGGGCCCGGGTTCGATCCCCGGTCGGGGCAGTTTTTCTGGGTGAGGTTTTTATCGGGGTTTTTCCTCACCTGTAAGACGAATGTCAGAAAAACTTTAAGGCCCAAACGGTCCCCGAAATCATATGGCCATCATCATCATCCTTATCATTATCGTCATCTTCATCCTTCACCGGTGAGGAAAGCAACGGGAAGCTACCACACTTACAATTCCCTAGTAAAGCTGTAAGCATAGTATGAAAATGCTATGATTGCAGTGAAGGACCTGCCTTCGGGCAGAATTACTATGGATGGATCATTACTATTATGTTACATTATTATTATTATTATTATTATTATTATTATTATTATTATTATAAGTAAAGGTAAAGTGATCCCACTACAGGCCTCAAGAGGCCCTTGGGGTAGTAGGAGGTTAAGGCTCCCACTTTTTCTTGACAATCGGCACTTGATGTCAGCCGGGTTGTCAGCCCTGCGTGACGGCCGCCTTTACCCCAGAACAAACGTCTGGTACTCATTTCAGTTAGACGCTGAGTCGACCCCAGGGCCATAGTGCCGCCAGAAGGTTTGGGTCAGTTTAAAAATCCTGACCCCACACAGTTGCTAATGTTATTTAGGTGTTGTATTTAACGACGATCTTCAACTAGTTAGGTAATTTTCGTCACAACCAAATCTAGTGTAAAACAACCGACAAGTTTTTTAACAGAGAACACTTATTTCAGGCTTAAAGTACTTTTTTGCAGGATAACGAGTTCTGTCGTACTTTCAGCAAATGCCGACCATAATTGAAAGTTCAATTTCCCAAATTTCGGGGTTGCCAACTTATAAATAACTAAATAACTATACTGTAATATTACACATTACCTACCTCGCGCGGGAAGTAAAATCACTGTCCTAATGTATACTACGTACAATGTGTATACAAAAATATATCCAAAAGGTAGTGTTAATACAGGCCTACATTATACGAAACAAATCACAGTACTTTAAATTAACTGAACTTCATTTGAAACAATATAAAACAATAAATTCGTACTTGACGCCATTTTATGACTGATTGGTGTCACGGCCTGCTGTAGTCTCAACTAATATACATTGCCCATACTGTTAACGTTAGTCAGTCGTTTATAAAGAACGCAAATATTTCCAACAAATATGTTATTATTTTACTATTATTTATTATTTTGAAAACACCATCGCGCAAAAAAAAAATGTACAACGCACGGAAATTAAAAACCTCGCTGTCGCTCTGTTTTTAATCATATCCTCGCTTCTGTAAACGCCACTTCCCAACCTCACATTGTAATATAATATTATATGTCGTAAATATAAGAAATAGAACCATGTCTTCACTTCCTTTCGGAAGGAATCCATACTCAGAATATTCTTAATTTATGACTCAAAACACAGAGGAAATAACTTTAATTCCAAGATATTAAAACGACAGAAAAAGTATACTATCAATTAAAAATCCATCGACACCAACCGAATTTAAACCCGAGAATGTTAGAACTTGCTGCGAGCAAGCTAATCGCTAATATACCAGTAACTATTATTTATTATTATTATCATCATTTATTGTTATCATCATTTATTATTATTGTTATTATTATTATTATTATTGCACTGTTCGATGAAGTGCGTTAAATGGCAAATATATTGGTTTTGTAGACCTATATAAAAAGTATCTACTGTAGGCCTATGTATATACTTTTAAAACTAGTACTATATGGTACTTCACCTACCAGCCGGCTACAAGTCTCACATCCACATGTATTATTAATCGCGGATGTAGACAATCATCCAGCCAGTGTAGGGGTGACACGTAGTCAGAATGTCGGGTCCCTAAACCGTTATAGCTAGTTTTCTTCAACTTGGAGGCAATACTTAATTGTAGCTATCCAAATGTCTCACGATGCTGGGGGGCATCGATCCCATATTGGCCGAAATTCCATGAGAAAATGTATTTCCCATGGGGACTCGAACCAGCGCAATTCCTGCAGCTCTGCGCCAAGGCATCTCGCCTTAACCACTTGGCTAAGGCGCGGGACACACTTTATAAAACACCGTGTTTTTTCATGTGATGTAATTTAGGATATATTGTATCACGTAGCGAGTTTAGCCCAGATGGTAGCTTTAGAAACAATTCTGGAGGTCCTGGATTTAATTTCCGTGGCATACAACGTCACTGTGTGCTTCTTCCTGGTCTCCTTTAGTCCTCGTTGCAAATGCTGGTTTGGAATTTCGTTACCAGGCAAATTTCATCGTTTCATAATATAATTGAGACCAACCTCATATCTTGTAATCAGAGGTTCTGGGTACAGTTTATGAGGTCCCGGGTTCGAGTCCTGATCAGATCACAGAACATTTTACTTAAAGGGAATTATTCTTGTAGTTGTCCATGATTTGGAATTCAGGTTAAATTTAGTTTTAAGGACTCTCCCGATGCTTCGTTATCAATTATTCATCTATCTATCATCGGGTTTTTACAGCTGCAGCCGTCTTCCCATGCCAAATCTCCAAAGCCTATCTTGGGCATCTTCAATGCTTAGCTCTCTTGCTTGCATTACTATCCACATGCTTTCCTTCCATGTTAACTTTGGTCTCCCCCCTTTTTTTCTTATTTCTGGTCGGTTGACATTGATATAGTTGTTTTGGCCATCGTTCATCTTCCATTCTTAAAATACGTCCTAACCATTTTAATTCCTTCTCCTCAATCAAAATTTAAAAAAAATATCGCCATTCATATCATCGGGGTAACAACTCTGCCATTCAGGTGACCCAATCTCAAAAGTGGGTTACAATTCCGCCAATGTCAGGATTGGCGTAAGATAAACTGGTAGCAGTTGACAAAAAAATTAAATCAATGAACGCATATGAAAAATATGTGACAAGTAAAACAACAGAAATACAATGACAATTGATAAACGAAATATTATAGATGCAATTGGATGTTCATACATCTGCAAAAAAGTTAATTAACATTATATTTTCATTATAGAATATTTTTTAATCACAAATAACATTGGTCAACATGATTTTTGTCTCATGAGTACCAATACCTGTGCTTAATACAGTTTTTTATCGTGTTTTCAAATATGTATTCGGAATTTCTCTATCACCCACAGTTTTTTATTTCAATTTCAATTAATGGATTTAAATAATTATGTTTTTAATAAACCTAGATTTCTTCCCTGGAAAAGCTGGGTGCAGTGAGCGATGAGCACGGGGAACACTTTCATCTGGAGATTTCAGCTATGAAAAAGAGATAACAAGGAAAGTGGAATCCTAATATGCTGGCCGATTATTGTTGGACCATGAAGAGGGATGCTCCATAGGCGAAATATAGCAGAAAATCTTCATTTCTTACATTTTAGGTGAGTCCGAATATTCGAATATTGTGTAGTTATGAATGTAGAAAATATTGAAGTGTTTTGAAATTATAAATGCCTGTCTCTCGGAAACCTTGCGTGATGGAGAAAAGCCGATATCATATTTGAATTCAGGAGAAAAAATACTATCAGAATCACATATTTTTCTTTCTGAGACGAAAAAAAAGTTTATTTTTTCAGTGTAAATTAAGAAGTTGAAATAAAGAGGCACGTTTATATTTTATGTTTCTAAAAAGCACGAGAAAATAACATTGAAGATGAGATAAGGCTACACATGTTCAAATTATATTAACAATTGATGATAAATTATGTAATTCGTTATAATGAAATTTCAGTCTACAATTAATATTAATGACTGAGGAAAATCAGTACACAAACCATCATGTTCGTCTACCGTTCTAGGATTTCAAACCAGGATCTTTTGAAAATGAGTTTCAAATACTAACGTGTTAAATGAGCTGATTCCCTCCGTTTGAATTAGTTATTTGCTCCATACTTAGAAAACTATAATCAAGCATATTTAAGTCAGATCACAGAAATTAGGATATTATTAGATCATTAATGCAGCAATAGACTCGTGACTCCGGCTTCATCGATTGAAATATATTACAGATTCAACAAGGGACTGGGTCATATCTATCTTAATTTTCGAACTAGAACAGACTCATTTCCCATAGGACCCTTATCCTTAGTAAATCGCATACTGAGTTGAAACGAACGCTACAGCCAAACTTTCCAGAGGTGTTTGTTGAATGTTTTGATATAAAACACATATGTTGTACTTGATTTAATCTTACTTAAAGACGCTATAACATCAAGATCACATCGCGTCTTAAAATATTTATGTATAACCTCTAGTCAGTGTGTTTATATTGTATTTTAAACATGGAGAATACGATATGGATAATTTATGACCAGATAGTGTTCGAAGACTTCTTGGGCCTTAAATTTTTTTGACATGTCTTATAAATGAGCATTTTCGAACCCGGGCTCCCTGCGTCTTAAGGAAACAAAAGGGAACTGTCAACCATCGCATGCCGAAATCACCTTGAAATTTCTTCCAGAAAAGTGTTGAGATGTACAAAGGCCATGTTCAAACAAATATATGCAGTTTTTAACAGTAGGACACTAAAATCTAGCGCCAAACCCATTTAAACTATAGGAAACTGATACATCACGCGAATTGGTAGATTGGATAACCCTCACTACCTCCCGAACGCACCACGTCCTACCTCGCTTCACTGCGCTTTATCTCATGCAGGGAGTCCATCTGCTCCGTATAGAGAGTTGACTTTCTTGGATTTCTGCCTCGATTCCAGTCCTTGCAGTTAAATACATTTTTTTTTACATGGCCTTGGTACATAACAACGCTTTTCTGGTAGAAATTTCAAGGTAGTTCCGGCATACAATATTTTATAGTTTTTTTTTTCCTTTTTAGACCACGGTGATCGACACGTTTAACTTCTGATATAAATACCAACAGTCCAATGATGGGCCATAGCCTCTCCTCTGTCAGGAATTACTAAAACAAGCTAATTTTGTTACGCTTATTTCCCAAAGATGTCATGAACTGGTATGCAGTCAACATAACGACCCAATAAGACATCTAGTAGGCAACTAATGTATTACTAGGATGAAAATTACAGTAAATTTTGCTTACAAGGCCTCTTTATTCAGGTTTAAGGATTTTTTACGAGCCTGAAAATCTTCAAACTCGGGACCTACGGCTTAAAGTCCCTCCAGGAAGATATGCTCCTGGGATTTTATTCATCCTAAAAAAATCCATCAATCCCGGCTGGGTTTGAACCCACGACCCTCGGGATCTGAGGCAAGGAACATAACCACTAGTCCACCGCGGCTGAATTCTCCACACCATTTACTTGATACTAAAATTTACGAATGGTAATTCTGGCGACCGATAGAGTTCAATTGAGTGGTTTCAGAGCGAGAATATCGACAGCTGAATACGTAATAAACATGAGGAAAAGTATGATTAAAATTGTCACCACTATACAAAGAGTGTTATCAGCATTAGAGTGAGTGTCACGGTTAAAGGTAGGCCTATATGAAGACTGGCTATGTTGAAGCTGTTTCTTCAGGAAATAACCACTTTAAAATGAATTCCTTGCTCTCTTTACATACCAATGGAGTGATGTCTAGTATGTAAAGGGTTCAAAAAATCCATATTCTTTCATGAAGTAACACATTCAACATTGCCCCCGCCTTCATATGCCTTTAACCATGGCATATGTACTTGCTTACATTTTAGAGTATATCTGCAATTGTTATTGTGTTTTTGTACTCCTTATTGTGATGTACTTAATATTATAACCATCAGTCAGTCATAGTGTTCTGCCCAAGAGCAGGTCTTTCACTGCAAACTCAGCATTCTGAATTCTTTCCTTAAGTTACTTTCCTTTTTGTATCCGCATACAAACCATTTATTTTAATATTGTCTATCATCTTCTTGTAAGCCCATGTTTCCCTTAACAGAGATTTAGGCGCTCTCCCCTACAGGGAAGAATTTGAACCATACTAATTTAGTTACACTTGTTTTCGTATAGCTGTCATTTGAGTGGTCCGTGGTCAGCGTTCCACCTCATACTGACATCTAGGAAACCAAGGTAGTACTAGGACGGAAAAATTCGGTAAATTTTGCTTAGAGCATTTTCATTCAGGCTTAAGGATCTTTTACGAGCCTAAAAATCTTCAGACTCGGGACCCACGGCTTAAAGCGGCCGATATATTGTCTATCATCTGATGTCTTTTTCTGCCTCTAACTTTCTTTCCGTTGACCATTCCTTCTAGGGCATCTGTCAGCAGGCAGTTTCTTCTTAGCCAGTGGCCAATCCAATTTATTTTCCTCTTCTTTATGAGTTACAGCATATTATAACCATAAGTCTCAATAATTCTGACTTCCTCTTGCTACTAGCTTAATCTAAAAAAAAATAATTATATATCTTACAGCAATGAATGTCTATTACAAGTCTCCAAATTGCACTCGTTTCCCGAAATTTTAGGGGAAAAACTGTGTTCTTTCAACTGCTTTTATAATTTTCTTTAAAAGAATTGATTTAATTTCAAGGAGTAGTTTATATAAAAAAAATTAAGTTTCGGAGACTTGTGAAGGAAAAGAAGTTTCCTCTTTGAAGTACGATGACATTAAAGATATATTTTTTTAAAGAAAATTAATAAAAACGTGGAACATAGGCTACTGTTATGTCTTTACTATGTCATTCATGGAAACTAATTGTTAGCACAGAGGGTCGATTGTTTAAACACGGCCGGGGTAATATTGTTTAAGGTCGTAAATATCAGGCGCATGCTTCTTTCGGAAGGAAATAAAATAATTTCAAGCCTGAAATAAGCCTCCGAGTAAAATGTGTCATTCCTTTCACCCCAGTATTTTAATTGCGACGATAATGACCTGAATTGTTAAAGAGCATCGTTGAATAAAATATTATCTATAGGCCTATACATGTTTACGCGTTTCGACAGCCATGATATCATTCTCAAGACAGAGTCAAACGATAATAATGATTAAATATAATTAGTAGATCTTCCGACCAGGAAACACGCCTAGAAGCACTCGCCACTGAAGATGCCCTCCGCAGTTGAGGGCGAAACGTCTGGTATCAACACCAACTATGGACCACGGCCACATAACCCGGAATCACTCAACATTATGATTACCGGCCGTGAAAGCCTGCATTCAACTGATAATAATGATTGACGGTATTGCTGTCGAAAAGTGTCAAGAGTAATTAAATCTTACATTTGATAAATTTATTCAGTTTAATATAGCATTATATTAACAAAATCAGGGTCATACTCTCCGCAAAATATATATATATATATATATACTGCCTACCTTATTAATTTTTGACATAATGATGGTTGTATTACGCCTTAAAAATATTTCTAATAGCTATATTGCCCTTGGTCCACCGCTGTGGTCTCGAGGTAGAGTGCTGCCTTGTCACGCAGCGTGCCCGGGTTCGATCCCCGGTCGGGACAGTTTTTCTGGGTGAGGCATATGGCCGCCATCATCATCATCATCATCATCCTTCACCGGTGTGGAAAGCAACGGGAAGCTACCACACCTACAATTCCCTAGTAAAGCTGCAAGCATAGCATGCAAATGCTATGATTGCAGTGAAGGACCTGCCTTCGGGCAGAATTACTATGGATGGATATGTAATGCCCTTCATTATAAACTGAAAATATTCCTTTAAAACTTCTAATACGAACAATACATAATCAAATGGTTTGAGATTTTCAGAAAGAAACCCTCTTATCCTCTATCAATTTTATAGATTTGCAATGAATAAACCACTTTTTCTCTTCTATTTTCTTCACTCAACAAATTTTATCAAACTTTTTTTTTACATGAGTAAAACCCAAAAAAGTTAACAGACAGAAAAAAATATAACTTTTGGAATTAAGGTGAAAATGTCTACATTTGACACGGCTTAAAATACTATCACATTCGTATTTGTGCAACTAAACTGGTAGGTGAGGTTTTTATAATTGGTTCAACATTCTCAAGGTCTGTACAAACGTCATAGCGGTAAACTGTTCTACTTGTTACAAGATAAACACACACTAGCAAATACTACAAACCCAGTCTCCAAATAACTTTCATCCTACGAGTATAATATGGAATGGAAAACAAATTAATTTATTTTATTTTCTAGATTTAACAACTACTACGGATCTTCAATCGCTTAAACATCACTCACCCTTGAACTTATTAGAAACAAACAACTCTTAAACCGTCGGTTTAATGCCCAATCAAATAAGACTAGGTATTTGATGTTTTAACAAAACTCATGGCATTACTAACAATAACTTTATATACAGTAAAACTTGCTCATGGCGGAATCGCATGGGACCAATTTTTTTTTCACATTAGACAAAATTCCGCATTATAAAAAAACTAAAACTTATTAATAATCTTAGAATATAGAGTACCATGAACGTCTCTTTACACACCTTGTATTAATTGTAGTTCCGCTGCGTTGAAAAATGAAGTATAGTATGTACGAGCGACTTCAACAGTAACGCGCGAAAAAACAGTCAGCGTTAGAAATGTTTCTTAGGCGCATATCCTGAAATTAATGCATGCAGTTTCGGTTTCCGCTCACTAACTACACTTTCGTCCATATTTGATTTATCGCAAATTTCATTCCACATTGCATGTGTCGTCTTTTAAAACTGTCCAGCCAATCTGAAGATGCCTGGAAATGTCATTCCCTAGGGATTTAGCAGCAGCTAGAGCTTGACTTTGGAGCATCGGTCCGGATATTTGTAAATTTATCTTCAATCACTTCCACTTTTTCGTTTAATGACAATGATGCATACGTTTCAGCAATCTTTACTCCGTAAATTCAGAACGCTACCTGTGAAAGATAGGTATCCGAACTTACTTAGGATTTTACAGTGCAATGGTTATTTGTAAGACAGGTATTTGTATTTCGCATAACGGGTGTGCAGTGTGGCCGAAATAAAATTTCAGGCATAGATAGAATCTCTACTTCAGCCGGCGGCAGGAATCATTCCCTTCCCCCCCTTTTTTTTGCCTAACGGGAATTCAATGAACTGGAAATTAATAAATTTCTCTATCTTTCCGCTTTTAAAACTTTTTTCATGAATTGTGTAGAAATATCCTTTCGTTTCCGCGTTGGATAGATTCCGTTTTATGCAAAATAAATACACGTAAAATTATTATTATTTCGCCCGGACCAATAAATTTGTTCACATTGGACAGATTTCCGCATTAAACAAGTTGTACTGTATTAGGATTTTTTTATACAAAATGAACCTGGAAACCCTATGTTAAAAAGTGTGTGAAATTATCACGTGCCTTTTATACTGAGAAATATAAATGCAATTCATAGTTAATTCATTGCCAAGACTATGACCCTCTTACTAATAATCCATATATAACTTTTATACAAGGTTTATACACATCTCAGTTGAAAATTCTTACTAATAAACACTGTATTAGCTGTTCAGTGTAGAAGAGGTGTACAACTTTACATGGGAATCGTTATACATGCCTCCACCCTTGTTTAAGGATTCTATAACTAGACAAAATGTCGGACATCAAGATCAACTGACTGTTTTCTTATGATTTTGATGAAAGTTTCCTTAAATTTAACCCAAAATGCAACACTTTAATGACTGTTTGATGGATGCACAGGGCATAAATAATATTAATAAAGCTCTGGGTAGGAAAATAAAGGCATCATAAAATGCCTTTCGTTACACTCATTCTCGATTAGGCCTAAAAATATTTTAAAATTGAACATTGAATCACAAAAGGATATGTTCTACAATAATTGCTGTAGACAAGATTTAACCTGAATGTAGTTTAAATGCTTCATAATATTATTTTAAGAAAACTTCCTTGCTTCTATAATACATAACACACACACCGATATAAAAATGTATTTTAGTATAGAGGTACTATTATTGCAAGAATCTACATGTTAACTTGGTAGTCTTGTGGTTAGAGCTTCTGACTGCCATGCGTGAGGTCGTAGGTTCGATTCCCGGTCGAACTATAGTGATTTTTTTTTTTTGCTTGAAATGATATTTTGTTGTCGGTAACATTTCCTACTATTTTGAACGTTTCCTAACGCATCTTAAAATACTGCATATAATTCATAAGTAATGGGCAAAGCTTTTATTAGTTTCCAAGAATTGGTCGAAATTTTTGACGTTAGATGGCAGCACATTATCTGTGAAACCAATTCTACGTTTTATTTGACATTGCGTAAAGGAAAATGTATATAAATTAAAACACACTTATTTTTCCCGTACCTCCTCAATTAGGGAATTTCTTTTAATTCTTATCCATATTCATTTCTTACACAATAATCACTAGTTGATGTTGTTTTATTTCTGTTACAAACTGCGAGTAATATTGTTCTGACGTCATTATGATGACGAATATGTGACGTATTGTGTATAACTGCTGTTTTGTTATATAGCTCCGGCACAACGTTTATTAGTAAGGAAATTATACGTGATCTACATAAGGCTTATATATTGTATAACTAAACAACTGATGAAAGCCTGTATTAGAGATTTTTATTAGTAAGACCGTGAGTGTATAGCGTAACATCACGTACAACACGAAACATCTCAAATCTGCCACAAGTTAGGGAAAAAATCATCGATTAGTAAAGCGGATTAGTCATCAATGTAAATCAATCATAATTCAATTCTCATTTTAGAAAAATAAATTCAAAACTCTTTTGAATTGTAATACTAGGTCTTTATTTAAATATATAAATACATACATTTGAATAATTTTTCCCCTTACTTTATAATTAAGCAGGACACTATGCCTATTGCCATTGAAATATTTCATATGTAATTTTATGGGGTAATTGTCATATATTAAGAAAGTTTTGAAGTTACAAATATATATATATATATGCTTGTTTTAATGAACATGTCCTCTCTTTTATCAAAAGAAAAACATTAACTGTTACTGGCATTTATTTACTTGAATTATTGTTATTTTTCAAACCGAACATTGACGATAGCACTGTAAGAATAAATGTACAAAATTATACCTGTAATTAACAAATCAATATAGACTATGTTCAACTTACACAAAGACTTACACGAGACTAACAGAGAAAAACATTAACTTTGAAACGATGGCTTATAACATTACTAATAAAGTTTCCCCGCAATTTATTTTATTTTAACAAGGATGATTTTAAAAGAATCGTCATCTCAAGTCATTTTACCAAACAAATTAATATATCTTGATAATGATTTTAGAATTTAATGTTTATTTTCTCTATGATTAATTATACTACATATGTGTTCAAAGGCTGTGGAAAATAAATGATCAAATAAATATGTTACAAAATTTTTTCGATAATGAATTTATTATATGGTGTTCTAGGCCAGGCCGATTTTTCATGCCTCCTATGCAAATTCACTACAGTATTTTATGAAAAACACTCTTCTTATGACCGCATCCGTGGGTCAATGCTGGTATTTAAGTGGGTAAAACCTTAATCATGGCTTCGATCGGAAAGAAAGTATCGTAGACTAATAGGACATGAAAAAGAAAAGCTCCGGATGAAATATGTTTAGAGTCATTTCACGCTCTTTCAAATTCGACGCTAATGACTTGAGAAGGAGCATCATTAAAATACGTGTTAATATGAGAGATAAAGAGAGAGAAAGAGAAAAAGAGAGAGAGAGAGAAAAAGAGAGACTGGTTAATTGTTTTGTGTGGTAAAGCATCGAACGGAGATCTGGATATTAAGACGCAATGAGGAATTTCCCACTAAAACATGCATCATACGTTGTATATGTACAAGAATGGGACATAAACTGAAATGGAGCAAATAAGAAGCAAATCTGTACTAAAAAAGAGTGATGAAATCAAAATAGTGATAAAAATAAATAACTGGACCATTAGCTAAGAATCAATTGCCTGAGGAATAAACATAAATTTCATGGTAGTATTGGAAAATTTTACTGATTCTGCGTCTACCGAACATACTACGTATTTCCGGCTGTGTAGTACAGTACCAAAAGCCATGCTCCGCGTTGATTGGAGAGGACCCGTCCCTGCTAATTTTGGATAGTCCATAACCAGATTCACTGCACTGATGTCGGTTCTGGTGGATTTGTAGTCATCATGCTCGTCTCTAGTTCTGAAGATCACGGGTTTAAAGCCGGTCGGACCAATACAATTTTAAGGACTTAAAACTCTCGGAAGCCAAGTAAAACCGTGAGTGCCATACCGTACACAAAATACCACAACCCATAAAAAAAAAGTCTTCAAGGAAAATTTGTCGACTCTTTCGCCTCTTTACAACCCAAATTGTTAAAAAGCGTTGTTAATAGAATATTGTCTTCCTACTTATTAATTACTCAAACAATATCTGAAAAAAGAAGTTGAATTAATACATCAATAGATAAAAATCTTGAACAGAAGAGCATTTAGAGCTATATTGGGAATCATTTAGAACTCCAGCTTGACTAATTCGTAAAACAGAAATGTCACGTCAGCAGGTTATCGGATTGCATTATTCTTGGCGTAAGAAGTGTTAAATGGAATGCACAACTCCGCAAAGATTTGCTCTAACCTCGATTATATTCTGCTGCGTCAATAAAGCAAAGTATACTATATTCGTTGCGTATGTGAGGCTTGCGGAAATAGACTTTTTCAAGCGCACAACCGGAGTACGCACTTGGGAGAACTAGGTTTCTGGAACTGGTATAAATACACATCAATATCGTAGTGCACATATATTTTGTATCAGATATTCGTTATGCTCGCAATCTCACATGCCATGCAGGCTCGTGAAAAACTTCACTAGCGAATTAAAGGCTTCGCTTGCGAAAACTGAGTAAAACTGCAAATGATGGGTAGATAAACATGTGGCACGAGCGCCAAAGAGAAAAGGCCGACTGATTGTTATTTAGCTGTCAAACGACAAAACCAAGAATCGTGTAGTTAGCGTTATGAAATACCTCAATTTATTTCTAGTTTCCGTAATTTTTATCTTTGATAATACAACATTCAATTTGCAGGTATATTCATTAAACCAAATATGCAAACAATATAAACTAAAAATTTCCATAGAAAAACGAAAACCGCGAACCATAAGAACAAAAATTATAACAGGAGAAAAAGATATATATATAATATTTCAACCACTTCGGATACGATGGCAGTTATCAGTATGATAAAGAATTTCAAATAAAAATGCAAAATATATTAAAAATGTGTGTGGTACAGTAATAAGATCCCTAAAAAAAACAGACGAGGATCATACAATATATTTTTTATAAAACGAACCTTACTGTTTGAAACACGAGAAAAAGATTGAAATATCATCCAAGGATTAGAAATCAGATTCCAAAAGACCGTGAAAGGATATTTAGAAATAGATAAAATACCAAATAATCAAATAAGAGGTAAATTAAATAGTTTTTAATCAATGATAAAATGAAAACATCACGACAGAAAGGGAGAAATTAAGTCCCAAAAATGCTCTTTCGTTTACCATCCTTCAGAAGAGAACTTTGGTAAGACCGAGAAATACACTACAACAGACCGAAGAGCCGATAGGAAGAAGAAAATGCAATTAGAAAATTGTGTATTCAAATCTTTTTTTTCAGAAAAAATCCGTTATTTATAAGTAACTAAAACTAATTCCATAGCGCGAGAGGCCTACCTGCCGGTCGATGTCTTATATCCCTATGTATTATTGTATATCTGGCTTAACTTGGCAAAGAGAGAGATGAGTAGATCATTGACCGCTTTCGCTCAGTCACAAAAGAAAGAACCCACCCTGTTGTCAGTTTTCGTCTCCCCCTTGCCCCTATTAGCATCTGTCGAAGAAACACCGGCAACACTGGTGCGAGTAAGAGAGGTGAGCACAGCTGTCTCTACAAATTTCTCGCAAAGTTAAGCCAGACGAACTATAATCACAGAGGGGACGTTCATCCAGTCAGTAAAATTGATGACATGGGGTCAGCATGTCGAGTCTTCCAGTTCTTATGGCCGGTTTTCTCAATCGAGAGCCGCAACTTATTTTAGCTACCCAAATTCCTCACGGTACTGAGTGGGCATCGGTCTCATAATGGCCGAAATGTCAAGAGAAAATATCTTTACCCACGCGGACTTGAACCAGCGCAAGTCCTGCATATCTGCACACGGGACCGTGCCTTTAATCGCACGGCTATGGCGCGGGATTCCGGTTTACTAACGGACTGAGAGCAAATACCAGGACTTGACACTCCCCTTCTTAAAGAATATAATATGAAGCGATCTAATTTAATAATTTTAATCTTCAAACATTTTACCGTTAAATAGTTTTAATCTTCTCTAGATATATTTTGTTCGCTACTTCGTCGTTACTAAAATGTATATCGTCATCAAACTTCGCGGATTAGGTCTTTGCCTGTTCCGATCTCACATCTGTTCAGCCCAGCGCTTTCTTGGTCTTCCTACCTATCTTCGTCCTCCAGGATAATAATAAACCTTCTAAGGGAAAGGGACCCCAACAGAAAAACCTCCGGTCCTCCAGGTTGGAGGTTGTCCGTCGGGATTGAAACCCACCACGTAAAAAGATCTTTCACACGATTAAGTCAAACGGAATAAAATGTAAATATAAAACAAAATGCCCAGAAAAATTACTACATAAAATTATGTATAATTAATTATGCATTTTAGCAAATCATTAATTTATAAAATATAAGAAAAATATTCGATTATTTATTGAATACTTTTCAAATTTTAATTATGTTACAAGGTTTGAAAATGATGTTTTACGAGTAGAATGATGAACCCGTACGGATGAGTTGAGATCTTTACGGCCGATGGGCAGCTTAGTCTAGAATTTCGAAAGAACTCTTCTTTTTATCCTTACAATATAGCGTACAAAATATCATTTAAATATGTCGAATTTGATTATATTTAATAGATACATATTAACATATATTGTAAGCCTACATACCTTATTTAACAATTTGATAAAGACACACATACTTATGCACACAATGAAGTTTCTATGGAATGCCGAGGATATTTCAAGATATAATACGAATGAAAGTAATAAATCGAAAATATATGTCAATAAAAATTAAACATTGTGAGTGCATACATTTACAGGCATGAATGTGCAGTCGGTCATTTTCATTATTATTCGTAACAACGAAACAAATTAAAGTCAATTCAATTAGCATGGGCAGTTGACGAAATAAAACGAAAATTGCATTAACAAAACTATTGGAGTGCATTTTGTAAAGTAGAATAATTTATTTTTAATTAGACCAATAATAAAATAAGTTTAATGATATGGACATTCCTTACATTAATATAATGTCTATTGATTACCCTTACTTATTTACTTTAAAACTTATTTAATTAAGCGTGCCATTTCATATATTAATTATTTAAAAAATATATATATCATCACTAAATGCAGGCATGGATTAGGCCATTGGCCTGTTCCGCTTCAGGATAGAAATTGATCCCTCCATCTCTTCTTAGGTCATACTGGGTCTCTTCGCCCTGCGGGTCTGTAGTTCAATAGTTGCAGAGGTAATGTGTTGTTTGGCATTCTAAGAAGGTGTTCATACCAATTATTTTGATATTTTTTAATGGTTGCAGTTATTGCTGGTGTGTTGAGAGCTTTGCGGATATCTTCATTACGCATGTGGTCATAAAGCGTATAACCCGCTGAAGGTCTTAATAACTTCATTTCTGCAGCTACTACCCTATTTAATTTACCTATAGTAAGAATCCAGGTTTCAGAACCATAAAGTAGAGTTGGAAGAGCCATTGTTTTATAAAATTTTAGAATTGTATCTGGGCGTACTTTTCGGAAAATGTTTTTTATTGTTCCTATAAGTTTTTTAAATTTGACCAATTTTATGTCTATATTTAAAAAAATATAAAAATGATTTAATTAAACAGGCCATTCTTATTTCCTAATAGGTTTTTAAGTTTTAAGACCAATGTGTATAAATGTGAAGTAAAACTCAAATATAATACTTTTTATTGTGGGATCTTAAGTTTAAATAATATATGTGTGGTGAAAGTTGCGTCTGTTTTTCGAATATTGCAGTATTTGGTGGTACTATATGTTCCATTTTTGCACGATAGTGCGTTTTGTCTTACAGCAATGGCGTTCATGATTGAAAGCTAATTTCGGGGTTGCCAACCTAAATAACTATACTGTAATATTACATAACACAAACCTCGTGCGGGAAGTAAAACCACTGTCCTTTATGTATACTACGTACAATGTATATACAAAAATATATCCAAAATGTAATGTTAAAATACATTATTCGAAACAAATCACTGCATTTTAAATGAACTGAACTTTATTTGAAACAATATAAAAAATACGTACTTGACACCATTTTATAATTGATTCGTGTCACGGCCTGCTATAGTCTCAACTAATAAACATTGCCCACACTGTTAAGGTTAGTCAGTTGTTTATAACGAATGCAAATATACCCGACAACGATATTATTTTACTATTATATATTATTTTGAAAACACCATCGCGCATAAAATAATGTACAACGCACGTTTGTGAAGTGTTTTACATAATCTCGGAAATTAAAAACCGAGTGATAGCGAGGTTTTTAAACGTTTCCTTGCTTCTGTAAAAACCACTTTCTAACCTAGGATCGTAATATACTATTTTCGGTCATCTTGTAAAATTGTAAAGTTCAAAATGAAACATGGTATAAAATATATTGAAATGTATCCAGCAGGGAAAAGATCGGTGGATTAAAAATAGAATACTAACAAATCTCGAATCCTAATACGTGAACAAATTATGATGACTATTTAACTCATGCCCCAAATGGGACTCAATAACTAATCACGTTTCAATGATTTCTGTCTTACAACCAATCAGAGTCGTGTTTCACGAAATATTTATCAGTGTTATAATTACCATATTAAAGAAAGCTCCTCCTTTTTAATATTCTGAACAGGTCTGACCATTATTTTGCAGTGACTGACTCTGTAAGAAATACGGCTACCAAATTGTATATACAGTGCATGGATGTCAACACATAGCGCTTGCAGGAGTTAATATAAAAACATTTGTAGTAATTCATTATACCACCAAAAAAAACAAACAAACCACTGTTTGCACTTTCTTAAATGTATTTTTTCCCAGGTAATAATCCAGAAAAATATAATTGTCATATTTACATCATACGTATCAGAAATGAATTAATGTACAGTTTGATGTGTTTCATTTTTTCTCCACTAAAGAGCATTCTTACAATATTGCGTTCCGTTGGCAATAAATAATATGATCTGGCTGCAGTGATAAACAAAAGAAGCAATTGAAGCGAACCAATCGTTTCTCATTTCTTTTCAAACATCGCCGTTTACATTAAATATATAAATATTTTAAAATGACTATAGTTAAATAATGATTGTGAGTAAACAGCTTAATTTTATTCGTTAAATAGTCCTAACAAATGTCACTCTTGATTTCCAAATTCTATAGATAAATTGGAAATCACTCGTGGCATTACTTATGATAAAGATGGAAATGCTAAATTAACAAAACATCTTAAATACATTATTTGCACACTGTGCATAGAAACCGCCAACATAACCGAATATGAACATAGGTTACACTTTCTGACCAACACGTTCAACTTTGTGAAATAATCATGGTATGAGGCACATTTCAAGTTTTAAACGTGTCTCAAACTCTACCGCGATAATTAAATGCTGTAGCGCAAGCACATTATACTCTCCACTCATTTAACGGAGTTCGTACGACCAAAAGTTAACCATGCGTCCTCACATTAAAACTTACTGTGGTACTACACTTTTATTTATATGACACAAGGTGAATAAGAAACCAAATAACACAAACATATCTGATATAAACACATAGTCGGCATCCTAAATCCAAAATATTAAAATAATAAGGCGTCGGTTTATTATTGTAATTTTTAGGTTTAACTAAAACGCAGACAGAAATTTAGATATACACACTAAAATTACAACGATTCAATTATCTATGTGGCACAATTAAACGCACTTTATTGAATAAGACTAGAAATGAAACTATTTTGAAGTTTTACAAAGTATTGGCAGTTCCATCTCTTATCTATGGATGTGAAACCTGGACATTAACAAAGGCAGATAGTAAACAAATAGAGGCTGCTGAAATGAAGATGTTGAGAGCAATATCAGGATACCAAAGGACCGATAAAAATAAAAACGAAGATATAAGAACAGAACTTAATATATTTAATCTCTGTGAAAGAGTAACATATTATCAAAATGCTTATCTTCAGCACGTATTACGAATGAATGAACAGCGCATACCAAAAAATAATGTATAATTATAAACCAAAAGGGAGAAGATTGTTGGGAAGACCATTGAAGAGATGGAAGGACCAATTCGACCTATAATGAGATTGGAACAGGCCATTGGGCTTAATCCTTGTTGTTGATGATGATGATGATGATGAAGATGACTAAAACGTTTCTTCATTTAGGGCCAGTTTCACCAACAGAGGTAACTGCATTACGCCAGTTTAAGCTATCTATCATATAATGGAAAACTGGAGTAATACAGTTACCTCTGTTGGTGAAATTGACCCTTAGAAGTAAAAACGGATAGTAAAACAGTACGTTTTGATAATATTTAGATGTATTTTTATAGACGCTTTAACTTCAAAGTTATGGTCAGGTCTATAGAATATTGAATATTTGGATGTACATATCAATGCTGTAGTATTTGTCATGTGTTTTGTATTAATGATATAAAATTACGGAATGTAGGTTATTAAATGTCAACCCAGAATTTACGTTAAGGACTGAGGGGAAAAACCAGGGTAAAACTCCGTCAGTTGGTGGTACAGGTGTTTCAACCCGAGACATTTCGAATACGAATCTCAAACGCTACCGAATGCGCCAACTTGCTTGATCCTACAATGTATTTATTTATTTATTTTTGCAAATGCCCAGGTTGTCTTTCGAAATTCCTGGTGTTCTCTCCTGGCATGGCGTACTTGTAACCCACTTCAGAGGTTGGGGCGCCTGGAAGGCGGGGTTACGTTGCCCCGATGATATGATGGGTGATGATGATGATGATGATAGTGGTGTGCCAGGATAGTCCTTAATCCTAAACTTAATCTAAGACGAATATGAATGATGCTGATTGAGATGGTCATAAAGTTTTCCTGACATTTCTCTTACAGGTGAGGAAAAAACCCGATAAAAACCTCACCCAGAAAAACTGTCCCGACCGGGTATCGAACCCGGGCCCGCTGCGTGACAAGGCAGCACACTACCTCGAGACCACAGCGGTGGACATCCTACAATTTATTGTTTACGCTAAAATATAAAGCAGAAGTGAACTACATGGTCTTTATAGGAAGTCAGATATAATAACAGTTAAGTCTCGTAGACTGCGATGGGGAGAACATATGGCACGTATGGAAGCTTCTTGTATGAAAACCAGAGGGAAAACGCCCAATTGATAGATCAAGAATGAGGTGGGAGAATAACTAACTATAATTTGAGGAAAGTAGATTATACAGGAAATGATTGGAAATCATTAGCTCAGGATAAGGATGTATGGAGAACTTATGTCCGCGCGGCCATGAACCTACTGGTTCGATAGTGCCAGTGAGTTAGAGTTAGCTTCATGGTTTTCCTCAGTCAGATAAAAACTAGATTGAAATATCACGATCCACTTCATAACACCTATAATTGGAAAATATAGTTTTCCTGAATAGATGAAATTTCATTTATTATTTAGATTGTATACATCAGCCGTGGTAGACTGGTGGTTATGATCCTTGCCTCTGGTGCCGAGGGTCCTGGTCGATGGATTAATTAGGATGAAAAAATCCAAGGAACAACTCCCTTCGGGAGGGAGGTCTCGAATCTGAAGATTTTCAGGCTCGTAAAAGTTCCTTAAGTCTGAATAAAAAAGCCTCTAACAAAATCTACCTAATTTTTCCATCGCTGTACTACTATGAGGCGAAAAGCTGACCTCGGGCCACTCAATGACATTTATCCGAAAACAAGTGTAACTGAATTAGATTGGTAACATGAAGATTCTAAGACCTCAAAGTATTGGAGAGCAAGACTGCTGACTTCAGTGTTAGATGCAGCACATTAGACAACAACAACAAATTAGATTGGTATATGGGTTTCTTTGAACTTGTTTCGAAATACAATGTCGAGTAAATTAGATCTACATTTTAATAGAAATCAACTGTTAGCCTAATTGCAGACTTGAGAAATATGCGGTCATAACAAACGTGATGTAATATAAGAATATTAGTGCCGCACTGAATACAAGAATTGCGTGAATGTGCTGCTCGAAATAATTCTATTTGTATGTTGGCTGCATCGTCACGCGGGGGGAAATTTATCTGCGAGTTGTCATCTCCAGCCGCTCGCATCGATGAATAAATTTCCCTAACGCTCCACGCACAAAACGGAAGAAAATGACTTTTCTGCCCGATACAATACAATCGAAAATGTCATACAATCTTTTTTAAGATGGCTTACCAGATGGAAAAATGCGAAAAAGTCTAAAAGGCACTCGTGTGAGGTTTCCATGCACGGTAACTAATCCCTGCAGTAAAACGCTCCCAATATAACAAATTTTACTGTTTATGTGGACTATTTATTAACTCATGCCACAAATGCTAGTCAATGACCAATCACGTTTCAATGAATGTTGTTTTTAAAACCAATGACAGTCGTGTTTCACCTCGCTCTTTATCGATTTCTCTTTATCAGCTCCTGCTTTTGTGATAAACAAAGCTCCTCCTTTTTAATGTTCTGAACAGGCCAAAGCATTATTTTTCTCCAACAAATACATTGAATATAGCAAATAATGAAAAGATTCCTTGATTTTACTGAGTTGTTTACTAAAAAAAATAAATGAATAACCCGTAGTGTTGATTATAATGTATAGTTTGATGTGTTTCATTATTTCTCCACTTGGGTGCATTCTTACAATATTGCGATCTTATTTGGCAATAAATAATATGATCAAGCAGCAGTGAATGAACATAACCTCACATTTCTGATTTGTTTTCAAACATCGCCGTTTACATTAAATATATAAATATTTTAAAATAACTATAGTTAAACAATGATTTGTTAGTAAACAGCTTAATTTTATTCGTTAAATAGTCCTTAACAAATGCCACTCTTGATTTCCAAATTCTCTAGATAAATTGGAAATCACTCGTGGCATTACTTATGAATAATTTATTTTCAGAATCCGTAGCAGGACACCCATGAATAACGATCAACTGAAATGTTTCTGTCCAGCCTAAGAAAGACACTTCAGGAAAATAAATGGGCGGGTAATCCACAAAGCACGTGACAGCTGCAGTACTGCGATTCGTTCATGGCCAAAGCGCAGTTCAGCGGAAGCGAAAAAATAGATCATGTACTCATTAATATAATTACGCATTGAAAACTATTTATGTTAACTATAGTTGATCAGAATACAGTATACACCTATATGTTTCTTCGAAGGTCGGAGAGTAACTAAAAATTCGCATTTGTTTGAAACTGAACGATTCTTGAAAAGAAGTTGAATGTCAGTTACAAATATGGCGGCTGTCGGGTAGTTTATGTTAACTTACCTCGGTGATATAATGTGGTGATCAAAATTATTAGAAGCGTAAAGGGAAATTGTTAAAAAGTGGTGAAAAACGGTGTTAAATGTTAGTTTTCGACATACCATTGTAAATATTAATACAACCTGCAACATTAAAATTTAAAACGATTGTTGTGCATTAATTTATCGGCTTGTAACAAACAGCTGCACCCATGCACGTGCTGAGCGGAGTAATACATTCGGAAGTTAAATGTCAAAGTGTGCTTCTTACGTTGGACAGATAATAGCAGATTACAGTAATTTGCAGTGATTCAATTTAATAGCAATGTGAAGAGTATAGCTATAAGGGTGTGAGACTTGGAAAGGAACAATCGCATTATATTAAAAAAAATTGCAAATACATATAAATACATGTCATATATTTATTTTGAGAATATGGTGGCCAAATACCATATCAAACGAGAAATTATGGAAGATAGCATCAAAATATGAAGTCTGGATGGAGATTAAATATCACAAATGGAAATGGAATGGGCACGCTCTCAGACTAGAACTAGACAGTGTGCCAAAGTGAGCACTGGAATGGAATCCACACGGATTTCCTAAAAAAAAGAGGAAGACAAAAAATTACATGGCGCAACACTGTAACAGAAATCAATGTAAATTGTCTCAACATATACAAAGGTTGTCAAATAATCGTTCATCAAAACAGATACTTTATTATAAACCTGAGGGCCGAAGAAATGTAGGAAGACCGAAACAACGTTGGAAGGACGGCCTGTAGCATATTGTGCAGCGGGGAGCTGAACGGGCCAATAAGTCCATACCTTGAAGATGAAGATGATGATGAAGACGGTAACAGAAATTGAAAATCAAGGAAAAAGTTGGAATGAAGTTAGGAATGAGGCAAAATAAAAATAATAAAACAGTCCGGTGGCGTGCTTTCATAAAGGCCCTATGCTCCCAAGAGGAGTGACAGGAACTACTACTACTACTACTACTACTACTACTACTACTACTACTACTACTACTACTACTACTACAGTGAGTCACGTGTTTTGTGAGACGCAATCCCTGAATTTTTAAAATCAGATTTCGCTGTTTGTCAATTAAATAACTAAACAGTTATCCTCGCAAACCTCAACGGATATCTTCTAGATCATATACTAACTTACGGCACTATCGAGCCCGGAGGTTCAAGGTCGCGCGGACATAAGCTCTCTATACGTCGCTATCATTAGCTATAGCGCATTTGTTTCACTTTACCACTCAAGGCCATGCAGTGGAAGACAGAGAAAGAGATACATTTAAAACGATGCCGGCTTTCATTCAACTGTCAAACCAGCTCTGGACTAATATGGTTACAGTAGTGGCGTGTGGAATGCAATGCGTTTCGCACCGGCAACAGCAACAGAGAGCACATGGTGTCAACTGCCTTAGGGAAAGGCTACTGAAAGAAACAACCCCCTTAAATAGTTGTGAGGTTGATAACTACATGGCCTTGAGCGGTAAAGTAAGACCAAATGCCCTATGATTTCTAATTATCCCCTGTACACAGTCTAGTCTTTCAAAATTGTATTGATATTCTCCATATTACATTCAAAGTAAATTTAAATTGTGTAGGCAGTCATCAAACGAGCAGTCTTTGCGATCCGCTAACCGTTACATTACAGAGGCTCTCGATTTATGCTGCAGATTCAATTAATGCAACTTTGGTTCTTAAAGAACAATATTGCCATTTTTAGTTATCTTATTTTTATATTTAGAATTTTTAGGCCATTCGTTACATTCAGTAAGCCTACTGAAACCCATAAATAAAAAATAAAATCAGCGGGACGAAAGATCCGAGGAACCAAGAGAGAATGAACTGATTGTCTCACTACAGTACAATGAGTCATGTGATTGGTGTCACCCTAACTCTCAATCATACTGCCTGAAAGAATTTATTTTCACCATAGCATATTCCAAGAATAAAATAATTACTTCTGCTGATCAGGATGTAAATATGGCGCTAATAAACTAATTAGTTCATTAGCGCCCAGAGGTATGATATTTCTACTAAACTAGAAATAAATTATCTCTTTGATTAGCCATTTTATAAGCCTTAGGTTTGTTGTGATCCGCTGATAATATATACATTTTAATTAAATTATTAAATCATATTAGCCTGTAGGTAGTTAACATGACTATATTCGCGCGGCCATGAACCCACATGTTCGATAGTGCCAGTGAGTTAGTTAGTTTCTATATAAGTTAACATCCATCCATAGTAATTCTGCCCGAGGGCAGGTCTTTCACTGCAATCATAGCATTTTCATGCTATGCTTTGCAGCTTTACTAGGGAATTGTAGGCGTGGTAGCTTCCCGTTGCCTTCCACACCGGTGAAGGATGATGATGATGATAAAGAAGATGATGGCCATATGATTTCGGGGACCGTTTGGGCCTTAGGGTTTTCCTGACATTTGTCTTACAGGTGAGGAAAAACCCGATAAAAACCTCACCCAGAAAAACTGCCCCGACCGGGGATCGAACCCGGACCCGCTGCGTGACAAGGCAGCACGCTACCTCGAGACTACAGCAGTGGACAAAAGTTAACATCTTCTTCTTCCTTCCAAGTATTAGGCCAAGGCCTGTTACGACAAAAGTTAACATAATGACACAAATTTAAATACAAACGCAGAATCATCAGTCTAGCAGTGCCGGCATGTCTTGCGTGATGGAAGTAATGTGTGCCACTTTAAAAAAAAATATTTACGGTAATGAAATGTGGTGGTATATTTTTTCAACCACTTGGTAAGGTAGACTACTGGTAGATCTGTTATTAATGTTAGCATAATTACATTAGTGAAATAAACCCTGTAATAGAGCGAAATGCATTAGAGGGATATGGATATGTAGTGGAATGAAGTTTCGGCAGGGAGAAAATTGGAGAATTAAACTAAACTCCACGGCGCGACAAGCCTAGAAGGCCCTTGGCCTACCAGCCGGCTGCTGGTCTCACATCTACATGTGTTAATCACATAGATCAAGGGGTGACATGTGGTCAGCATGTCGGATCCCCCAACCGTTATAGCTGGAATTAAACTAAACTCCACGGCGCGACAAGCCTAGAAGGCCCTTGGCCTACCAGCCGGCTGCTGGTCTCACATCTACATGTGTTAATCACATAGATCAAGGGGTGACATGTGGTCAGCATGTCGGATCCCCCAACCGTTATAGCTGGTTTTCTCAAACTGGAGCCGCTACTTACTGCAGCTACCCAAATTCCTCACGATGCTGGGTGGGTACCGATTCCATATTGGCCGAAATTCCACGAGAAAATTTTTCCCACATGGAGATTTGAATCAGCTCAAGTTTGTAGTTCTGCGTCAAGATATCTTGACTTAACCACTCGGCTACGGCGCGGGACGAAAACTGCAGAAACCCGAGGAAAATCTGCCCTGGCTCCCATTTGTTCACCACGAACACCACATGGAGTGATCCAGACGCAAAGTCGGGACCCAGAGGTGGATGACGAGTGACGAACCACTTGCTACACGAGCAGCCAGCATAATTGTATCATGATACCTTATTTATGTATTCTGTAATTTTAATCATTAAAAATTACAGTAATGTATATCTAGAGTAATTACTATTACCCGTCTAAGGAGTAAGTGCACTTGTTGACTGAGGGCACTGCAGTCGTGTTTATGCAGGAATAGAACACGTGGCACTGCTATCTAGAGTGCAGAGGGGAATGGGACGTGGGACGCTGACAGTATACACTGCTTCATGTGATGTCACGTGTAGCAACAAACAGAGCCTCGTAATTCTTCCGCCTGCAGAGATATTTTGAATGATTAATATGAGTAGAGCCCGGATTCGTATGTGAAATGCATGTTTTGTTTTACGCATTAAAAAGTATGCAGAAATTATTTACAAGTTAAGTGGTCCCTTCACAGACAATTTGGGCGGTATTTGATAATGCATAGAAATTCATATTCCGGAGGAAATTTTTTATTTCAGATTTTTAATGAATAAATGCATATTTTACGCCTAAATGTGGTATTAAATTATAATTTTCCCCTCAGCTAATTACTAGTAATTAATATATTTTTAATTAACAAAGTCTCTGCAAACCATTGGATATAAGCGTAACGTGTATATTTGCATCTGTGTAAGAGAGGGGATCCCGTGCCTTGAGAAATATTACAGTCTTGCTAACATCGCGTTTTATAAGCTTAGTGAAGTATTAAATAAAAATCCTGGCTACAACAGAATTTGTCAAATCAGCAAAATGCTCTCTGGTGATAGTGAAAAAACTATAACCGAAGAGGATTTCACTGAAGAACAACATGGTGTTTTCACATGCACCTGTGACATCATGTGATGTAGAAAGGACATTTTCATTGTATAAAACCTTCTTCACTGACAGACGAAGGAGCTTCACGCAAGAAAACCTAATGAAAACCTTTTTTATCTACTGTAACAGCCAAGAATAAGTTAAGATTACCCACAAAGCAATTAATTTATTTGATTTTATTACAATCTGTTTTTGCATATTTAGGCCGCATATTTTCTATATTTTCCATGCATATTTGGTACTTTATTTTGCATACAAATCCGGGCTCTAATTATTACATATATAACTTCTATTCTGGGCTTCAAAGAGTGGAGGAGTTGCAGTAATTAAACAGACTAATCAATAAATTACGTAAAAATTTTACGAACTGCAAGTTTACAAAATGAAGTAATATTTTATTACATATTTTAAATAAAAAAATATATTTACATACTCAATAAAACTACTTAGGTAAAACTTTGACAAACTGTAAGTTTAGTAATCGAAGAAAATATTTTATTATATATTTTAAAATAAGTATGTAATCAGCTCTTCAATACATTAATTATGAAATAATTTAAAAAATAAAAGTTAGTAATTGAAACAAAATAATATTTTGACATAATTTTAATAAAATAAATGTATTTAACTAAACAATAGTTACATAGGCAATACTTTTACAAATAGTGCCTTAAGCTTAATAATTCAAGTAAATAATATTTTATGGGCCCCCTGCTTCCAGGCGCCCCAACATCAGAAATGGATTACAATTACGCCAATGCCAGGAGAGAACGCCATACATGTTGAAATGTCAACCTGGGGCATATTTATATGATTTTTTAAACATAAAAATGTATATTTTGCTACCGACTCAATAAATTGATTATGTAATAATTTAATAAATGTAACATACGATTAAAAAAAAATTCCGAACATGTTTTTTAATCGAATGTATGCATTTAACTTCCATAAATATTATAATAATGAAGTAAGATATGTGTATTGAGTATTTTTATTTTATTTTATTTTTTGCTACAGCGTGTGGTATTTGTTTTCAAGTCGGAATGAAATATTATTGTATGAGATTGATATTTCTAATTGGAATGTACAATTTTTGAGAACGAAAGTTTGGCAGACTTGACTACATATAGGCTATTCTAATTATAATTGTTATAACGATTTGTGTAAATGATTTACAAGATTAAAAAAGTTCACAAGTTTGGAATATGTCAACTTGGGAAAAATTGGGCCAGACTTTTTTAATGAAATATTCTGTTAGTCTGTTTAACATCACATACACCTGTGGCGCATCAAAATCGCATCAATCTAGCACCCGAGGTTAAGTCTGTCATTAATTTTGTCATTTAATTATCTGATACTTTAATTAACTCCTGTATGTCACCAGGTTCCTGACTGCCGGATAGCGCATGCAATTTCCCATCTTCATCAAGTATGAAAATTATTTAAAGCAAATCTTAACAACCATCCAAATTTGCAGTTATGCTAAAATGTGACTTGTGACGCAAATATAGGGCCAATCTAATAACACAGGTCAAATTATCCGAACGAGTATTTTCTATTTTACATACAATTTTTGAACTATTTTACTGTATAAATGCGGTATCTGAAACAATTCTTAGATTTGGAAAGTCACTTGTCTTAGATATGATAATGCATTTTAAATATTATTTAACATTACTAAGTACCTTTACTTGAATTAAAATGGATTTTTTTTTGTTTTAAAATGTTCGTTAATTAGTTTAAATCATGTAGGCCATTCAAAACATGTTTCATCTTGAGCAAATCATATGGTATTGATGTTGGCGTATAAATTGTGTAACGGGTTCTGGTGAGAAAATACGGGTTCAGGTCCTATATAGCAAACTCGGTTAATTTCGTGATACTAAGGTTTTAAATTATTATATCTTAATATTATGAAATTTTCTGGTTAGAGTCTTAGGAATATTAAA
This sequence comes from Diploptera punctata, assembly GCA_030220185.1. NCBI lineage: Eukaryota > Metazoa > Arthropoda > Insecta > Blattodea > Blaberidae > Diploptera > Diploptera punctata. The sequence goes on from JASPKZ010003880.1 coordinate 213,394, forward strand.
GTTAAGGATAGATGAATGAAATATATATATATATATATATGCTGATTTGTCGAATATGTAAATTTTATTTTATTGTCAATACGACAAATATTCATAACAGTGAACTGCATGATCATTATAGGAAGCCAGATATAATAAGAACAGTTAGTCTCATAAACTGCGATGGGCAGGACATGTGGCACGAATGGGTAATGAAAGACGAGCATGGAAGCTTCTTGTAGGAAAACCGGAGGGAAAACGCCCAGTTCGTAGACCAACAATGATGGGAGAATTACGTTAACTATGATTTGAGGGAAGTAGATTATACAGGGAATGATTGGAAAACATTAGCTAAGAGTAGGGATGTAAAGAGCATATGTCCGCTCGGCCACGAACCTACGGGTTCGACAGTGCCAGTGGGAGTTATATGACAAATGACATCTATTTTTATGGAGGTTTGAAGAACTAGGGTAATTTCGTGATAGAATTAGGGTATATTCGTAACAAACTTTTTAATTACTTTCCATCCATGACACTTTTCATGGAACCACAGATCACATTTTGGACATTGTATCCATGGTCATTTTTAGTGTCGGCGAATATCTACTCAAAAATATTCATCAAACACACACAAGTATTAACTCCCTAGCATGAATGAAAACAATTCCTCTACAAATTAACAAAATGCACCCGAAGAGTGTTGTTATCACAAATATGAAAACACAGCAAAAAAAAAAAAAAGTAAACTTTCTTCCATCTATGAGACAGAAAATATTTTTATTATTTTTTGTTTGCCAGTACAACTCAGTTACAAACGAAAGAAAAAAAATAGGCCTAAAACGAAATTATACCTTAATACAATGAACTTTTCTGGTTAGAATTTTAGGAATATTAAAGTTAAGGAGTCCACCGCTGTGGTCTCGAGGTAGCGTGCTGCCTTGTCACGCAGCGGGCCCGGGTTCGATCCCCGGTCGGGGCAGTTTTTCTGGGTGAGGTTTTTATCGGGGTTTTTCCTTACCCGTAAGACAAATGTCAGGAAAACTTTAAGGCCCAAACGGTCCGCGAAATCATATGGCCACCATCATCATCCTTATCATTATCATCATCATCGTCCTTCACCGGTGTGGAAAGCAACGGGAAGATACTACACCTACAATTCCCTAGTAAAGCTGCAAGCATAGCATGAAAATACTATGATTGCAGTGAAGGACCTGCCCTCGGGCAGAATTACTATGGATGGAAAGTTAAGGATACATGAATGAAATATACATGCTGTGTTGTCAAATATAAATTGTATTTTATTACCAATATTACAAATTACATATATAGCCTATATTTTTTCTGGAGGTTTGAAGAACTCAGGTAATTTCGTGATAGTATTATGGTAAATTCGTGATAAACTTTTAAATTACTTTCCATACTACATCCAACACATTTGAAATCCCATTTTTAAACAGTCAACCCATGACACTTCTCATGGAACCACAGTTCACATTTTCGCCATTATATCCATGGTTCACTTTTAGTGTCTGAGAATATCTACTCATAAATATTCTTCAAACACAGACATTCTTACCAGGAATTTTTTTTAAATTTAAATATTGACTCCCTAGCTGTGGTCTCGAGGTAGCGTAGCATGCTGCCTTGTCACGCAGCGGGCCCGGGTTCGATCCCCGGTCGGGGCAGTTTTTCTGGGTGAGGTTTTTATCGGGGTTTTTCCTTACCTGTAAGACAAATCTCAGGAAAACTTTAAGGCCCAAACGGTCCCCGAAATCATATGGCCATCATCATCCGTATCATTATCATCATCATCGTCCTTCACCGGTGTGGAAAGCAACGGGAAGCTACTACACCTACAATTGCCTAGTAAAGCTGCAAGCATAGCATAAAAATGCTATGATTGCAGTGAAGGACCTGCCCTCGGGCAGAATGACTATGGATGGAACTCCCTAGCAAGAATGAAAACATTTCCTCTACAAGTTAACAAAATACACTCAAGGAGTGTTAACACAAATATAAAAACACGGCAACAAAGTAAAGTTTCTGCCATTGATGCGACACATTTTTTTTTGCCAGTAGAACGAAAATTAAAATATAATGAAATTATTCGTGTCATGAAATTAACCGAGTTTGCCCTAATTTATATGCCAACATCAGTACCAAATGACATGCCGAATATGAAACATGTTTTGAAAGGCCTACATGATTTTAACAAATTAACGAAGTTTTTTTTAATCAATTTTAATTGAGGAAAACTGATATAAAAAGGTACTTATATTAATATTTTTAAAAAGTCAATACATAACCTCAATTGTGATTACAATGCAATTTTAGAAATATTGATTAGAAGTGTTAGTATCCATATCCTGAAGAAAAAAAAAATCTTTACTGCCTTTCAATAAAATATTTGAGAGGTTGAATTTTCCCGGCAATATATAGGCTGCCTAATACATAAGATCGATAAATATTTGTAATTTATTTTTAAATATCTCCATATGTACAACCTCAATCCCTTTGGAATTCGCGAAAAAAAAATCATTCTTCCCTACTGTGTTGTTATAAAACGTCTGTCTCAGAGGAACTGCGTGAACTAGCGAATTCTCGATCTAATTCATCGTCTGATTTTGCTAGTTTATACAATATATGTTTATTTTGACAACTGAATCGTATATACCAAGCTTCATTGCGAGAAAACAAAAATTACACTGGAAGAGCATTGGAAATATTCTCAATAAAATTTCAGCCGTCGGTAATCCCCCTCAAAAATCTCAAATTTCTGATGAACGAACTCGAGATTACGTTTCTTATTCAAGTGTTACTTGCGAGAAAACAAAAATGACGGCCGCTAGAGGGATTTCTTCTTTGCTATCCTCTTAATAGTCCGATTTTCCTGGTTGACGAATTCAACCTTAAAGTAAAGTAATCCCTCTCTAGGCCTCAGGAGGCCCTTGGGGTAGTGGGAGGTTAAGGCTCCCACTTTTTCTGGACAATCGGCACTTGATGTCAGCCGGGTTGTCAGCCCTGCGTGACGACCGCCTTTACCCCAGAACAAGCGTCTGGTACTCATTTCCGTTAGAGGCTGAGTCGACCCCAGGGTCATAGTGCCTCCAGAAGGTTTGGGTCAGTTTAAAAATCCTGACCACACCGTGACTCGAACCCTCGATCTTCCGGCTTGTAGCGCAGTACCTTAACCATTATTACGCTACGAATTTTCTTAATTGATTGTTTTATGGCTAGTTTTGTTCCGAAATTAACAATGCGGCCGCTAAAGCATTAACTGACATAATACAAATATATATGTATGTGTGTGTGTGTGTGTGTGTGTGTGCGTGCGCGCGCGTGTGTGTGTGTGTGTATTTGTCATGGTCATTTTCTGTTCCAGTAGATAGGATCCATTGAAACTTGTAAAAAGATTGCAAACATATTTCCAGAGGTACAAACTAAATAGCTTCATTTCTTCGGAATTCGCTGATAAAAGTCTCACCGAGAAAAAGGTGCGCTATTCTTTACAACTGTGACGGGACTTTTTTAATTCCTTCATAAACTCCTGTTATATTTTATTCCTAGAGTTTTCATTTTTCAAATTATTTCTCACCATTTACAGTGATTTTTACCTTTTTTCTAACGATTATTGTAATATATTTTTCTATGATATTTGACTACATACGTAGCATGAAGACGTGGCAACCATATTGATTTTAACGAAATCTATACAACAAGAAAAACTGTTCCAGTGCAGCCAACATATAATATACACTAATTAACTGTACACATATACTTGAGAATTTCAGAACTTACAATTTATTTTTGGGCGTTGCATTCTTTCATAGGTTAGAGTGCGTAAATTGCGTTAGGTTAGCTATTAGGTTGGTCTTTCACACATCAGAGTACTTAAATTGCGTTAGATTAGCTTTTACGTTCGTTAAATATCGTGTATATGTTGGCTGCATCCCGTGATTCCATAGTGTAAATCACTTCTCATTTGTTGGCGCATGCGCATGGTGTATGATTGGAATTCCTGCTAAAATCATTGACCCTCTTACACCCTCTTACAGGAGCCTCAATACGGGCCTTAGGATGTCATAAGTGAACAGAAACTACAAAAAAAAAATCGTATCACATGCTGTAAAAGAATCCCCAAAGGTGCTTATTTAGAACTTCATTAATGACGCTCTTCAACATGAAACCATGAGTTGCAATTCAAAGTTTTGAGAGGGGCCGCACAAATCTTAATCACATGATAATGTTCTATATCCCACGATAATGGTACCCGGGACTTTACTCTCCTTTCCAAGCAACCGATACTAAGGAAATTTTTACGTCTTCAAAAAATCGTCTGTATGAATCTTCATAACCTCGGATCCAGCAGATAATACAGTTATTATACAGGAAATCCATTTTAAGCGCAAACCTTTTTTATAGCGTTGCTGCGGCTCTCTCTTTGCCCGCTATTGTGTTTGCACCGGCGGGGGGCGTGTCCCTTACTACCGGCAAACGAAGACAGAAGCTACCAAATACAAATAACTCAAGTAATTACATAATTATAAAAATAGGCCTAACATAGAGGCTTATTACTCACCATTTATTTGAGAAATTTCAGCAGTCTGGTTGCGGCGGCAGAATGATGCGAGGTTTCCTCTTAAAATGGATTCGCTGTATTAGAGCAGCAAAACGATTTGGTTCAGTTAGTTATGACGTTAATTAGCAAATGATGTCAAAGCATCTATAAAGGATGAAAAAAAAATGTCTAAATGTGTGTCACGACGAAAACAAAGAAATGGTTGCTCGACAAGAGTCTGGGTTCGATTTCCAATAATAACCCTCAATCCGTTTTCTTCGTTTTATGCGCAACGACCTGACACTTGAACCGCGAATCCAAATGTCGCAATTTCTATTTCCGCTAAATACTTAATTATCTAACTCGTTTCCGTGAACTACATTTCTCTCACTTTTACTGGGAAATTACTCCAAATGCCACTAAACAATATGAAGAGCGACGGCTAAAGACGACTATAGTCTTGTTTTTCTTTTTTTTTTTTTTTTTTTTTTTTTTTTGAAAACGAATTTGCAGTGTCATTTCCATACATATAAAAATTATTTCCTTTCATGTATTGACTTAGGGGAACTTCAAGCCTCGAGGCCACGGCCTACAGCCCGGAAATCTTCAAGGTTGTCATATTTCCTTTCAGTTTATTTTTAATAAAATCATATATTTGCAACCTTAAACTTTAAATACTAAAAAATCGGCTTTATATGACTGATCGTTTTTATCTGTTGCCCATGTGTTTTTACCTAGCACAAGTGATATCCCTAAAAAATACAGGTTAAATATTTTAATATTTACATATTATGCATTGGATCTATACAATTTCGTCTAACTGAGGGTAAAATTTTATTTTTGAGAGAGAAAATACTTTGAACGATTGAAAATTATAATTCAAGAAGTAGACCAATTATTTTGTCCCTAAGTAGTCACCGTCATGTTTTCCAATGTGATAATATATGCTCCTGTTAGAGCCAGTTGCAAACATGTTTCCTCACATATTAGAACATTCTATCCCAGGAGTCCACCTACATTAGTGGGGAAGTTAGGGTGAGGCAATAGGGAAATTAGTGCTAGATGCGTAAATTAATGTTAGTTTGGGCAAGTTAGGATCAGAAAATGGGCGCGTTAGTGTACACCCGTTTAGTTTAGCGTTCAGCGTGTTTTTGTGATAAATTGGCACATTGTCTGAGCATATAATACTAATACATATTTTGCATTGTAAATATGGTAATTTTGGGTTACTTTAGGCTCTAATTCTCACTTCATTTTAAGGCATTTATAGCATAAAAAACATACAGCACTTGTATTTTTATTGGGAAATCATTCACATACCGCAGCAATAAATTGTTTGGTTTCTAATTTATGTAGCATGGCATAAAAAACTGAAACATTGCACTAATTCTGAAATGTGAATTTCCAACCCAACAGGGAAAACCATCACGATAAGATGACAGATTCCCGGATTTGATTTTGGGATCTCCGGAATACGAATAGACCATCAACATATACGCTATTTCTCAAGCTAATAATAATGTTATCAAATAATTTATAATTCATTACATATTCGAAATTCAAATACTCTAGTTTTATAGATTGAGTTATTTGAATACACAGGGCAGTTGTAATTAATTGTTTGTTTAAAGACCAGTATTCTAGAAGCATATGTCTGTTAGAACAATGTTGACGTCCAGTCCACTCGTGCCAATTCCCCTTCTACCTTCCTGTTCAACTTGCATCGCCCGGCTAGCTCAGTCGGTAGAGCATGAGACTCTTAATCTCAGGGTCGTGGGTTCGAGCCCCACGTTGGGCGAATTTTTTTTCATTTTTTACTTTTATAAAGTAGTGGCATAAGTTCAAGCATTTGGAATTTATTTTTAAAATTCTTTAAAAATAAATGAGTAAAATCCAAACCGTCGCGGAACATCCGATCGTCATTCGTAACTGATGGTCGTTTAAATTTTCTTTCTGACCAATCTGATTGAAACATTTTTCTGGTTTTCTTGAGTCGACAGAGTGGTTTGGAATTTCAAAACAATAATTACTAATAATAATAATAATAATAATAATAATAATAATAATAATAATAATAATAATATAATATACACATTCACAATTATTGAAAATTGCAAATTAGATATATTCCAACTTAAATTCTACTCCCTTAAAAATAAGACTTTACAAGGACTATTTAACTCATGACCCAAATGGGAATCAATGACCAATCACATTTCAATGATGTTTTATTTACAACCAATCACAGTCGTGTTTCGCCTGGAATTTACCAACTAAAGTTTATCATAATAAAGAAAGCACCTTTTTAGCATTCTTAATACGTCATATTTTGCAGTGACTAACTCTAAGAAATACGGCTACTAGATTGTATATATAGTGCATGAATGTCAACACATAGCGCATGCGGGAGTTAATATAAAACATTTGTATACCACCAAAAAACAGAAACCACTGTTTGCACTTTCTTAAATGTATTTTTTCCCCCATGTAATAACATTCCAGAAAAATGTAATTGCTATATTTACAACATAGTTATCAGAAATGAATTCGATGTGTTTCATTTTTTCTCCACTAGAGTGCATTCTTACAATATTGCGTTCCTTTGGCAATAATTAATATAATCTAGCTGCAGTGATGAACAAAACAAGCAAATGAAGCGTACCAATCGATTCTCATTTGTTTCCAACATGGCCGTTTACATTAAATATATAAATATCTTAAAACAACTATATTTAAATAATTGTTTGTGAGTAAACAGCTTAATTTTATTCGTTACATAGTCCTAACGAATGCCACTCTTGATTTCCAAATTCTCTAGATAAATTCACTCCTCACTTCGTGAGTCGTGAATTTATCGATAATTTGGAAATCACTCGTTACATTACTTACGAAAATGAAAATAACTGGAACTTTAACAAATTCTATACAATATACAATAATTGAAATGTCCTACTGCATACAACCTACAGAAACTTTCTAGAAGAACATGTCTGTCGGAACAATGTTGACGTCACAGTCCACCCGTGTCTATTCCCTTTCTACCTTCCCACTGAACATCCGTCGCCCGGCTAGCTCAGTCGGTAGAGCATGAGACTCTTAATCTCAGGGTCGTGGGTTCGAGCCCCACGTTGGGCGAATTTTTTTTATTTTTTACTTTTACCTTTATAAAGTAGTAACGTAAGTTGAAACATTTGAAATTTGTTTTTAAAATATAATTAAATAAATTCCAAACCGTCGCTGAACATCAGATCGTCATTCGTAACTGATCGTCGTTCAAATTTTCTTTATAATCAATCTGATTGAGACATTTTTCTGGTTTTCTTGAGTCGACAGAGTTGTTTGGAATTTCAATAATAATAATGTACAAAATACAATAATTGAAATGTCATACTGCATACAACCTAAAGAATCTTTCTAGAACATGTCTGCCGGAACAATGTTGACGTCACAGTCCACCCGTGTCTATTCCTTTTCTACCTTCCTGTTCAACTTACATCGCCCGGCTAGCTTAGTCGGTAGAGCATGAGACTCTTAATCTCAGGGTCGTGGGTTCGAGCCCCAAGTTGGGCGAATTTTTTTATTTTTTACTTTTATAAAGTAGTGACGTAAGTTCAAACATTTGCAATTTATTTTTAAAATTGTTAAAAATAAATTTGAGTAAATTCCAAACCGCCGCACATACGGAAAAATGCACGATCTAGGTGGACAAAATTATTTTTTCAACTTACACCGAAATGTGAAAAAGGCAGTGAAACATATACTATATTAATCAAAGTTTTAAACTGTATATTTGTTTATGCTGTCAATGATATCCTCACTACAGCCAACGAAAGTTATCGTTCAGAACGCCACGTGCGCAGAGTCCTAGAAAGATAAAATTTACCTCTGGTTATTTCTTCGCAGTATTCGTGTTATTTCGTCGTGAGTGACTTTTTCGCATGGATTCTGTAGTAGAGAGCATGAGACTCTTAATCTCAGGGTCGTGGGTTCGAGCCCCACGTTGGGCGGAATTTTTTCTATTTTACTTTTATAAAGTAGTGACGTAAGTTCAAACATTTGAATTTATTTTTAAAATTGTTTTAAAAGACATTTGGGTATATTCCAAACCGCCGCGGAACATCCGAGCGTCATTCAAATTTTCTTTGTGATCAATGTGATTGAGACATTTTCCTGGTTTTCTCGAGTAGACAAGAGTGGTTTGGAATTTCGATAACAATAATTACTACGACTAATAATAATAATATACAAAATACAATAATTGAAATTTCCTACTGCATACAACCTAAGGAATCTTTCTAGAACATGTCTGTCGGAACAATGTTGATGTCACAGTCCACCCGTGAATAATTCCCTTCTACCTTACTGTTCAACTTGCGTCGCCCGGCTAGCTCAGTCGGTAGAGCATGAGACTCTTAATCTCAGGGTCGTGGGTTCGAGCCCCACGTTGGGCGTATTTTTTTTTTCTATTTTACTTTTATAAAGTAGTGACGTAAGTTCAAACATTTCGAATTCATTTTTAAAATTGTTTTCAGATACATTTGAGTATATTCCAAAACGCCGCGGAACATCCGATCGTCATTCGTAACTGACCGTCGTTCAAATTTTCTTTCTGACCAATCTGATTGAGACATTTTCCTGGTTTTCTTGAGTAGACAAGAGTGGTTTGGAATTTCAATAATAGTAATTACTACTACTACTACTACTAATAATAATAATATTAATAATAATATGCAAAATAAAATAATTTAAATGTCCTACTACATACAACCTAAGCAATCTTTCTAGAAGAACATCTGTCGGAACATTGTTGACGTCATAGCCCACCCGTGTGTAATTCCTTTCTACCTTACTGCTCAACTTGCGTCGCCCGGCTAGCTCAGTCGGTAGAGCATGAGACTCTTAATCTCAGGGTCGTGAGTTCGAGCCCCACGTTGGGCGGATTTTTTTAAAACTGTAGTGACGTAAATGTATTTTTAAAATTGTTTAAACATATATTTTATTAACTTTCAAACCGTCAAATGAAGCCTCGGGCGAATGATCGGATTCTCATTTATAACTGATAGTCGTTCAAATTTTCTTTCTGACCAATCTGATTGAGAAATTTTCCTGGTTATCTTGAGTCGAAGAGTGGTTTGGAATTTCAAAACAAAATTTCAATAACTATATTTACTACTACTACTACTACTACTACTACTACTAATAATAATAATAATAATAATACCAATAATAATAATAATATACAAAATACAATAATTGAAATGTCCTACTGCACACAACCTAACGAATCTTTCCAGAAGAACACGTCTATCGGAACAATGTTGACGTCACAGTCCACCCGTGTCCATTCCAGTTCTACCTTACTGTTGAACTAGCGTCGCCCGGCTAGCTCAGCCGGTAGAGCATGAGACTCTTAATCTCAGGGTCGTGGGTTCGAGCCCCACGTTGGGCGTATTTTTTTTTTACTGTAGTGACGTAAGCTCAAACATTTGAAATGTATTTTTTCAATTGTTTCTAACATATATTTTATTAACTTTCGAAACCGCCGAATGAGCCTCAGTGGAACATCCAATATTCATTTGAAACCGATAATCGTTCAAATTTTCTTTCTGACCAATCTGATTGATACGTTTTCCTGCTTTTCTTGAGTCGAAAGAGTGGTTTGGATTTTCAAAACAAAATTTACTAGAACTACTACTACTACAACTACTACTAAAAATAATAATAACAACAACAATAATAATAATAATATACAAAATACAGTAATTGAAATGTCCTACTACATACAACCTAAAGAATCTTCAAAATTAAAAATAATAAAAAATAAAAATACATACTACTAAGCAATACGGAGTTCTTGTCCCAACTTTTAAAAAAATTAAAATATGTAAAGCTGTTATTCTTCCAGTTATATGGACTCTCACTTTAAGAGATTGAGTTATTGAATATGCAATATGCAGTTGTAATTGTTTGTTCTAAGTCCAGTATTCTAGAAGCACGTGTCTGTTAGTACAATGTTGACGTCATAGTCAACCCGTGATAATTCCCATTCTACCTTCCTGTTCTACCTGCGTCGCCCGGCTAGCTCAGTCGGTAGAGCATGAGACTCTTAATCTCAGGGTCGTGGGTTCGAGCCCCACATTGGGCGTATTTTTTTTTACTGTAGTGACGTAAGCTCAAACATTTGAAATGTATTTTTTCAATTGTTTCTAACATATATTTTATTAACTTTCGAAACCGCCGAATGAGCCTCAGTGGAACATCCAATCTTCATTTGAAACCGATAATCGTTCAAATTTTCTTTCTGACCAATCTGATTGATACGTTTTCCTGCTTTTCTTGAGTCGAAAGAGTGGTTTGGATTTTCAAAACAAAATTTACTAGAACTACTACTACTACAACTACTACTAAAAATAATAATAACAACAATAATAATAATATACAAAATACAGTAATTGAAATGTCCTACTACATACAACCTAAAGAATCTTCAAAATTAAAAATAATAAAAAATAAAAATACATACTACTAAGCAATACGGAGTTCTTGTCCCAACTTTTAAAAAAATTAAAATATGTAAAGCTGTTATTCTTCCAGTTATATGGACTCTCACTTTAAGAGATTGAGTAATTGAATATGCAATATGCAGTTGTAATTGTTTGTTCTAAGTCCAGTATTCTAGAAGCACGTGTCTGTTAGTACAATGTTGACGTCATAGTCAACCCGTGATAATTCCCATTCTACCTTCCTGTTCTACCTGCGTCGCCCGGCTAGCTCAGTCGGTAGAGCATGAGACTCTTAATCTCAGGGTCGTGGGTTCGAGCCCCACGTTGGGCGCATTTTTTTTTTTTTACTGTAGTGACGTATGTTCAAACATTTGAAACGTATTTTTTAATTGTTTTAACATATATTTTATTAACTTCCAAACCGCCGAATGAGGCCTCGAGCGGAACATCGGATCCCCATTCCTAACCGATCATTGTTGACATTTTCTATCTAACCAATCTGACTGAGAAATGTTCCTGGTTTTCTTGAGTCGACAGAGTGGTTTGGAATATCAAAACAAAATTATTTCAATAACAAAAATTACTACTACTACTACTACTACTACTACTAATAATAATAATAATAATAATATTATAATAATATACAAAATACAGTAGTTGAAATGTAAATACACATACTCGTAAGCAATACGGAGTTCTTTCCCAACTTAAAAAATAAATAAAATATATACAGTTGTTATTCTTCCAGTTATATTATATGGACTCTTACTTTAAGAGATTGAGTTATTGAATATGCAATAGGACAGTTGCAATTGTTTGTTCGAAATACAGTATTCTAGAAAACATGTCTGTTTGAACGATGTTGACGTCACAGTCCACCCGTGGTCAATTGCCCTTCTACCTTCCTGTTCTACTTACGTCGCCCGGCTAGCTCAGTCGGTAGAGCATGAGACTCTTAATCTCAGGGTCGTGGGTTCGAGCCCCACGTTGGGCGTATTTTTTTTTTACTGTAGTGACGTAAGTTCAAACATTTGAAACGTATTTTTTAATTGTTTTAACATATATTTTATTAACTTCCAAACCGCCAAATGAGCCTCAGTGGAACGTCCAATTTTCATTCGTAACCGACCATCGTTCAAATTTCCTTTCTTTCCAATCTGAGACGTTTTCGTGTTTTCTTGAGTCGACAGAGTAGCCTGGTATTTCAAAACAAAACTACAACAATAATTAACTAACTCACTGGCACTATCGAACCCGTAGGTTTATGGCCGCGCGGACCTAAGCTCTCCATACATTCCTATCCTACGTTAATGTTTTCCAATCATTCCCTGTATAATCTGCTTCCCTCAAATCATAGTTGATGTTATTCTCCCACCTAATTCTTGGCCTATCAACAGGGCATATTTCCTCTGGTTTTCCTGTAAGAAGCTTCCATGCAAGTCTTTCATTCCTCATCCGTGCCACATGTCCTGCCATCGCAGTCTACGAGATTTAACTGTTATTATATATGGCTTCCTATAAAGACGATATAGTTCACTATTATGTAGTTTTCTCCATTCGCCTGTCTGTTCATCTCTCTTTGGTCCAAATATTTTCTTAAGAATCTTATTCTCAAATACTCTAATCTCCTTTCCTTCCTTAAAGTAAGAGTTCATGTTTCGCATCCATATAATTGGTAGAATAATAGTTTTATATAGGTCCTACTTTTTTTTGAAAGGGGTTGGGATGTCTATAAAGCATAGTAGCACGCATTTCCACAATTATTGAGCCTATGTTTAATTTCTTTATGCATCTCATTCCTATTCAAAAACAATAATTAATAATAACAACAATAATAATATACAAAATACAGTAATTGAAAAGTCATACTGAATACAACCTAAAGAATCTTAAAAACATAAAAGTAAGAAAAAATACATAGTATTAATCAATACGGAGACCCTTTTACTTGTTCCAACTTCTATATATAAAGACAACATTGAAAATATATACAGCTATTAATCTCCCAGTTACATTATATGGATGTGTGAAATGGTCTCTTAATTTAAGAGATTGAGTTATTTGAATATATAGGGCAGTTGTAATTGTTTTTTCAAAGTCCAGTATTCTAGAACAGCAGTTCCCAATCAATTCGACTCGCGAACCCCTTCCTCAACGATCTGAGTTGGGTGAACCACAGACTTTTAAATATACATAAAGTAAACATGCGTAACATTTAATTCCAAGCAAAATGTTTAATAACCTTAAATTAACTTAACGATTAACAGTTAAAACCTAAAGTTACTCTAGTAACACAATATGTAGGCCTAGTTGTAGATAAATCAAGTGATTTCGTTGTTACTTAACAGTAAATCAGGCATTCGTGGTATATATTAATTTATTGTCGAAATAATGTGATAAATTCCAGATGTTACACATATGTAACAAAGAGCATTATAGTGTGAATTTAATTTTTTTAAATAATAATTATTATTATTATGCTGCAGAAATGAAGGAAACAATAATAGACCTAATCTCGAAACCCGCCATTACGGAAAAGTTTTGGCCACCCCTTGAAAAATTTGGAGAACCCCTGGGGGTTCGCGAACCACAGATTGGGAAACAATGTTCTAGAATAACATGTCTATTAGAACAATGCTGACGTCACAGTCCTTGCGTACCAATTCCCTTTCTACATTCCCGTTCTACTTGTATCGCCCGGCTAGCTCAGTCGGTAGAGCATGAGACTCTTAATCTCAGGGTCGTGGGTTCGAGCCCCACGTTGGGCGTATTTTTTTTTTTTTTTTTTACTTTTATAAAGTAGTGACGTTAGTTCAAACATTTGAAATTTATTGTTAAAATCGTTTAAAAATATTTTTTTATTAACTTCCAAACATCCGACCCTCATTTGTAACCGATCGTCGTTCAAATTTTCTTTCTGACCAATCTGATTGAGACGTTTTCGTGTTTTTTTTTTTTGAGTCGACAGAGTGGTTTGGAATTTAAAATCAAAACTTCAATAACAATAATTAGTAATAATAATAATAATAGCAATAATAATAATATACGAAATATAGTAATTGAAACGCCCTACTGGATACAACCTAAAGAATCTTAGAAAAATAAAAGTAGTAAAAAATAAAAATACATACTTATATTTTAATGCTAATGACGAGTATGATGAAATGGGTCCTAATAATGGAAATCCAACTAGCAACTGTCTTAACGATTCAGGGAACCCAGCAAAAACCCTGGGTGAGGTTAGTCTGCGCCGAGATCTGAAATCGGCATCTCCCGAATACAAGTCTCAAACGTTGATGCTTTGTGTTACAATGACTATATCGTTTTATTATTGTATTAGTATTAATACCCATAGCTTAATTGCACAATTACTTTCTAAGGACTGAAGTTAGGTTTATTGGATTACACCTAATACTTCTAGTATTCCGGTAATCTAGCAACTCTCATACACCTCTATATTCGAGGATCGTGGGTTAAACCCCAAGTCTACCGCCTGAACTACTGTAGCGTTAGCTATTTGTGAATATTTAACTCATGCCCCAAATGGGAGTCAATGACCAATTACATTTCAATGATTTCTTACTTACAACCAATCACAGTCTTTTTCACCTCGATTTTATCAATTTAATTGTATCACTTTAAAATCAAGCTCCTCCTTTTCAACATTCTGAATAGGTCAGAGCATTATTTTGCAGTGACTGACTCACTAAGAAATACGTTGAATATAACAATTCATATATTAAGTTGTAAGAATTCTAGAATGCATGTGGCTACCTGACTGTGTATATAGTGAACGAGTGTAACCAGATAGTGCTTGCGGATATAATATAAACACGTGAATATAATAATATAAACAATTTGTAGCAATTGATTATACCACCAAAAAAAAAGAAACCATTGTTTGCACATTCTTAAACGTATTATTTCCCAGGATTTTACGTCCCAGAAAAATATAATTGACACATTTACATCATAACACATGGGAAATTAATTAATAACCTATAATGTTGGTTATAAACAGTTTGATGTGTTTCATTTTTTCTCCACTAAGGTGCATTCTTACACTTCGTGAGTCGTGAATTTATCGATAATTTGGAAATAACTCGTGGCAATACTTATGAACTTATGATAAATTTGAGAGCTATCTGAAGTCAAATCGTTGTGTATAAGATGTTAAGTCCAAATTATACGTTTATGAAAAATGGGATTGAATAATGGGATTTTCGTTTTCTAATATGCTCGTCGTAATGACTCATTTTAGCCCATTTTTTTTTACTTTCACACAGGAAACACAGAAATATAATGTAAACAAATGATCCTAACTGAACAAATTTGGCACGAGTTCATCAAAATGGCATTAGGAAATGGTATCAAATGTTAAAAGAAGAAAACCAGAATATCCACTGTTTAGAATAGTTTCAACGTGAATCTGAGATAAAACAGTTTTGCAGAAGCAAAAACAATTTACAAATCGCTAAAAATATCGTAACTATGAATCACTGAATCTGATTTCTCTTCAAGCACGTAACTTTTCTCTCCCAAAAATAAAAGTTCAGAATAAATAATTGTTTTCGGTAGCTACACTTCCACATGACCAGGAATAATCTTCTAACTTACTGACACTATCGAACCTGGAGGTTCATTGCCGCACGAACATAAGCTCTCCATACATCCCTATTCTGAACTAATATTTCCAATCAACTTCTGTAAAATTCGCAGTTCTCAAATCATGACTGATGTTATTCTGTCAACTCACTCATTACCTATCTACAGGGAGCTTTCCGTTGGTTTTCTTACATGAAGTTTCCAAGCCCTTCTTTCATTCCTCATAGGGAGCTTTCCGTTGGTTTTCTCACATGAAGTTTCCAAGCCCTTCTTTCATTCCTCATTCGTGCCACATTGAAATTTATGACATTTAACTGTTCTTTTATATTTGGTAAATGTTATTCTGCCATCCCATTCTTAACTTACCTACACGGCACTTTCCACCTGGTATCCTCATAAGAAGTTTCCAAGCCCTTCTTTCATTCCCCATTCGTGCTACATTGAAATTTATGAGACTTAACTGTCCTTTTATATCTGGGTACCCATAAAGTATAGCGTTTGCAAAGTCAAAGATGAGACTTAACTGTTATTTTATATCTAAAAAGGTAAAAGCCATCCCACTACAGGCCTCAGGAGGCCCTTGGGGTAGTAGGAGGTAAATGCTCCCACTTTTTTTGGACAATCGACACTTGATGTCAGTCGGGTTGTCAGCCCTGCGTGACGACCGCCTTTACCCCCAGAACAAGCATATAATGCTCATTTCCGTTAGGGGCTGAGTCGACCCCAGAACCATAGTGCCACCAGAAGGTTCAGGTCAGTCTAAAAATCCTGACCCCATAGGGACTCGAACCCTCGACTTGTAAGCCTTAACCACTACGCTATAGCGTGCCCCCGTCATTTTATATCTGGATTCCCATAAATGTTAGGTTTACAAAGTCAAATATAGCGCTAGTACTGAGAATGGCGAGAAAGTTGGCATGTGAGGAATAAACTTCAGAACAACGCGTCCTCCTGATTTCAACAAGATTTCATGGAATTGTCAATTCCGAGACCACGTCACACCGGAAGACGAGTTTAAGATGACTAATAACGGCAGTGAAAGTCTCCAATACCACATGATTAAGGACAATCCCAGTTCTCCCTCTTTTATTGTTCAGCAGAATTAATTAGTGAAAGAGGTGACAATATTCGTAAGTAATGCCACGAGTGATTTCCAATTTATCTAGAGAATTTGGAAATCAGGAGTGGCATTTGTTAGCACTATGTAACGAATAAAATTAAGCTGTTTACTCACAAATCATTATTTAAATATAGTTATTTTAAAATATTTATATATTTAATGTAAACGGCGATGTTTGAAAACAAATGAGAAACGATTGCTATGCTTCATTTGCTTCTTTTGTTCATCACTGCAACCAGATCATATTATTTATTGCCAAAGGATCGCAATATTGTAAGAATGCATCCTAGTGGAGAAAAAAATGAAACGCATCAAACTGTATATTAAATAATTTCTTATGTCCTATGATGTAAATATGTCAATTATATTTTTTCTGGAACGTTATTACCTGGGAAAAAATACGTTTAAGAAAGTGCAAACAGTAGTTTCTTCTTTTTTTGTGGAATAATCAAATGCTACAAATGTTTTTATATTATCCCTCGCAAGCACGTTGTGTTAAAATTCGTGCACTAGCCTATATATATACAATCTGATAGCCACATGGGGTCACTGCAAAATAATGCTATGACCTATTCAGAATGTTAAAAAGGAGGAGCTTGGTTTTACAGTGATAAAATTAAACTGATAAAATCGAAGTGAGAAATGACTGTGATTGGTTGTAAATAAATAATCATTGAAACGTGATTGGTCATTGACTCCCATTTGGAGCATGAGTTAAATAGTCAGTATAGAATAGAAGGATATCTAAACCATTCCTCATTTTTGGCTCAGAAATTCACAACATATTTCCCTAGCAGGCACAACAATTTAGAAAGTTAAGAGGTGCTTTGGAAACTAAAGGGAAAACGCCCAGTTGGTAGACCAAGAATGAGGTGGGAGAATAACATTATGCATAATTTGAGGGAAGTAGATTATAAAGTAGATGATTGGAAAACATCTCAGGATAGGGATGTATGGAGAGCTTATGTTCGCACGGCCATGAACCTACGGGTTCGATAGAACCAGGTAACATTTTAACTTATCAAGTGAGATGACTCAGGTTGTAGCGCTTGAGACTCATATTCGAGGTCTCTAGTTCATCCCCGAGATGTTTTCTTCGATCATCAAGGCAAATTCTGGATTGTAATTTCATTGTAAGTACCCATTTAATCATGATCAGCATTCATTTCATCGTTACAATTAAAATCAGTTGATTTCTTCACAAAAACAGAAGACAGATATAATGGAAACACGTTAGCCTACTGGTTATTGCTACCTAAATATCTTAGACGCGATAGTTGTTACATTAAAGCGTCTAAAAATAAAATTAAATGCAAAATCCATCCATCCATAGTAACTGTGCCCGAAGGCAGGTCCTTCACTGCAATTATAGCATTTTGTGCTATGCTTATAGCTTTACTAGGGAATTGTAGGTGTGGCAGCTTCCCGTTCCTTTCGACACCGGTGAAGGATGATGATGGTGATGATGATAATGATAAGAATGATGATGATGGCCATATGATTTCGGGGACCGTTTGGGCCATAAAGTTTTCCTGACATTTGTCTTACAAGTGAGGAAAAACCCCGATAAAAACCTCACCCAGAAAAACTGCACGCTACCTCGAGACCACATCGGTGGACAAATGCAAAATAATATAATAATATCCTGAACTCGCGTCCAACTCGAGGTCGGATCGAGGGATGAAATGAGATGAAGCCCTCTATATAGAGGTCTGTGAATTACAAGGACGCCAGGCGCACTATCACGGGGGCTAATGAATGAAATGAAACGAAAATGTATGAGATGAGTGTGGAGAAATGGTGGAATAAAATTGTAGCAGGAGAGAACGAGAGAAAACCCCGAGAAAAACCTGTCCAAGTTCCGTTTCGTTCACCACGAAACCCATATTGAGTGACGGAGACACGATGTCGGGACCCCAGCGGTAAGGGGTGAGCGTCTAACAGCTTGCGCCACGGATCCGCCTAAAAAAAATATCTAAATTACAGAAAATTGCATTTGTAAAATGGAAATCCAGTGCATCGAGTTCCATACATACTCAGCGAGTATAATATAATTTGATGTGATCCTCTTCCAATTGCGACTGCTCCGTCAGACGGATGATGTGTATTTGTATTGTAGATAGGAAGCAATCTACTTTAGGATGATTTATGCATAAGTTTCTATGTAGTATGGGTTATATGAAGGATGGTGATAAGAATGAAAGTGAAACCGGTGTCTTATCTTATCGATAAGAGCAAGGAGAACAGTCAAGACATTAAACGTTCTCATTCGACGATCAAATAACACTGGTCGACAAGGTTTTCAAAAAAGATGTGGAAAATATAACAGGCTAAATGGTGTAATTAGGAGAAATTTTGGAAAACAAATGAGGAAATAAATCCAATTGAGATTTCATAATGCCATAGCCAAACCTGCTCTACTATACGGAAGTGAATGCTGGACACTTCGAGCAAAAGATAAATCCCGCATTAATAGTTCACAAATGGGATTCCTCCGATCACTAACAGGAGTAACTTTAAGGGATAGAATGAAGAGTAATGAGATAAGGATGCAGTGGAATAGTAGGGAAATGGTGGAACATATACAAACTTATCAGATTAAATGGTTCCAACACGTCCAGAGAATGTCAAATTCCCGTTTACCAAAGATGATTTACCACCTCAACCCTAAAGGCATAAGAGACCTCGGATGACCCTTCAACCGATGGAAATATCAGTTTTTGTAGTCGCAGAACGGGCATCATCACCCAATACTGCATACGGAAGAAGAAGAAGACAAGGTTTCCTTCACAAGAAATCCGATTAGTGAATCTAGTGCATTTTTTCATACTGAATTCAGATATATAGTCAGAATTTTTCCATCAGGCACAGTTTGTGACAGCTACTTTTTAAAATTGATTTTAGCATTTTCTTTGACCTGTCATAGGAACCTTTATCTTATATGAAGAGTTCCCTGTACCAGTATATGCAGATATGACCTTAACTCATAACTCTGATTCTGACCTAGCTCAAACTGAAAACGATTCAGATGGAAATAAAAATGATATTACATAAAATATGCCCGAAAATCACTATCTACCACTTTCTAGGTAAGTCAGAATGAGTTAGAGTTAGATGGATTGTATTAAACATTGTAAAAACTATAAAAAATGTGAATGAATATCACAGAAAACTCTTGCGTGATAGGAAAAAACTGAAATATTTAAGTTCAGGATGAAAAATGCTTCTAAAATCTCATATTTCTATTCTTGTGAAAGAAAAAAAGTTCATTTTTGTCGATCAGTGTAATTATTAACAGTACGCAATGGCTTCTTAACATTTATTACTTTGGATTTTTTTTTAATTTACCCCAGACATTTGTAATACAATCTAGTAGTTAAAAACAGTCCCGCACCGTAGCCGAGTGGTTAAGGCAAAATGTCTTGGTGCAGAGCTACGAGACTTAGCGCTGGATCGAGACTCCATATGGGAAGAAATTTTCTCATGGAATTAGGGACAATATGGTATCCGTGCCCACCCAGCATCGTGAGGCATTTGAGTTAACTACAATAAGTAGAGGCTCCAGGTTGAGAAAACCAGCTGTAACGGCGGGAGGACCCGACATGGTGACCATATGTTACCCATATATTGGCTAGATGATCATCTACCTATGTTATATGGATGTGAAGCCAGCAGTCGGTGGTAGGCCTAGGGCCTTCTAGGCATGTCGCGTCAAGGAGTTTTTAACTAAATCAACTGTATATACCAACCCCGTCCAAGCATAAAAACTAAAAATATTAAAACAAAATTATTCCACCCACCAAGAAGTCTGCAACTGTCTACCAGGCGATCATCACAACGGCTCAAGGGGCGGAAGCAGCTACCCTCTATAAAGGGGTTAATACTTAGAGGAGCATGGACAGATGCTCTGAAACAGCAGCCCTGTCATTATCCTTACCCTGCACAGCGCTCGTAATGCGGTCAGGGGACGTTTATTACTATTGATTCATCTCAAAGCAAAGACCGGATTGGATTTCAGGATATGACCACAGCCAGAAATAAGGACAAACGATTAGGGAGGATATAAACCAAAAGGGAGAAGATTGCTGGGAAGACCATTGAAGAGATGGAAGGACCAATTCGACCTATAATGAGATCGGAACAGGCCATTGGGCTTAATCCTTGTTGTTGATGGTGATGATTCCACCCCGTCAGGAATCGAATCCGGATCGCGTAGCTAAAAATAATAAAACTGAAAGTAACCACAAAGAAACAAGTGCCGTAAAAAAAGTCAGGAGGTGACAGATTTCCAGGAACGGTATTCAGAACATATAAGTCATTTAGGTGGTTATTTCCAGGCACAATGTAATAAAGTGTTTGTACTGTTTGTAAAGCATGGGAATGCGGTAAAACAAAAAATTACTAAATACACAGGTCATTCATCAAACATTTTAGCCGATTATGCTCAGATTATGATTTATAATTAACAGAGCATCATGTTTGTGATCATTATTAGGATTTGTATTCGAGGAGGATTTGCAGCAGATAACGTAACAATCGACTTTTTCACTTTTCAGTTTTTTTTTTAAATATCCACTACGTATTCCGTTAAAAAGCTTCCCACAAAAAAAAAAAGTTCAGACCATTCAAAATAAATGTCTCAAAATTATATTTTCAGTCCCGCTATACACGAGGATCGCAGAGCTGTACAATCTAGCACACAAACCCTATATTGCAACTACAATTGAACAGCAGGCAAATAACATGTATAATGTTATTACTAATCAAAAGTACCGGTAATGTCACGAGTGAATTCCAATTTATCTAGAGAATTTGGAAATCAAGACTGGCATTTGTTAGAACTATTTAACGATTAAATTAAGCTGTTTACTAAAAATCACCATTTAAATACAGTTACCGGTATTTTAAAATATTTATACATGTAAACGGCGATGTTTGAAAACAAATCAGAAATATGTGGTTATGTTTATTCACTGCAGCTTGGTCATATTACACTAGTCAACACGATTTTGTCTCATGAGTACCAATAGTTGTACTTAATGCAGTTGTTTTATCGTGTTTTCAAATATGTATTCGGAATTTCTCCATCACCCACAGTTTTTTTTATTTCAATTTCAATTAATGGATTTAAATAATTATTCTTTTAATAAAACTAGATTTCTTACCGGAAAATCTTGGCTCAGTGGCGATGAGCACGGGGAACACTTTCATCAGGAAATTTCATCTACGGAAAAGAGATATCAAGGCAAATGGAATCCTAATATGCTGGCCGATTATTGTTGGACCATCAAGAGGGATGCTCCACAGGCGAAATATAGCAGAAAATCGCCATTTCTTACTTTCTAGGTGAGTCCGAATGTTCGAATATTGTGTAGTTACGAATATAGAAAATATTAGTGTTTGAAATTATAAATGCCTGTTCTCTAGGAAACCTTGCGCAATGGAGAGAAACCGATTCTCCTGGCGCGACAGGCCTAGAAGGCAGTTAGCCTACCAAAAGGCTGCTGGCCTCACATCTACATGTGTCAATCACAGAGGTAGATGAGAAAAACGGATATATTTGAATTCAGGAGAAAAAATACTATCAGAATCATATGTTTCTTTCTGAGACAAAAAAAAAAGTTTATTTTTTGTTGCTCAGTGTTATTGCCAGCCAAATAGGATCGCAATCAGCGATAACCCACTAAGATCGCAATATCGTAAGAATGCACCCTAGTGGAGAGAAAATGAAACACATCAAACTGTACATTATAACCAACATTATAGGTTGTTAATTATTTAGGAAACAACTCAGTAAAATCGTTATTTAAAAACGCAATTATTGAACACACAATTTCAAATCTGTAGTTCGAAGAAATCTGTTCATTATTTGCTATATTCAACGTATTTGTTGGAGAGTCAGTCACTGCAAAATAATGTTCTGACCTGTTCAGAATATTTAAAGGAGGAGATTTCTTTATTTTGGCAAACATAATTTGATAAATAGGGAGGTGAAACACGACTGTCATTGGTTGTAAAACAAAATCCATTGAAAAGTGATTGGTCATTGACTCCCAATTGGGGCACGAGTTAAATAGTCATCGACATAAACCTATCTAAGCATTTGAAAATAAAAATGGTCTATCTTATAAATTAATGCTAACAAAAACGTAAATAATTGCGGTATGTGGTTTTATGTATATGATAATGTATAATTTCTGTAAACTAGCAAACCTTCATTTCTAATTGAATAAATTATTCTTCACTTCCTGGTTTAGGCATTAGTGCCTGTTCAGTAATTGATTTTAAGAACTATTTACACGTAGTTTAAATACTAATTTGCAGGAAAGATTTTTATTTATTTTTTAATATCGATATATAAATAAGCTAGGTTTGTACAGTGAAATTATTGAAGGACGCAACTGCTTGCTTCTCCCCATGCGCAACCATCCTCTCTCATAAACGGGAGAGTAGGTAAACAATGGAAGTAGCAATATTGCGACACCGGCAACCAGAAACTCAAGATATGGTTGACAGCAGTATTCACAATTCAGGAGGGTGTTAGGGTCAACTTCCACCTAGAAGTCAAGTGTGTATCTTTGCTAGTTCACCTATTTTCATAACATCAGAATATTATTACTCATTCAAAGTATCTCTGCAGGCGGAAGAATCAGGAAGCTCTGTTTCTTGGTACACGTGACGTCATATAAGGCAGTGTACACTGTCAGCGTCCCATGTCCCATTCCCCTTTGCACTCATAGATAGCAGTGTCACGTGGTTTATTCCTGCATAAACACGACTGCAGTGCCCTCCGTCAACAACTGCGCTTACTCCTTAAACGGGTAATACAGTTATTTATTTAGCCTGGTGGAGTTTAGGTCATGTGGCCTTCTGTTCCACTCACCAAGAAAAACATATGAAATTTAAATACAATAATATTACATACTAAACAAAAAATTATCTGGTCAAACTGAACAATAATAAAATAGTGTCTACAATACAATAAAATTTAAGACAATTAAAATTAAAACTAATGAAATAAGTATACACAAAGGAATAACAGCTCCAATCTACTTTAAAAGAAAAATAAATACAAAGAAAGTAATAAATTAATCTATAATTTATATATATAATATATGTCCACCGCTGTGGTCCCGGGGTAGCGTGCTGCCTTATCACGCAGTGGGCCCGGGTTCGATCCCCGGTCGGGACAGTTTTTCTGGGTTTTTACTCACCTGTAAGACAAATGTCAGGAAAACTCTAAGACCCAAACGGTCCCCGAAATCATATGGCCATCATCATCCTTCACCGGTGTGGAAAGCAACGGGAAGCTACCACACCAACAATTTCCTAGTAAAGTTGCAAAGCATAGCATGAGAATGCCATGATTGCAGTGAAAGACCTGTCCTCGCGCACAATTACTATGGATGGCTATATATATATATATATATATATATATATATATATATATATATATATATATATAAACATTAGGTAAAAATATTGATAAATCTTAAAACTATTTTTATTTCCCGACACCTTACAAGTTTTGACACTAGAGTAGGCCCCGTAATATTCGATGGAGTATGAATTTAAGCTGCCCTTTCAACACAGTGTATGTCGTGTGATCTGAGAGAACAATCCGATCAGAACGGGTCAAAGAGAACGTCAAACTCTACGGCTCATGGATGAAAATAGAAAAGTCGCAATAAGACAATATAGTTATTGCGCATATAAATAAATACAATTTACATTTCCCTTGTGCTATGCCTCATAAAATAGAGTTAGAAAAGACACCCTAAAGAACGTATTTACCACCATTCTTTCTAGTATTTTAAAATTAATGTAATTTTTCAACATAAAGGAAAGGACTTTTAATTCGCAGGAAACTGAGTTTTAATTGCTCCTGACCACACTTACAACTTTCCTCTTCACAAAGCGCCGTTAATTTATACATATTCAGCAACTCTCTTAAATTTTTATGAAATTAAATAGATTTTACAGAGAAACCTCAGTAGGAATTTAACCTATTTATACGGCGTAGGATTAAATAGGGAAAATAGGTGTAGAGTTAAAATGCAGACATATCAATCATTAACACGTTTCTAACTAACTCACTGGTACTATCGCACCCATACGTTCATGGCCACGTGGACATAAGCTCTCTACACATCCCTATCCTGAGCTAATGTTTTCCAATTTTACCTTTATAATCTACTTCCCTCGAATCATACTTAATGTTATTCTCCCACCTCATTATTGGTTTACTAATGGGCGTTTTCCCTCTGGTTTTCCTATAAGAAACCTCCATGTCCCCCTTTCATTCCTCATTCGTGCCACATACCCTGTCCATCGCAGTCTAAATAATTAACTATTCTTACTATAGGCCTATCTGGTTTCCTACAAATAATTAACTCGTTTCTAACATTCTAAATTATGAAGGAAATAGCAGTTTGCTTCGAAAATACGCACCAGATGAAGTCGCGTGATAAAATTTCCCTCATCTGAAATATTCTATCGATCTTGGACCGGATAATTAGACAAGGGCTAATTCTTCTCTTTATCGTAAACATATCTTAATGAGTAATTAATATCTGTCCATGGGATCTCGAGAAGAAGAAGGAGGAGAAGAAGAATGAGAAGAAGAAAGAGAAGGGGAATAAGGAGAAGAATGAGAAGGAGAAGGTGAAGGAGGAGAAGGTGAAGGAAGAGAAGGAAAAGAAGAGAAGGAGAAGAAGAAAGAGAAGAAGTAGTAGTAGAAGTAGTTGAAGAAGAAGTAGCAGTAGAAATAGAAGTAGCAGTAGAAGTATAGTAGTAGTAGTAGTAGTAGTAGTAGTAGTAGTAGTAGTAGTAGTAGTAGTAGTAGTATGTATGTAATAATAGTAGTAATAGCAATGTTATAATATAGTAGTAATAGTAGCAGAAGAAGTAGCATTTTACTTCACCATTCTACTACGAGGAGTCATTAAGATAGGATTTGTGATATTACGTCACTTTCTTACCAACAATATACAGGGTTAATTATAAATGCACGTCCATTATGTCTTGTGGACGTAGTTTCTCTGTTTACAGGGGTCTTCGAGTTTAACGAGAGAGAGAAATCTATGCTTGATTGGAAAGGTGTGTCCCAGCAGCTCTGTCATGGAGTGTCATTGCGTATAAAGGAGATCTTGCCTTCAAATCCCAGCTCGGGCATAAGTAAGAATATCTATAATAAGTAATGCCACGAGTGATTTCCAAATTATCGATAAATTCACGACTCACGAAGTGAGGAGTGAATTTATCTAGAGAATTTAGAAATCAAGAATGGCATTTGTTAGGACTATTTAACGAATAAAATTAAGCTGTTTATTCACAAATCATTATTTAACTATAGTTATTTTAAAATATGTATATATTTAATGTAAACGGCGATGTTTGAAAACAAATGAGAAACGATAGGTACGCTTCTACTGCTTCTTTTGTTTATCACTGCAACCAGATCATACTATTTATTGCCAAAGGAACGCAATATTGTAAGGAGGAGCTTTCTTTAATATGGTAATTATAACACTGATAAATATTTGGTGAAACACGACTCTGATTGGTTGTAAAACAGAAATCATTGAAACGTGATTGGTCATTGACTCCCATTTGGGGCATGAGTTAAATAGTCATAAGTAATGCCACGAGTGATTTCCAAATTATCGATAAATTCACGACTCACGAAGTGAGGAGTGAATTTATGTAGAGAATTTGGAAATCAAGAGTGGCATTTGTTAGGACTATTTAACGAATAAAATTAAGCTGTTTACTCACAAATCATTATTTAAATATAGTTATTTTAAAATATTTATATATTTAATGTAAACGGCGATGTTTGAAAACAAATGAGAAGCGATAGGTACGCTTCATCTGCTTCTTTTGTTTATCACTGCAACTAGATCATACTATTTATTGCCAAATGAACCCAATATTGTAAGAATGCTCTCTAGTGGAGAAAAAATGAAACATCAAACTGTATATTAATTCATTTCTGATGTTGTATGATGTAAATATGACAATTATATTTTTCTGGATTGTTACCTGGGAAAAAATACATTTAAGAAAGTGCAAACAGTGGTTTCTTTTTTTTTGGTGGTATAATCAATTGCTACAAATGTTTTTATATTAACTCCCGCATGCGGCATGTGTTGACATGCATGCACTATATATACAATCTGGTAGCCGTATTTCTCACAGGCTCAGTCACTGCAAAATAATGGTCAGACCTGGTCAGAATATTAAAAAGGAGGAGCTTTCTTTAATATGGTAATTATAACACTGATAAATATTTCGTGAAACACGACTCTGATTGGTTGTAAAACAGAAATCATTGAAACGTGATTGGCCATTGAGTCCCATTTGGGGCATGAGTTAAATAGTCTAGTTATATTAATTCTCACATTTTGTTCTCAAATGTACAGGTTCTCTCATGAAAAGTGAAGTTCTTTATCAAGATCAGTTACGGTTTATGGATATGTTAATATTATGACTAATGTCATCAAGGATCTAGTTCCTGTTTGACTCATCGAGTTTCTAATTCTGACTTCATCCTCTAGTTAACGTGTCACAAGGAAATCTGAGGTGCTATCACATACTGATGACGGAAATAAATGAAATAAGAAACGCTCTGAGGATGGAGCATGACCTGGATTACATGAAAGAGTGAGCTGTCAGTCCAGATTGAAGAAACAATTTATATACAAGTCACACTATCATCATTTAATACCAAGGGAATGAGTTTCTCACGGTAGCATCTGTGATTCGTAATCGGGATATTCCGGATTTCAAATATAAATTACACTAGGCGTGCGCTGTTAACCTATAGGATGAAAATGTGTTTTTGTGCGATAGTGCGTTTTGTCGTACCTACAGAAATGGCGACCATGATTTAAAGTTCAACTTCTTACATTTCTGGGTTGCCAACCTAAATAACTATACTGTAATATTACATATTACAAACCACGTGTGGGAAGTAAAACCACGTGTGGGAAGTAAAACCACTGCCCATTATGTATACTATGTACGATGTATATACAAAAATATACCCAAAAGGTAGTGTTAATATACATTATACGAAACAAATCCCTGCATTTTAAATGAACTGAACTTTATCTGAAAAAAATAGATCTTAAGAATCCTTTGAGTTGGTAGGAGGTTAAGGCTTTTCCACCTTTCTAGGCAATCGACAAGAGATGACAACCTTGAAAGACGGCATTTACCCCCAGAACATATGCCAAGTAGGCCTACTCATTTATCCAGGCCGTGGTTCAACCAGAAGATTTAGGCCGGGTCTAACATCCTGACCCTTAGGAGGGACTCGAACCCGCGATCTTACGGCTTGTAGCATATTGCCTCAACCAATTACGGTGCCCCCACTTTTCGTCAACCATCAAGGAAAATCCTGGTGAGAAATTTATTCTCACAAATAATAATTTCAACATTCACAGAATTTAATAATTTAACGTTTTGGCTCAGAGGTTAGCGTTCAAGACTGGAATTCAGGATGTCCGAAGTTCAAATTTCCGTGCCTATTAAATTTATTGGTTGATGTTTTTCGTTGTTTTCTTAAATTGTCAAGGTAAATTGTGGATTGGAATTTTATTACCACAATCCATTTCATCATTATCCATATTTTATTGGTTATTAAATTTTAATTATTTTTTTCAAGACACGTGAACACACAAGTTTAATACAGTACCCTGCACAGTCTTCTGATTTATAGTGATATGACCAAGGATGTTGAAGCATCTAAAAATAAAAATCAAGTAAAAATAATCTTCTCAACTGTATAAATTTAGAAAAGAAAACAGAAATGCACGATGTATACTGGTTATACCTCCTAGACGCGACTTAACCAGTGACATCAGTAAAAAAAATTGTGACCTGGAATTGCACAAAACATATATCATAAGCTTCATGGATTAGGCCTCCTGATCCGTACCCTCCCCAAGATTTATAGCTGTTCTTGCCACCGCTCCTTTGGTCTTCCAATTCTTCTCTCTCTTTCTCTATACTGGTTTATAGTTTGTGATTTTAATGTAATTAATTGATATGCAGTGTATACATATAAGTTATTGCATTACAAACTATATTCGTCTATTGGTTAAGTCTCCTGGAAAGCGATGGGCAGGACATATGGCATTAATGGAGGATGAAAACTTCTTGCAGGAAAACCAGAGGGAAAGCGCCCGGTAAGTAGGCCAATGAGGTGGAAGAACATTATTAATCGCGATTTGAAAGAGGTAAATTATATAGGGGATGATTGGAAAACATTAGCTTAGGGTGGAGATGTACGGTGAGCTTATGTCCGTGCGGTTCGATAGTGCCAGCGCGTTAGTTATTCGTCTACTGTTTCTACAATGTTTGGCTGGTGTATAATTAGGCCTATATGGTCACACAAAGTGTAGCCCGTTAGAGTTAAAGTAATCGCATTACTGCTGTTTAAATCCAAAATATACGTAAAAGTCATCTACACATATCCGGCGGAATGCCTGGTCGAAGGTTGAGATAAGATGAAATCTTATGATTGAAGATGTGTTGTAGGTCAGGGTGCCGGTAGACCAACCAGCACCAGTACAAGATAGATGAAATCATATGAAACGAAATTGATGTCATGAATATGGAAAGCGACGGAATTAAGTTTTTTTGGAAGAGGAAAACGGGAGAAATAATGACAAAAATCTGTCCTGGATCCCATTCATCCAACAGCGAACCCCGCATGGATGACCGAAATGCGAACTCACAATCCAGACGTGGAAGGCTAACCCACCTCAAAACAAACATAACAAGTAATATTTAAATAACTTACATAATCGACTGCTATACACTCAAGGTTCCTAGATGCGATATGACGATATATGTTTAAGCATGTAAAAATATAATTGAAGCAGAAAAAAAAATCAGCTTCATTTGCACAAAATATATGTACAATCCTACAGATAGCACAACATATTGGATGCACACAAATATCCTATATATGGCCAAAGATAGCAATCGTCCGAAAAAAAATCAGCTTCATTTGCACAAAATATATGTACAATCCTACAGATAGCACAACATATTGGATGCACACAAATATCCTATATATGGCCAAAGATAGCAATCGTCCGAAAAAAAAAAATCAGCTTCATTTGCACAAAATATATGTACAATCCTACAGATAGCACAACATATTGGATGCACACAAATATCCTATATATGGCCAAAGATAGCAATCGTCCGAAAAAAAAATCAGCTTCATTTGCACAAATATATGTACAATCCTACAGATAGCACAACATATTGGATGCACACAAATATCCTATATATGGCCAAAGATAGCAATCGTCCGAAAAAAAAATCAGCTTCATTTGCACAAAATATATGTACAATCCTACAGATAGCACAACATATTGGATGCACACAAATATCCTATATATGGCCAAAGATAGCAATCGTCCGAAAAAAAAATCAGCTTCATTTGCACAAAATATATGTACAATCCTACAGATAGCACAACATATTGGATGCACACAAATATCCTATATATGGCCAAAGATAGCAATCGTCCGAAAAAAAAAATCAGCTTCATTTGCACAAAATATATGTACAATCCTACAGATAGCACAACATATTGGATGCACACAAATATCCTATATATGGCCAAAGATAGCAATCGTCCGAAAAAAAAAATCAGCTTCATTTGCACAAAATATATGTACAATCCTACAGATAGCACAACATATTGGATGCACACAAATATCCTATATATGGCCAAAGATAGCAATCGTCCGAAAAAAAAAAAATCAGCTTCATTTGCACAAAATATATGTACAATCCTACAGATAGCACAACATATTGGATGCACACAAATATCCTATATATGGCCAAAGATAGCAATCGTCCGAAAAAAAAATCAGCTTCATTTGCACAAAATATATGTACAATCCTACAGATAGCACAACATATTGGATGCACACAAATATCCTATATATGGCCAAAGATAGCAATCGTCCGAAAAAAAAAAATCAGCTTCATTTGCACAAAATATATGTACAATCCTACAGATAGCACAACATATTGGATGCACACAAATATCCTATATATGGCCAAAGATAGCAATCGTCCGAAAAAAAAATCAGCTTCATTTGCACAAAATATATGTACAATCCTACAGATAGCACAACATATTGGATGCACACAAATATCCTATATATGGCCAAAGATAGCAATCGTCCGAAAAAAAAAAATCAGCTTCATTTGCACAAAATATATGTACAATCCTACAGATAGCACAACATATTGGATGCACACAAATATCCTATATATGGCCAAAGATAGCAATCGTCCGAAAAAAAATCAGCTTCATTTGCACAAAATATATGTACAATCCTACAGATAGCACAACATATTGGATGCACACAAATATCCTATATATGGCCAAAGATAGCAATCGTCCGAAAAAAAAAATCAGCTTCATTTGCACAAAATATATGTACAATCCTACAGATAGCACAACATATTGGATGCACACAAATATCCTATATATGGCCAAAGATAGCAATCGTCCGAAAAAAAAATCAGCTTCATTTGCACAAAATATATGTACAATCCTACAGATAGCACAACATATTGGATGCACACAAATATCCTATATATGGCCAAAGATAGCAATCGTCCGAAAAAAAAATCAGCTTCATTTGCACAAAATATATGTACAATCCTACAGATAGCACAACATATTGGATGCACACAAATATCCTATATATGGCCAAAGATAGCAATCGTCCGAAAAAAAAATCAGCTTCATTTGCACAAAATATATGTACAATCCTACAGATAGCACAACATATTGGATGCACACAAATATCCTATATATGGCCAAAGATAGCAATCGTCCGAAAAAAAAATCAGCTTCATTTGCACAAAATATATGTACAATCCTACAGATAGCACAACATATTGGATGCACACAAATATCCTATATATGGCCAAAGATAGCAATCGTCCGAAAAAAAAAAATCAGCTTCATTGCACAAAATATATGTACAATCCTACAGATAGCACAACATATTGGATGCACACAAATATCCTATATATGGCCAAAGATAGCAATCGTCCGAAAAAAAAATCAGCTTCATTTGCACAAAAATATATGTACAATCCTACAGATAGCACAACATATTGGATGCACACAAATATCCTATATATGGCCAAAGATAGCAATCGTCCGAAAAAAAATCAGCTTCATTTGCACAAATATATGTACAATCCTACAGATAGCACAACATATTGGATGCACACAAATATCCTATATATGGCCAAAGATAGCAATCGTCCGAAAAAAAAAAATCAGCTTCATTTGCACAAAATATATGTACAATCCTACAGATAGCACAACATATTGGATGCACACAAATATCCTATATATGGCCAAAGATAGCAATCGTCCGAAAAAAAAATCAGCTTCATTTGCACAAAATATATGTACAATCCTACAGATAGCACAACATATTGGATGCACACAAATATCCTATATATGGCCAAAGATAGCAATCGTCCGAAAAAAAAAAATCAGCTTCATTTGCACAAAATATATGTACAATCCTACAGATAGCACAACATATTGGATGCACACAAATATCCTATATATGGCCAAAGATAGCAATCGTCCGAAAAAAAATCAGCTTCATTTTGCACAAAATATATGTACAATCCTACAGATAGCACAACATATTGGATGCACACAAATATCCTATATATGGCCAAAGATAGCAATCGTCCGAAAAAAAAAAATCAGCTTCATTTGCACAAAATATATGTACAATCCTACAGATAGCACAACATATTGGATGCACACAAATATCCTATATATGGCCAAAGATAGCAATCGTCCGAAAAAAAAATCAGCTTCATTTGCACAAAAATATATGTACAATCCTACAGATAGCACAACATATTGGATGCACACAAATATCCTATATATGGCCAAAGATAGCAATCGTCCGAAAAAAAATCAGCTTCATTTGCCACAAAATATATGTACAATCCTACAGATAGCACAACATATTGGATGCACACAAATATCCTATATATGGCCAAAGATAGCAATCGTCCGAAAAAAAAAATCAGCTTCATTTGCACAAAATATATGTACAATCCTACAGATAGCACAACATATTGGATGCACACAAATATCCTATATATGGCCAAAGATAGCAATCGTCCGAAAAAAAAAATCAGCTTCATTTGCACAAAATATATGTACAATCCTACAGATAGCACAACATATTGGATGCACACAAATATCCTATATATGGCCAAAGATAGCAATCGTCCGAAAAAAAAAAAATCAGCTTCATTTGCACAAAATATATGTACAATCCTACAGATAGCACAACATATTGGATGCACACAAATATCCTATATATGGCCAAAGATAGCAATCGTCCGAAAAAAAAAAAATCAGCTTCATTTGCACAAAATATATGTACAATCCTACAGATAGCACAACATATTGGATGCACACAAATATCCTATATATGGCCAAAGATAGCAATCGTCCCGAAAAAAAAAAAATCAGCTTCATTTGCACAAAATATATGTACAATCCTACAGATAGCACAACATATTGGATGCACACAAATATCCTATATATGGCCAAAGATAGCAATCGTCCGAAAAAAAAAAATCAGCTTCATTTGCACAAAATATATGTACAATCCTACAGATAGCACAACATATTGGATGCACACAAATATCCTATATATGGCCAAAGATAGCAATCGTCCGAAAAAAAAATCAGCTTCATTTGCACAAAATATATGTACAATCCTACAGATAGCACAACATATTGGATGCACACAAATATCCTATATATGGCCAAAGATAGCAATCGTCCGAAAAAAAAAAATCAGCTTCATTTGCACAAAATATATGTACAATCCTACAGATAGCACAACATATTGGATGCACACAAATATCCTATATATGGCCAAAGATAGCAATCGTCCGAAAAAAAAAAATCAGCTTCATTTGCACAAAATATATGTACAATCCTACAGATAGCACAACATATTGGATGCACACAAATATCCTATATATGGCCAAAGATAGCAATCGTCCGAAAAAAAAAATCAGCTTCATTTGCACAAAATATATGTACAATCCTACAGATAGCACAACATATTGGATGCACACAAATATCCTATATATGGCCAAAGATAGCAATCGTCCGAAAAAAAAAATCAGCTTCATTTGCACAAAATATATGTACAATCCTACAGATAGCACAACATATTGGATGCACACAAATATCCTATATATGGCCAAAGATAGCAATCGTCCGAAAAAAAAAATCAGCTTCATTTGCACAAAATATATGTACAATCCTACAGATAGCACAACATATTGGATGCACACAAATATCCTATATATGGCCAAAGATAGCAATCGTCCGAAAAAAAAAAATCAGCTTCATTTGCACAAAATATATGTACAATCCTACAGATAGCACAACATATTGGATGCACACAAATATCCTATATATGGCCAAAGATAGCAATCGTCCGAAAAAAAAAATCAGCTTCATTTGCACAAAATATATGTACAATCCTACAGATAGCACAACATATTGGATGCACACAAAATATCCTATATATGGCCAAAGATAGCAATCGTCCGAAAAAAAAAATCAGCTTCATTTGCACAAAATATATGTACAATCCTACAGATAGCACAACATATTGGATGCACACAAATATCCTATATATGGCCAAAGATAGCAATCGTCCGAAAAAAAAAAATCAGCTTCATTTGCACAAAATATATGTACAATCCTACAGATAGCACAACATATTGGATGCACACAAATATCCTATATATGGCCAAAGATAGCAATCGTCCGAAAAAAAAAAATCAGCTTCATTTGCACAAAATATATGTACAATCCTACAGATAGCACAACATATTGGATGCACACAAATATCCTATATATGGCCAAAGATAGCAATCGTCCGAAAAAAAAAATCAGCTTCATTTGCACAAAATATATGTACAATCCTACAGATAGCACAACATATTGGATGCACACAAATATCCTATATATGGCCAAAGATAGCAATCGTCCGAAAAAAAAATCAGCTTCATTTGCACAAAATATATGTACAATCCTACAGATAGCACAACATATTGGATGCACACAAAATATCCTATATATGGCCAAAGATAGCAATCGTCCGAAAAAAAAAAATCAGCGTTCATTTGCACAAAATATATGTACAATCCTACAGATAGCACAACATATTGGATGCACACAAATATCCTATATATGGCCAAAGATAGCAATCGTCCGAAAAAAAAAATCAGCTTCATTTGCACAAAATATATGTACAATCCTACAGATAGCACAACATATTGGATGCACACAAATATCCTATATATGGCCAAAGATAGCAATCGTCCGAAAAAAAAAAAATCAGCTTCATTTGCACAAAATATATGTACAATCCTACAGATAGCACAACATATTGGATGCACACAAATATCCTATATATGGCCAAAGATAGCAATCGTCCGAAAAAAAATCAGCTTCATTTGCACAAAATATATGTACAATCCTACAGATAGCACAACATATTGGATGCACACAACTATCCTATATAGTGGCCAAAGATAGCAATCGTCCGAAAAAAAAAATCAGCTTCATTTGCACAAAATATATGTACAATCCTACAGATAGCACAACATATTGGATGCACACAAATATCCTATATATGGCCAAAGATAGCAATCGTCCGAAAAAAAAAATCAGCTTCATTTGCACAAAATATATGTACAATCCTACAGATAGCACAACATATTGGATGCACACAAATATCCTATATATGGCCAAAGATAGCAATCGTCCGAAAAAAAAAATCAGCTTCATTTGCACAAAATATATGACAATCCTACAGATAGCACAACATATTGGATGCACACAAATATCCTATATATGGCCAAAGATAGCAATCGTCCGAAAAAAAAAATCAGCTTCATTTGCACAAAATATATGTACAATCCTACAGATAGCACAACATATTGGATGCACACAAATATCCTATATATGGCCAAAGATAGCAATCGTCCGAAAAAAAAAAATCAGCTTCATTTGCACAAAATATATGTACAATCCTACAGATAGCACAACATATTGGATGCACACAAATATCCTATATATGGCCAAAGATAGCAATCGTCCGAAAAAAAAATCAGCTTCATTTGCACAAAATATATGTACAATCCTACAGATAGCACAACATATTGGATGCACACAATATCCTATATATGGCCAAAGATAGCAATCGTCCGAAAAAAAAAAATCAGCTTCATTTGCACAAAATATATGTACAATCCTACAGATAGCACAACATATTGGATGCACACAAATATCCTATATATGGCCAAAGATAGCAATCGTCCGAAAAAAAAAATCAGCTTCATTTGCACAAAATATATGTACAATCCTACAGATAGCACAACATATTGGATGCACACAAATATCCTATATATGGCCAAAGATAGCAATCGTCCGAAAAAAAAATCAGCTTCATTTGCACAAAATATATGTACAATCCTACAGATAGCACAACATATTGGATGCACACAAATATCCTATATATGGCCAAAGATAGCAATCGTCCGAAAAAAAAAATCAGCTTCATTTGCACAAAATATATGTACAATCCTACAGATAGCACAACATATTGGATGCACACAAATATCCTATATATGGCCAAAGATAGCAATCGTCCGAAAAAAAAAATCAGCTTCATTTGCACAAAATATATGTACAATCCTACAGATAGCACAACATATTGGATGCACACAAATATCCTATATATGGCCAAAGATAGCAATCGTCCGAAAAAAAATCAGCTTCATTTGCACAAAATATATGTACAATCCTACAGATAGCACAACATATTGGATGCACACAAATATCCTATATATGGCCAAAGATAGCAATCGTCCGGAAAAAAAAATCAGCTTCATTTGCACAAAAATATATGTACAATCCTACAGATAGCACAACATATTGGATGCACACAAATATCCTATATATGGCCAAAGATAGCAATCGTCCGAAAAAAAATCAGCTTCATTTGCACAAAATATATGTACAATCCTACAGATAGCACAACATATTGGATGCACACAAATATCCTATATATGGCCAAAGATAGCAATCGTCCGAAAAAAAAAATCAGCTTCATTTGCACAAAATATATGTACAATCCTACAGATAGCACAACATATTGGATGCACACAAATATCCTATATATGGCCAAAGATAGCAATCGTCCGAAAAAAAAAATCAGCTTCATTTGCACAAAATATATGTACAATCCTACAGATAGCACAACATATTGGATGCACACAAATATCCTATATATGGCCAAAGATAGCAATCGTCCGAAAAAAAAAAATCAGCTTCATTTGCACAAAATATATGTACAATCCTACAGATAGCACAACATATTGGATGCACACAAATATCCTATATATGGCCAAAGATAGCAATCGTCCGAAAAAAAAAAATCAGCTTCATTTGCACAAAATATATGTACAATCCTACAGATAGCACAACATATTGGATGCACACAAATATCCTATATATGGCCAAAGATAGCAATCGTCCGAAAAAAAAAAATCAGCTTCATTTGCACAAAATATATGTACAATCCTACAGATAGCACAACATATTGGATGCACACAAATATCCTATATATGGCCAAAGATAGCAATCGTCCGAAAAAAAAAATCAGCTTCATTTGCACAAAATATATGTACAATCCTACAGATAGCACAACATATTGGATGCACACAAATATCCTATATATGGCCAAAGATAGCAATCGTCCGAAAAAAAATCAGCTTCATTTGCACAAAATATATGTACAATCCTACAGATAGCACAACATATTGGATGCACACAAATATCCTATATATGGCCAAAGATAGCAATCGTCCGAAAAAAAAAAATCAGCTTCATTTGCACAAAATATATGTACAATCCTACAGATAGCACAACATATTGGATGCACACAAATATCCTATATATGGCCAAAGATAGCAATCGTCCGAAAAAAAAAAAATCAGCTTCATTTGCACAAAATATATGTACAATCCTACAGATAGCACAACATATTGGATGCACACAAATATCCTATATATGGCCAAAGATAGCAATCGTCCGAAAAAAAAAAATCAGCTTCATTTGCACAAAATATATGTACAATCCTACAGATAGCACAACATATTGGATGCACACAAATATCCTATATATGGCCAAAGATAGCAATCGTCCGAAAAAAAAAAATCAGCTTCATTTGCACAAAATATATGTACAATCCTACAGATAGCACAACATATTTGGATGCACACAAATATCCTATATATGGCCAAAGATAGCAATCGTCCGAAAAAAAAAATCAGCTTCATTTGCACAAAATATATGTACAATCCTACAGATAGCACAACATATTGGATGCACACAAATATCCTATATATGGCCAAAGATAGCAATCGTCCGAAAAAAAAATCAGCTTCATTTGCACAAAATATATGTACAATCCTACAGATAGCACAAACATATTGGATGCACACAAATCTCCTATATATGGCCAAAGATAGCAATCGTCCGAAAAAAAAAAATCAGCTTCATTTGCACAAAAATATATGTACAATCCTACAGATAGCACAACATATTGGATGCACAC
The DNA here is from genome assembly GCA_030220185.1 of Diploptera punctata. Classification (NCBI taxonomy): domain Eukaryota; kingdom Metazoa; phylum Arthropoda; class Insecta; order Blattodea; family Blaberidae; genus Diploptera; species Diploptera punctata. Next base: position 251,902 of record JASPKZ010003880.1, read on the forward strand.
AAATATCCTATATATGGCCAAAGATAGCAATCGTCCGAAAAAAAAAATCAGCTTCATTTGCACACAAAATATATGTACAATCCTACAGATAGCACAACATATTGGATGCACACAAATATCCTATATATGGCCAAAGATAGCAATCGTCCGAAAAAAAAAAATCAGCTTCATTTGCACAAAATATATGTACAATCCTACAGATAGCACAACATATTGGATGCACACAAATATCCTATATATGGCCAAAGATAGCAATCGTCCGAAAAAAAAAATCAGCTTCATTTGCACAAAATATATGTACAATCCTACAGATAGCACAACATATTGGATGCACACAAATATCCTATATATGGCCAAAGATAGCAATCGTCCGAAAAAAAAATCAGCTTCATTTGCACAAAATATATGTACAATCCTACAGATAGCACAACATATTGGAATGCACACAAATATCCTATATATGGCCAAAGATAGCAATCGTCCGAAAAAAAAAAATCAGCTTCATTTGCACAAAATATATGTACAATCCTACAGATAGCACAACATATTGGATGCACACAAATATCCTATATATGGCCAAAGATAGCAATCGTCCGAAAAAAAAATCAGCTTCATTTGCACAAAATATATGTACAATCCTACAGATAGCACAACATATTGGATGCACACAAATATCCTATATATGGCCAAAGATAGCAATCGTCCGAAAAAAAAAAATCAGCTTCATTTGCACAAAATATATGTACAATCCTACAGATAGCACAACATATTGGATGCACACAAATATCCTATATATGGCCAAAGATAGCAATCGTCCGAAAAAAAAAATCAGCTTCATTTGCACAAAATATATGTACAATCCTACAGATAGCACAACATATTGGATGCACACAAATATCCTATATATGGCCAAAGATAGCAATCGTCCGGAAAAAAAAAATCAGCTTCATTTGCACAAAATATATGTACAATCCTACAGATAGCACAACATATTGGATGCACACAAATATCCTATATATGGCCAAAGATAGCAATCGTCCGAAAAAAAAAAATCAGTCTTCATTTGCACAAAATATATGTACAATCCTACAGATAGCACAACATATTGGATGCACACAAATATCCTATATATGGCCAAAGATAGCAATCGTCCGAAAAAAAAAATCAGCTTCATTTGCACAAAATATATGTACAATCCTACAGATAGCACAACATATTGGATGCACACAAATATCCTATATATGGCCAAAGATAGCAATCGTCCGAAAAAAAAAATCAGCTTCATTTGCACAAAATATATGTACAATCCTACAGATAGCACAACATATTGGATGCACACAAATATCCTATATATGGCCAAAGATAGCAATCGTCCGAAAAAAAAAATCAGCTTCATTTGCACAAAATATATGTACAATCCTACAGATAGCACAACATATTGGATGCACACAAATATCCTATATATGGCCAAAGATAGCAATCGTCCGAAAAAAAAAATCAGCTTCATTTGCACAAAATATATGTACAATCCTACAGATAGCACAACATATTGGATGCACACAAATATCCTATATATGGCCAAAGATAGCAATCGTCCGAAAAAAAAAATCAGCTTCATTTGCACAAAATATATGTACAATCCTACAGATAGCACAACATATTGGATGCACACAAATATCCTATATATGGCCAAAGATAGCAATCGTCCGAAAAAAAAAAATCAGCTTCATTTGCACAAAATATATGTACAATCCTACAGATAGCACAACATATTGGATGCACACAAATATCCTATATATGGCCAAAGATAGCAATCGTCCGAAAAAAAAAAATCAGCTTCATTTGCACAAAATATATGTACAATCCTACAGATAGCACAACATATTGGATGCACACAAATATCCTATATATGGCCAAAGATAGCAATCGTCCGAAAAAAAAAATCAGCTTCATTTGCACAAAATATATGTACAATCCTACAGATAGCACAACATATTGGATGCACACAAATATCCTATATATGGCCAAAGATAGCAATCGTCCGAAAAAAAAAAATCAGCTTCATTTGCACAAAATATATGTACAATCCTACAGATAGCACAACATATTGGATGCACACAAATATCCTATATATGGCCAAAGATAGCAATCGTCCGAAAAAAAAAATCAGCTTCATTTGCACAAAATATATGTACAATCCTACAGATAGCACAACATATTGGATGCACACAAATATCCTATATATGGCCAAAGATAGCAATCGTCCGAAAAAAAAAAATCAGCTTCATTTGCACAAAATATATGTACAATCCTACAGATAGCACAACATATTGGATGCACACAAATATCCTATATATGGCCAAAGATAGCAATCGTCCGAAAAAAAAAATCAGCTTCATTTGCACAAAATATATGTACAATCCTACAGATAGCACAACATATTGGATGCACACAAATATCCTATATATGGCCAAAGATAGCAATCGTCCGAAAAAAAAAATCAGCTTCATTTGCACAAAATATATGTACAATCCTACAGATAGCACAACATATTGGATGCACACAAATATCCTATATATGGCCAAAGATAGCAATCGTCCGAAAAAAAAAAATCAGCTTCATTTGCACAAAATATATGTACAATCCTACAGATAGCACAACATATTGGATGCACACAAATATCCTATATATGGCCAAAGATAGCAATCGTCCGAAAATTGAATATAAACAGGACAACATTTAAGTCGTATTACCGGTATATATAGTATAAATTGTCCACCATTGTAATCTCGAGGTAGCGTGCTGCCTTGTCACGCAGCGGGCCCGGGTTCGATCCCCGGTCGGGATAGGCTCCTGGGTGAGGTTTTTTCGGGGTATTTCCTCACCTGTAAGACAAATGTCAGGAAGCTTAGGGCCTAACGGTCCCCGAAAATCATCCGGCCGCCATCATCATCCTTATCATTATTATCATCCATCAGGGTGTGGAAAGAAACGGGAAGCTACCTCACCTATATATAGTATAAATTGTCCACCGCTGTAATCTCGAGGTAGCGTGCTGCCTTGACACGCAGCGGGCCCGGGTTCGATCCCCGGTCGGGATAGGCTCCTGGGTGAGGTTTTTTCGGGGTATTTCCTCACCTGTAAGACAAATGTCAGGAAGCTTAGGGCCTAACGGTCCCCGAAAATCATCCGGCCATCATCATCCTTATCATTATTATCATCCATCAGGGTGTGGAAAGCAACGGGAAGCTACCTCACCTATAATTCTCTAGTAAACCTGCAAAGCACAGCATGAAAATGCTATGACTGCAGTGAAATACCTGCCCTCGGGCAGAATTAGTATGGATGGATAGTATAAATACTATATATTGGATTCTTTAGGCTCTACTATGTATATTTAGGCATCTAAAATAGGCTTTAAAGTGTAAAATGGCATACAAATACTACTAGATAATTTTAAAAATTAGTATTATCACATAATATTTAACAGCAAAATGGATGTATGAATATGAAATAAATATAAAATTCAATATATTAGGTCATCGTTTCCCAACTTGTGGCACGCGATATTTGAAGGGGTTCGCCAAAAATTTTTCCATAATGGCGGGTTTCGGTTAGGCCTATTGTTGTTTCCTTCATTTATGCGGCATTGTCTTAATAATAATAATAATAATAATAATAATAATAATAATAATAATAATAATAATATATATTTAATTAAATTAACCCTACAATACCCCTTGTTACATAGTGTAACACTGGGAATTTATCACATTATCTATGGTTCATGATTTCAAAACTCTATGCCATGGAAAGCAGACGCAACCTTCTCACTGAATTCCAGGAAATACGTGATTACTATTTAACTGACTATTTAACTCATGCCCTAAACGACAGCCAATGACCAATCACATTTCAATGATTTTTTATTTACAATTAATTACAGTCGTTTTCGCCTCGATTTCATCACTTACATTTTATCAAGTGGCTCTCACATTGTGAACTGAAAATATATAAAACTATTATTCTACCAGTTATATTATATGGGTGCGAAACATGGACTCTTACTTTAAGGGAGGAAAGGAGATTACATGTATTTGAGAATAAAGTACTCAGGAAAATTTTTGGACCAAAGAGAGATGAATAGACAGGTGGATGGAGAAGACTACATAACAGTGAACTACATGGTCTTTATAGGAAGCCAGATATAATAAGAACAGTTAAGTCTCGTAGACTGCGATGGGCAGGACATGTTGCACGTATGGGGAATGAAAGACTTGCATGGAAGCTTCTTGTAGGAAAGCCAGAAGGAAAACGCCCAGTTGGTAGACCAAGAATGAGGTGGGAGAATAACATTAACTATGATTTGAGGGAAGTAGATTATACAGTGAATGATTGGAAAGCATTAGCTAAGGATAGGGGTGTATGGAGAGCTTATGTCCGCGCGGCCATGAACCTACGGGTTCGATAGTGCCAGTGAGTGAGTGAGTAAGTAAATAAGTAAGTAAGGCTCTCAGATTGTATATATAGTGCACGAATGTAACCAGATTCTACTTACGAGATAAAAGAAAAACATTCATAGCAATTGATTATACCACAAAAAAAATACTGTTTGCACTTTCTCAAACGTATTATTTCCCAGGATTTAACGTTGCAGAAAAATATAATTGACATATTTACATCATAGGACATCAGAAATTAATTAATAATCTGTAATGATGTGTTCCATGTTTTCTTCACTAGGGTGCATTCCTACAATATTGTGATTCTATTTGGCAATAAATATGATCCGGTTGCAGTGATGAACAAAAGACATAACGTTTCTCAACTGTTTTCAAATACCGCCGTTTACATTAAAGATATAAACATTTTAAAATAACTACATTTAAATAATGATTTGTGAGTAAACAGCTTAATTTTATTCGTTAAATAGTCCTAACAAATTCCACTCTTGATTTCCAAATTCTCTATATAAATTCACTGCTCACTTCGTGAGTCGTGAATTTATCGATAATTTGGAAATCACTCGTAGCATTACTTATGAAAACTTGTATTTATTATTGCAACTAGGCCTACACGTTGTGTAACTTTAGGTTTTAACCGATTAAGGGTTAAGTTAATGTAAGGTTATTAAACCCTTTGCATGGAATTAAATGTTATACAGTGTATTGTATATGCATATTTAAAAGTCAGTGGTTCATCCAACTCAGATCGTTGAGGAAGGAGTTCGCGAGTCGAAAAAAGTTGGGAAGCGCTGTTTTAGGTGATACATTTACAAAGAATCTTAGTCCGAAAGAAATAAATAGTTTTCCAACATACTCCAACATAAAAACCTTCAATGATGGAAACAGTTCTAACGGGGATACCATCTCAAACCGTGGCGGTGATTAAGTGGAAGTTATAAAATAGAAGGTAAAAATATAATACATGTTACTAATTCATCACGTCGTTTTGGTATTGTATTAAATCCTCACAAATAACGAACAGATCGAAGACTGGTACAGATGTTGAAAGCAGCATGCGTCAGGCACGTGTTTACTAGCTAATGTAATTCACAGTGTTGCTGTATTCTGTATAATTATACATGCATTCAAGTAACAAGGACATACAGCATGTTTCTTTCACTTTATCTATGCATCTTCCCGCATTCCTACATTAACAATTTGTTATTACGCAATGCGATACATAACGTAATCAACATGCGCAGTATACGCTGATCTCTCTACTTGTGAGCAAGTTACGTTTTATAATAATAATAATAATAATAATAATAATAATAATAATAATAATAATAATAATAATAATAATAATAAATAATGTTTTATTTATTCCGGCAGAGTTAAGGCCATAAGCCCTTCTCTTCCACTCAACCAGCAAAAATTACGAATACATGTTTACAGTATAGATTAACAATGAATACACTATACTAAATATTATAAAGAGTTAAAAAGATGTTAGAAGTTGCAATATAAGTTTCATGTACAAACAACATTTTATACGATCCGTCCATAGTAATTCTGCCCGGTCTTTCACTGCAATCATAGCATTTTCATGCTATGCTTGCAGCTTTACTAGCGAATTATAGATGTGGTAGCTTCCCGCTGCTTTCCACACCGGTGAAGAATGATGAGGATGATGATGGCCGGATGATTTTCGGGGACCGTTGGGCTCTAAGCTTCCTGACATTTGACTTCAGGTGAGGAAAAAACCCGAAAAAAATCTCACCAAACAAAAACCATGATAATAATAACAATAATATGATCGGAAGAGGTCGCATTGACTTAATCCTGGAAAGGAAGAAGAAGAAGAAGAAGAAGAAGAAAATTATTGACTTAATCCTGGAAAGGAAGAAGAAGACAATTAACGAGAAACACCAATTAATACATGTATATTACATGGGATAACGATCAAGCCAAGGTTAGAGCAAATATAAATTTAGTTTTCTTTTAAAAGATGCTAACGTCCAGCAGCCCCTGATTTGTATAAGATCACTCAGAATTGGTAGGCTGGGACATTTAATAAGAATTGATAAACAGAGACTGGTTAAGAAACTCTATAAATGACAACCTATAGGAGGCTGAGCAGTTGGAAGAACGAAGGTAAGATGGGTGGATGATACAATGAACGATCTAAAGAAAACGAAAGTGACTAACTTGAATATGGCAAGAGAGAGATTGGCATGGAGGATTGTTGAGAAGTCCAAAACTTTCACCTTTCAAGTTGTCGCGCCTTAGGATGATGATTTTGATACAGTTCCTGTACTGCATCCTATCTCTTCTTAACCCTTATTGCAGTAGTAAAAATTAATATTTTTAAGGGGCCTCTCCGCCAAATAACATATGAATATGTATTTTAGGATCTTTTCTACAAAGGTCTCGCATCTTCCTAAGGAGGAAGGCCGCAACGTTTTAAAAATCTTGTGCTAGAGGTTTCATGTAGCCCAATTTATTTCATTTCAAGTCTAATTTCATTTTTAGAGACAGTTAATCACTCAATTTATTACAAAATATGTAATAATGAATGCAATTTTCTGGAGTCCTATAGGCTGAACCTGGTCCTCCAATATAAGTAAATATTATCTTTATATGCTTAGGCCTACTTGTTATAGAAGCCCCTCATGACAGAGAACATATATCCATCCATCCACCCATAGTAATTCTGCCAGAGGGCAGGTCTTTCACTGCAATCATAGTATTTTCATGCTATGCTTTGCAGCTTCACTAGGGAATTGTGCGTGTGGTAGCTCCCCGTTGCTTTCCACACCGGTGAAGGATGATGATGATGGCCATATGATTTCGGGGACCGTTTGGGCCTTAAAGTTTTCCTGACATTTGTCTTACAGGTGAGGAAAAACCCCGATAAAAATCTCACCCAGAAAAACTGCCCCGACCGGGATCGAACCCGGGCCCGCTGCGTGACAAGGCAGCACGCTACCTCGAGACCACAGCGGTAGACCGAATCATATATAAGGAAGAAAAATAAATGTTTGCGCTGGAATGTCTGAGTGGCGCAGTTGGGAGCGCGCTAACGTATAGAGTTAGAGGTTCAGGCATTTATTTTTCTTTTTGTATGCCATATATATAAAGAAACATTAAGGCCTGTACCGGGATTTGAACTTGATCTCTCTCTCTCTCTCTCTCTCTCTCTCTATATATATATATATATATATATATATATATAACGCCGTAGCGTAGTGGTTAAGGCACTGCGCTACAAGCCGGAAGGTCGAGGGTTCAAGTCCCGGTGGGGTCAGGATTTTTAAACTGACCCAAACCTTCTGGCGGCACTATGGCCCTGGGGTCGACTCAGCCTCTAACGGAAATGAGCACCAGACGCTTGTTCTGGGGTAAAGGCGGCCGTCACGCAGGGCTGACAACCCGGCTGACATCAAGTGCAGATTGTCTAGAAATAGTGGGAGCCTTAACCTCCCACTACCCCAAGGGCCTCCTGAGGCCTGTAGTGGGAATACTTTACTTTTATATATATATATATATATATATATATATATATAGTAATTCTCCCCGAAGGCAGGTCCTTCACTGCAATCATAGCATTTTCATGATATGCTTACAGCTTTACTAGGGAAGTTGCTTTCCACACCGGTGAAGGATGATGATGATAATGATGGCCATATGATTTCGAGGACCGTTTGGGCCTTAAAGTTTTCTTGACATTTGTCTTACAGGTGAGCAAAAACCCCGATAAAAACCTCACCCAGAAAAACTGCCCCGACCTGGGATCAAACCCGGGCCCGCTGCGTGACAAGGCAGCACGCTACCTCGAGACCACAGCCATGGACATTATATATACACACACACACAAACGCTGCAATTCTAATTTCGTTAAAAAATGTATTTATCATCCAGTTTTACCAGATGTTATAAAACGCTGAGCATATAGAGCGAATTTACGTAATGTCACTAACCCACATATCATTATTAAACCATTGCTTCCGCTCCTCATGAATGCACATTCCATTGTGTCTGAAAGTTTACGGTATTTCATTACCTTATCCTATGTTTGAGGACTTTAATAATAATAATAATAATAAATAATAATAATAATAATAATAATAATAATAATAATAATAATAATAACAACAATAACAGTAATACTCCATTATACTAACATAATTAGTACAATGAATGGAGATAATTAATATGAATAGGACTGAAACGTTTTAATTATATGAATTAATTAAATAAAAAATAAAACGTAGTTTTATTTGATTTTCATATTTATTATATAATTCAGTGACAGCTGTTTCGGTACACTGTACCTTCTTCAGACATGTTAACAAATTATGAATTGTGTTCCAACTGATCTAAGCAACAATACAACAATATTTATTTAAATTTTTAAATTTAACAAAGGGGATTCATTCAAATCAAGTTGAGAATTTAACAGTTTTTTACTACTTTTAAACTTATTAATTTCTACAGCCTCCAAAAGATCTAACTTCTTACCCTTATCACAAATATGTAAAATTTCAAAATTTGGATCGAAACAATGATTAAATTGGAATAGGTGGTTAGCATAGTTGGTTTTCAACATTCCAATTTAATCATTGTTTCGATCCAAATTTTGAAATTTTACATATTTGTGATAAGGGTAAGAAGTTAGATCTTTTGGAGGCTGTAGAAATTAATAAGTTTAAAAGTAGTAAAAAACTGTTAAATTCTCAACTTGATTTGAATGAATCCCCTTTGTTAAATTTAAAAATTTAAATAAATATTGTTGTATTGTTGCTTAGATCAGTTGGAACACAATTCATAATTTGTTAACATGTCTGAAGAAGGTACAGTGTACCGAAACAGCTGTCACTGAATTATATAATAAATATGAAAATCAAATAAAACTACGTTTTATTTTTATTTAATTAATAAATATGGATTTTCATCAAGTAAACACCAACTCAATTGATTATTTAATTATATGAAGCAAATAATACATCTATTACACGACAGCTCTAAAGAGCCAAGGCTAACTAAAAATGGCTGCTGTCACTGGTTAGCAGAAGACAGTACAAGGAGTCACGTCAATCTTAGTTTCACTTTCAAAAACCGGATTTCGACTTTTTTTTATCAAGTAACTATTCAATGTATTCCAAACCATATATGGAAACAAAAATTCCAATAGTATAATCTGGAGTCGATTCCGAGACGCATTTGATGCTACTCAGAAATGCTAAGTGTTACTGTACTGAGGAGGTCAACTATGTGAAATAATCTTAATGACTCATGCTCCAAATGAGAATCAATGACCAATCACGTTTCAATTAATTTTGTTTTACAATCACAGTCGTGTTTCACCTCGCTATTTATCGAATTATGTTTACCAAAATAAACAAAGCTCCTCCTTTTTAATATTCTGAACAGGCCATAGCATTATTTTCCAGTGACTGACTCCGAACAAATACGTTGAATGCAGCAATAATGAACAGATTCCTTCGAACAACACATTTGATAATCGTGTGTTCAATAATTGTGTTTTTCTTCTTCTTCTTCCTCTTCACTTCCTGGATTAGGCAAGAGTGGCCTGTTCCGTCTTCACTAATAGATCTAAGACCATCTCTTCCGAGGACGTCCGACATCTCTTCTTCCTCTTGGAAAATAATGGAAGATTTTATTTGGTATCTACTTTCTTCCATTCTTTCTACATGTTCTTTCCACTGTATCTTGTTGTTAAATATCTTTTCTTTTATGGAGTAGATCTGCAGTTCTTCACGGATATCCTCGTTTCTTATCTGGTCCATTCTAGTGCAGCCTTTTACTCTTCTTAAAAATTTCATCTTGGCTGCTTGGATTTTACTTTCTTGTTTCGTAGTGGTAATCCAAGATTCACTCCCATACAAAAGGACAGGGACAGTCATTGATTTATAACATTTTAATTTTGTTTGTTTATGGGCTTTATTATTCAATGTTCTATTTATTGTACCACAAATAGCTTGAAACTGGTGTGTCATTGTGTTTTTAAAAGATGATTTTACGGAGTTGTTTCCCAAAAAAAACCAATAATGGTCGTTATAATATACAGTTTGATGTGTGTCATTTTTTCTCCATTATGGTGCATTCTTACAATAATGCGATCTTACTTGACAATAAATAATATGATCTAGTTGCAGTGAATGAACAAATGAAACAACCAAACATTTCTCAATTGTTTTCAAACATCGCCGTTCACATTTAATATATAAATATTTTAAAATAACTATATTTAAATAATTATTTGTGAGTAAACAGTTTAATTTTATGTGTTAAATAGTCCTACATGCCACTCTTGATTTCCAAATCCTCTAGATAAATTGGAAATCACTCGTGATATTACTTATGAAAACAGCGTGATTGAGATGCACGTTTATCCCGTTTGGTATGCGAAAAATTATGCGAATATTAATGCACTAATGATTAGCATTTGTGTATAAAATTGCAATGGCGCGAGTTTATCGAAACTACGTACTACATAACTTGTCATGCTGTGGTTAGCCATTAAATTGGTACTCCTTAGCTTTGGATGTGATCCCATTTGGGCGGATCCTAATTGTAACGGATTAATTGCATCATTGTCCCGTGTGAGAAAGCTAACATGGCGCGGGACAGAGAATTATTAATTCAAACAGCAGCCCTCTCCAAACCAATTTAACTGTACAACTTTCTTACTGCAATTTACACTTGTTAATTGTGCATCGCTAGTGCCTGCTAATTTAAATGCTAACAACATGAAATTCGAGAGACTTCGAAGATTGCAGGATCGCGTAAGACTATTAAAAAACACGCGCAGTAACATTATGGTATAAGGGTAACTTGCTGCATCTCAACCAGCAGGCTGCCAAGTCCACTTTATTGCTTATTACACTGAGCAACAAAAAATATTTTTTTTTTGTCTCAGAAAGAAAAATATGTGATTCTGATAGTATTTTTTCTCCTGAATTCGAATATGATATCGGTTTTTCAACCATCACGCAAGATTTCCGAGAGACAGGAATTTATAATTTCAAACACTTTAATATTTTCTACATTCGTAACTACACAATATTCGAACATTCGGACTCGCCTAGAAAGTAAGAAATGACGATTTCCTCTTTGCTCTATTTCGCCTGTGGAGCATCCCTCTTGATGGTCCAACAATAATCGGCCAGGATATTAGGATTCCATTTGCCTTGATATATCTTTTCCATAGCTGAAATCTCCTGAGTTAGCTCATTTGGTTTTATTTTACAATGGACAAATGGACGAAAGAACGTTTATTAAAAAAATAATTATTTAAATCCATTAATTGAAATTGAATTAAAAAAAACATGGGTGAAAGAGAAATTCCGAATACATATTTGAAAACACGATAAACTGCATTAAGTAAAACTACAGGTACTTACGAGACAAAAATCACGTTGACCAGTGTTGTTGTTGTTGTTATTATTTTAGCCGTTTTCTTCAATTAAACAGCTGTCCAGAACAAGGCTGTAGCCCTCTTTTTTTTTTCCTAGTATAGTTTTAACTTTTTGTATGTAAAAATCAAATTTGGGAAATCAATACTCTTAAAATTCATGTTAAATCACCGTTCAGATTATTGATTAAAACATTAAAATTATAAAATTCTTACTTTTTTATCAGTCGTCCTCAACTAAAACTTATTTTTATAAAATATCGTCAAATAATAAAATGTAGGGTTTTTCAGGAGACAGTCTTCCAAGACTTCCATCATCAGCATGCACAAGGGAATTGAGGGTTTTAGTAGATTTTATACAGCGTACAATGTCTTTTTTGATGTTGATTTAGTGGTTAATATTTTCTATACAAAATCAACATCCTAGAAGAAGCAAACATGTTGAACGAGAACAAACCCAAGGATCTCAACTCGCTGTATAAAATCTACTAAGACCTTCAGTACCATTGTAGATGCTGATGATAGAAGACTGTCTTCTGAAAGGCCCACAATTTTAAGATTTGACGATGTTTCATAAATAAAAGTTTGTTTCAGTTGAGGACTGATACAACAGGTAGGCCTACGAATTTTAATATTTTAAATTCGGGGAAAAAATATTGTTACAACTTTGTTCTAGGTGACTTCAATTGTAAAGTACAGTAATTTCTAGTAACTAATTTCACTGATAAAATATCAATCATGAACTTTATTTTCTAGTAACTCCATCGGTTACGTAATCCACCAGTTGAATCCCGCATTCACTAAAGCCTTTCTCATGTCTCATCATCATCCTCATCACGTCATCACCCAACTGAACCCAGTTGATATCTCAGATATCGATCCGCGAATATTATCTTCCCATCTACGAATACGCCTTCACAATGATCTTATCTCCAAGGAATTATAATAAAAATTAAGAAAGCATTTCTGCACTTGCCCATTCGAGTTATAGTGTTTTATTTAACGACGCTACAGTAGCTAAGATGATCATCTTTCTTCCATGTATTAGGCCTGGTGGCCCGTTACGGTCTCTTGCCATCTTTTGAGTGGTCTTCCCAAAGATCTCGTTCCTCGGGGATAATTCAAAATCTGATGAGGGATGCGAGATCGATCCACAGGCTGCAGGTGTTGTAAGCCAATTGAGGGATCCAGTTAGAGAGAGAAATTGAAATAATCAGTGCTATTTATATTAGAATATATATATATATATATATATATATATATATATATTTCTTTCGCATAGTTTACATAACAGTAAGTTAAGAAGAAAAAAATTATCCCTTTATTGTACAAATGTCATAAATATGTTTTATAAACCCAACTTATTTCCATTTATTCTCAAAGTCCCTCTCTCACTAGACCCCTCAATTATTAGAATTAGCTAAGATCATTGCTTCGCAATTCAAATATGGGGATGATTGGGCCAATAAATTTTGCTCAAAGGCTTATTCTATGTAAAGTGTTCTGCCGAAGTGGTGAGTAAATTTAAAATTGACAGCAATAACGTCATTTGCCTAGCGGGAAGCATGAAAAGTGCAGTGGGTGGCATTGGGACACACGTTTTTTTATCCTCTTTTATATCAACAGTATACATGTTATGGACAATTAAGTAAATGTGGGAAATGTAAAAGGCCGGTCGTTAACGATATCTTCACTTTGGGTGGGCAATAAAGTTAACATTAACTTGCCCATTTTATCACCGTAACTTCCCCACTAATGTAGGTCAAATTAGGGTGAAAAAATGGGCAAGCTAGTGTTAGATGGGCAAGTTAATGTTAGATGGGAAAATCAGTATTAAAGTTATTGCCCTTACTGCCCATACAAAAACTAAACAAATAATAAAAGCACGTGTGAAATGAATATCTTAAGAACTATTCAGGAAAAAAACATTTGATTCGATACACAATACAGAAATTAGAGACAAATGTAAAATTCAGGACATAGGCCTAACCAAATTTATTACATATAGACGAAAATATTGGAAGAGTCATATAGAAAGAATGGAAGACAACAGACTTGAAAAAAAGAGCTAAAGAAGATAGACCAATGGACGAGAGAAGAGCAAGAGGAAAACTAGCCAAGATTTGTATAGGCCAGTGGATGCACATCCAATACGTCTTCCTCCGAGGAGTAATTTGGGAAATAAATAGGATGAAAATCCTACAAATAAAGAATAAGAAGTAATTTCCCATCCAAAGTGAACAATATGGTTAATGACCGGTCATTTACATTTTCCGTATTTACATCATTGCCCGTTACTTCAGTGTAGTATATTTATATTTACAACGGTATCTATAAACAGTATATTGCGATGCGAGGTTGGGAAGTGGTTTTTACAGAATCGAGGAAAAATGTTTAAAAACCGAGGTTTTTAATTTCCGAGATTCTGTAAAACACTTCATAAACGTGCGTTGTACATTATTTTTTGCGTGATGGTGTTTTCAAAATAAAAAATAATAGTAAATTAATAACATCTTTGTTCGAAATATTTGCGTTCATTATAAACAATTGACTAACGTTAACAGTGTGGACAATGTTTATTAGTTGAAACAACAGGAGGCCTTGAGAACAATTACTGGTGCAAATTCGTATTTATGTTTTATATCGTTTCAAATAAAGTTCAGCTCATTTAAAATGCAGTGATTTGTTTCGTACAATGTATATTAACACTACCTTTTGAATATTATTTTGAATATACATTTTACGTAGTATATATAAAGAGCAGTGATTTTACTTCCCGCACGTGGGTGTAAATGTATTATTACAGTATAATTATTTAGGTTGGCAATCCCGAAATGTAGGAAGTTAAACTTTCAATCATGGTACGACAAAACGCACTATCGCGCAAAAAAAATAATTTGAAGTATGGAAAAACAACAAAGAAATAAGTGTAGCATCGACACATTTTTGCGTAGTATCACATTATCTAGTGTTATTAGAACGGGAAGGATTTTAATGCACAATAACATATAGAATAATGCATCACAAAAATGCAATAATGCACTAACAATTACAATTACAAAAAATTCACTAAAATTAAAAACAATGCTATATATATAATTCAAATTTGCAGGTAAATATAAGGTGTTCGCTTTTTTAGTCCTACATTGCATTGTATAACAAACAACTGGTATAGATTATCGAAAGAGAAAAAATGTTTGTCTCTTAATAATGACTTGTAAATCGAGAAATTCCTTTCCACTTCTAGCGATATTAAAGACGAATATTCGAAATTAACTATATCACTGCATTTTAAGTCCCCTGGTAGCACTTCTACATAATAATTTTCACCTGACAGAGCATAAGCTATTGATGACAGCATATCAAATATTTTTACTCCAAATCATTATTTTCTTCAATACATCCATTCCTATTTCCCTACTCACTTTTTCTAGATCATTTACTACAGTTTTCACTACGTTCCGTTGCTTCACTAATTGAACTCCTGATTTCTATAAACGAGTCCTATATACAGTCAGTTGGAATGTGGGAAGGAAGAACCTCTTCATAAAATGTAAATTCAAGTCGTATACTGGTAGAGACTGTAAGAGTAAATTATGTTTTTTTTAATGCACATTTCCTCGCAAAAATGCATAAAACTGCCAAAAAGTATGTTTGAATGGTTGAAATAAGCACTAATCTAATATATAAAAATAAATGTTTGTTTGTTTGTTCGTACTTTATGCGCGGCCATACCGTTGATCCGATTGTGATGGGGCTTTTTGCAAAATGTTCAGGAGATTCCCGGGATGAACATAGGCTATAAGAGAGTTGTGATACTCAACTCCTACACCCTTAAAAATCGCCCTTTGTAGTGGAAAATGTGAAAAAAAAATAGCTCTTTGGACGCTTAAATGGCTTACGCTGCCTAAACCATAACAAATACACACAATTAATGTACACAGAATTGAATATCTCAAAAAGCTCTACAAAAAAGTCCGCGACAACATATGTTTATCTCTCACAATAACCATTTTTGTCTTTCATTGGTGCCAAGAAGATCGAGACAAGTACAAGCATAGCAGCACATGGCGGGTATTCTTTTACGGATAACTCACAATAACGAATTAACTCATTTATGCCCAGAAGATCGAGTTAAGTAGATTCCCGGACAACACCGGGCACGGGGAATCTTAAAATAATTACGATATACATTTATAATTATTTTTTAATTTTACTCATTCAACTAATCATAAGAAGTACATTAATTTTTGTCTTTCAGCTCATTTATGCCAAGAAGATTGGGATAAATAGATTCCCGGGAAACGCCGGGTAATCAGCACGGGGTATCTAAAAAATAAAAATGTATAATTATTTTTCCTTTAACTTATTCAACTAAACATAAAAGCACATTGATTTTTCATTTATTTAGGCGTAGCAGCGCACGCCGGGTATTAGCTAGTATGATATAAAATCCATTAAAAATGCAATATGGTAAAAGAATGACATAAAATGCAATTAAAAACAACCACAAAGTTGCCTGTTTAAGATCCTTTTTTCGGCCAAAATGCATTTATATCTAACTGAGCATCGTATAGTTATCATAGCAAAAAGATGCAAATGCATCAATATCCTTGCCCTAGTTATTAGTAACACGCATTGCAACAAGGACACATTCCTGACACTGGCCACTCCTGAACTCCCAATTGCATGGCTCTACTTCCAAAATATAAAAATTAAATGATCCTGCGAAGTGCGGGGTAAGAAGCAGGCAGGAGGACAAACGAAACGTCAATCAAAAGAAAACTGATTCGACATGGAGTCTTATTAGGACATGTTGAGCGAGATGCAATATTCTTCTAAATAATGTTTGCGTTACAATGATAACAGATTGTAGAAAATACATAGTAAAATAAAAAATGTAGAAAGTTACAAAGTTGTAGACATTAGATTTCAATCTGCTACATGACAATGCTTCCAGATGCAGAGGTTCAGAACTATCTTACTGTATACACAAGACGGGTCGTCTTCACAAACTTTAAAGTGTATCAGCGCCGAGAAACCGGAGATGGAAAAACTATGCAAACTTTCATTTTCACTACAGTCACGAAGGGGACACATTCAAAGCTACTAGACAACACTCATATACAAATGTGTTTCATAGTTTCAAATATATATATTTTTTGTTCAATGCCACCATGTTGTCATTTCGGCATTCTCTCCTGGCATGGCGTTATTGTAACCCACTTCTGAGGTTGGGGCGCCTAGAAGGCGGAGTTACGCTGCCCCGTTGATATATAATGGGTGATGATGGTAATGATGTGCCACGAGAGGCATTAATCATAAATTTAATGAATATGTTTATTGTGATGATGATGGTCATATGATGTTCGGGGATCGTTTAGGCCTTAAACGTTCCCTGACAGGGCCTTACAGGTGAGGAAAAACCCCGAAAAAAAACATCACTCAGGAAACTTGTCCCGACTGGGGATCGAACCCGGGCCCGCTGCATGACAAGGCAGCACACTACCTCGAGACCTCAGCTGTGGACAAGTTTCAAATATTATCACCAGAGAAAAAGGCCGTTATATCATACAACGTTCGTTACATTTTACCAATTTTTCGATCTATTACAAATTTAAACATAGACTCAATTCTGGAAATGCATGCTATTATGTTTTACATACCATATTCACCTCATTAGATTAAGTTTAGATTAAGGCCATTTTCATGCTATGCTTGCAGCTTTACTAGGGAATTGTAGGTGTGGTAGCTTTCCGTTGCTTTCCACACCGGTGAAGGATGATGATGGTCATGATAATGATGGCCGTATGGTTTCGGGGACCGTTTGGGCCTTAAAGTTTTCCTGACATTTGTCATACAGGTGAGGAAAAACCCCGATAAAAACCTCACCCAGAAAAACTGCCCCGTTCGAGGATCGAACCCGGGCCCGCTGCGTGACAAGGTTGCACGCTACCTCGAGACCACAATGGTGAACACCATTATCATCAATACTTTTAAATTCATGACGAAACACTGGTAAAAATTTAAAATATAAAAATAGATACTTGAGATCTCAGTCTTCCTCAACTTTGGATGTAAGATGTGAAGTGCTTTCGGAGCCTATGCTCCATCATCAGCTTGTAAATTGGTACTAGCTGTTCGTGAGAATCTTGTATCAACGTACAAGCTCATGATGGGGCATAGGTTCCGAAAGTAATCCACGTCTTAAATCCAAAGTTGAGGAAGACCTGAGATCTCAGGTATCTTTTTTTACCATTATCATAAACTTTCATATATTATCGGGACGGCGTAACCCTGCCTTCCAGGGGCCCCAACCTCAGAAGTGGATTAGAAGTACGCCAGGCCAGGAGAGAATACTAGAAATGTAATGGCATGCTGGTGGCATAGATGATTGTGATAGCCAGATGATGTTCGGGCATCAGATAGGCCTTAAAGTTTCCTGATAGTTGTCTTTTAGATGAGGAAAAAAAACGCATCCAGAAAACTTCTCCCTACTGGGGATTGAATAAGGTCCCGCTGTGTACGAGGCAACTACGGAGACCAAAGCGATGGACAAAACACGTCTATAAAGATATGAAGTATACTGTTTATATTCTAAGATCCTAATGCAATATTGCCGAAGGTGGACGTGTCTAGGAATATAGAATTAAATTAAAAAATAATACTTTTATAGAACCATAATTAAATATAGCAGACTATTTAACTCATGCCCCAAATGGGAGTCAATGACTAATCACGTTTCAATGAATTTTGTTTTACAACCATCACAGTTGTGTTCACCTCGATAATTATCGAATTGCCAAAATAAAGAAAGCTCCTCCTTTTTAATATTCTGAACAGATCAGAGCATTATTTTGCAGTGACTGACTCTCTAAAAAAATACGTTGAATATAGCAAATAATGAACAGTTCCTTCGAACTACACATTTGACAATTGTGTGTTCAATAATTGTGTTTTTAAATACTGATTTTATTCAGTTATTTCCGAAAAAACATTAATAACCTATAATGTAAGTTATAATATACAGTTTCATGCGTTTCATTTTTTTCTCCAGTACAATATTGCGATCCAATTTGGCAATAAATAGTATGATCAAGTTGCAGTGATGAACAAATGAAACATACCAAACATTTCTCATTTGTTTTCAAACATCACCGTTTTACATTAAATATATAGATATTTTAAAATAACTATATTTAAATAATGATTTGTGAGTAAACAGCTTAATTTTATTCGTTAAAAGTCCTAACAAATGACACTTGATTTCCAAATCCTCTAGATAAATTCACTCGTGGCATTACTTACCTAATAATTAAAATCATGCAGCATGATATTAGCCATATATGAGGCATGATATTAGCTTTCAAACTGTAGCGAATACATCTGTGTTGTGCTGGTTGTAGATGTAGACAATCGAGTTCCATGCAGCCAGATGTAGTAATTACTAGGGTTAATTCTAGAGGCGGGTCAAAGGTGAAGATTGCGCCAGTCGGACACACTCAACCAAGCACGAAGATTACATGGATAGCAATTCAGTGTTTGTCCAGCACATGGTTCCTTCTCCATATGTAAATCTCAAACAATATTGGAGGCTATTTTACTTTACTAAGCCACTACATTTTGCAATTTTCAACTTTTGGCTACTTCGCTTTAATATTTCCATACAGTCCACCGCTGTGGTCTCGAGGTAGCGTCTGCCTTGTCACGCAGCGGACACGGGTTCGATCCCCGGTCGGGACAGTTTTTCTGGGTGAGGTTTTTATCGGGGTTTTTCCTCGCCTGTAAGACAAATGTCAGGAAAACTTTAAGGCCCAAACGGTCCCCGAAATCATATGGCCATCGCAATCATCATCATCATCATTCATATTCATCTTAGATAAAGCTTAGGAAAGCTTAGGATTAGGGACTCTCAGGCGCACCACTTATCATCATTACCCATCATATCATCGGGGCAACGTAACCCCGCCTTCCAGGCGCCCCAACCTCAGAAGTGGGTTACAAGTACGCCATGCCAGGAGAGAACACCAGTAATGTCGAAAAACAACCTGGGGCACTTGCAAAAAAATCCCATATTTGTGTCCTTTGTGTCTCCTTTCATTCTTCTGCCCACTTTATATATTCGCACCAACGGATCAGTGCTCCTATAGCGCTGACATCTTTCTTAGAAAAGTACACGTCTATACCCACACCATTCCATCGCACTCCTCTCCTAATACGTCAAACAGCAGCCATCGAGTATGGATATTGCCGGACTTCCCCCAGTGTAATGGATCTTCTTCTTTTTCTTCCTTCCAAGTATTAGGCCAAGGCCTGTTACGATCCTATAGAAAATTTTCCCTCCAGCGTTTCATAGGACGGCCCAGTGATATTCGTCCTCTTGGTATATAATTATAAACAGCTTTGGGGATCCGATTTGAACTCATTCTTTCTAGATGGTGTTTCCAATTTAGATGGTACTATTTAATATATTCCAAAATTGGCGTTGTCAATTCTTTTAAGATAACGGTGTTCCTTTTCCGATCCCATCTGGTGTAACCCGCTGTTCTGCGCATGAATCTCATTTCACAAGCCGTTATTCTGCTTCCATGTTGTCTTTTTAGTGTCCATGCTTCACTACCTTAGGTCAACACTGGTCTAGCCAAATTGTTATATAAACGCAATCTGGTGTTTTTTGTACAAGGGATGGTTTCATAACTTGATAATTCCCAAACTTTTATTATAACTAGTAATTTTTTCAGGGATATCCTTTTCATCCGAGATAGAGAGATAATATCCAAGATATTTAAATTGATTAGATTTCTCTAAAATTGTATTCTGGAGACAGATTTTACTTTGTATGGGGTCCTTCCCATGAAATGCCATAATTTTAGTTTTGTTAATTGATATTTCCATATTAAATTTGGCACCTATGGCTCTTGAATATTGAATAATGCAAGGTTGGAGTTGAGATGACAACACTGGAGTGCAAGTGTAAGAGAGAGATAGAAAGGAGAGAAAGAGAGTGAGTGAGAGAGAGATAGGAATACAGAGAGGGAAATGTTTTGCCGGGGACACAAATCCGTTGGACACACAATACCTGTTATTTCGGGTATATCCTAGAATTTCAGAAATGTTACTGGTTTCTTCCAAAAGAATTCGCTCTCTTGGTATTTTATTTAATGACCCTCTTTTAACATCTCAGATCATTATCGTTTTTAATCAAAGCTAAACGTGAAAAGTCCGATAATTTTGACCAGAGTTTCTTATTTACGTTCGGCAGAGTTTTTAAATACCGCAAATCCATAATATTGGAAAACACAACAGTTTACGTAATAATGACGATTCTAGGAAGCACATTGTTTATATCCTATTCAAATCATATACAGAGTGATTCAGAATAAGTATTACAGACTTCTGTGGGTTGTAGAAGGGACTTAGTATGTTTTGTTAAAGAACCCATGTCCGGAAAAGTACAATTTCGATGCAAAATAAGTTTGAAGATCGAAACACAATGGGCTGATATGGTGTGCCTTGTGTTTCAGAATAAGCTTTAACACATAAAATTGTACATGCCTTCCGTCATTTTAAGTTTGATCTGAAATTATCATCATCCGATTCAATAAATGTTTCGTATCCACGCCGTAGCGTAGTGGTTAAGGCACTGCGCTACAAGCCGGAAGGTCGAGGGTTCAAGTCCCTGTGGGGTCAGGATTTTTAAACTGACCCAAACCTTCTGGCGGCACTATGGCCCTGGGGTCGACTCAGCCCCTAACGGAAATGAGTACCAGACGCTTGTTCTGGGGTAAAGGCGGCCGTCACGCAGGGCTGACAACCCGGCTGACATCAAGTGCCGATTGTCTAGAAATGGTAGGAGCCTTAACCTCCCACTACCCCAAGGGCCTCCTGAGGCCTGTAGTGGGAATACTTTACTTTACTTTATCTTCTGGATTAGTTCCCGAAACTGCACTAAGTCCCTAAAATGAGATTTTACGATATTTTGTAGCGATATTATCCTTCAGTTCGTGTACTTACTGATTGATTAATCCCCGCTTGTCCAGCTCGGAACATGGGTGCGCCTCTAGTGTGAAGTTTCTTAACCAGGCTCATTTAGTTACGCTTATTTCTAGATGTCAGCGAGTAACAAGTGGTTAGTACATCGCCTCGAAAGGACATCTAGAGATATTACTTGGATGCAGGAAGATTCGTTAAATTTTGATCAGATGCATTTTTTTTCAAACTTGAAGATTTTTCAAGAGCCTGAAAAGTTTCAGACTCGGGGCCCATGGCTTAAACTCCCTCCCGGAGAAACTGTCCCTTGGATTTTTCCATCCTAAAAATACATCGACCCGGTCGGGCTTGAACCTGCGAACCTCGGGACTAGAGGCAAGAGACCACACACGACCAACTTGCGTTGGGATAATATTCACATAATTCATCTTTTTAACAAATATAGTATTTCTTTTCAGAGCCCAGGCATAATATCCAATTTACATCACGCAACATCAAACAGAACAAATTGACATGTATGTGTGAGACTGGCTTTGAACTTATATTTCGAAATAAAGGAGCGGAAACTAGAGATTAGAAGCCACTGTGAATTAACTTTATAGTACGTCAAAAAAATACAGTGGATTTCAATTAAAGTGACTACATTACAGCTATGATTTTGGTTCATTATTATTATCATCAAAATTTCAAATAATGCAGTTGTGAAAAATGAACCTGTCTGGGGGGAAAAAAAAACTGCAAATATTAATGAACCGGGTTAAAATGTAAAACATCTTCATGTAACCAAAGTTATAGCACTTTCATTTGTTTGCTATATTAATTTCTATTTTCCCAATCTGCTTCCTACAATCCATTCTTCGCCATTTATATTTTAATCACTTGTATCCATATAATGTTTGGTCGAGAGTACAAACAAACACTTTCTTTGGATAAACTCTGCTCCGCCATTCTTCTAACATGGCCATATTCTAAATAGTCTATATTCGTATTTAGTAAAGTTTAACATAGAACTTTTTACGTTCATTTTCTGTCTGATAATAGCGTTCCTAATTCGGAGATTGGGGCGCCTGGAAGGCGGGGTTACGCTGCACCAATGATATGAGAGTTGATGGTGGTAATGATGCGCCAGGAAAGACCTTAAACTAAAGTTAAGCTAATTAGGCGAATATGATTTGATGATGATGATGGCCTGATGGTGTTCGGGGACCGTTTGGGCCTTAAAGTTTCCAGGAAACTTGTCCCGGCCGAGGATCGACCCGGGCCCGCTGCGTGACAAGGCAGCACGCTACCCCGAGACCACAGCGGTGGACTATATATATGTAGTCTATATTTTTAATCTGGAATACCTAGCTGGTCGTCTTAAATAGTCCCAGAAATAGGAGAACAAGGCCGTAAGCTAAGATTAAAGTAATTTTTATAGGGGAAGGTAATCACGAAATTTCATTCTTGGTCCTCTGGTTGGGGGTTGATGCAATAGGCCAGCACCCTGTTCAGTGGGGGAAAAGTACACTGCTAAAATGTCCTAAGATATAAAGTATGATGGATTAAAAAGAAAGACAAAAATGCAAGTAAGAAACGAATAAACTTAATAATGCAAGTATGAACATGAAATTTAACGGGAAATAAAATAACTTTTAAAATTATAATGTACGCATCATTAGAAGATCGTTGGCTGACCATCGTTTCCCAATCCCAGGGGTTCGCAAAATATTGCAAGGGGTTCCCCAAAACTTTTCCATAATGGCGGGTGTCGAGGTTATGCCAACACCCTATTATTGTTTTTATTATTATTTTAAAATTAAATTAATCCTATAACGACCCTTGTTACATATGTATAATATCGGGAATTTATCACGTCATTTCAACACTAAATTAATATTTACCGCCAATCTCTGAGTAGGTTTTAAACCGTTAAGGTAAAGTCATCAAACCTTTTGCTTGGAATTAAATTTTATGCATGTCTACTATACTCGTATGTATATTTAAAAGTCTGTGGTTCACCCAACTCAGATCGTTGTGGAAGGGGTTCGCGAGTCGAAAAAGGTTGGGAACCGCTGGCCTAGATGATACCGGTAAATAGTAATCAAAATAGTGTTCAGAGCACAAGTTCAATGTTATTGGCTTGTCGAACTCATGTTTCGAGCGACAATGCAGAGAAGAAAGTGGGCTCATAACAATAACAGCGTGGCACAAGCACCATCTTAATGCCAGCTCCTTGTAGAAAAACTACCGTGCGAGAAGAAAAGTATCACAGTAGAAATTCAGCACAATTCAGGTGTTTTCCAGTGCAGCACAGCAAAGTCTGTTCGTCATGTCAGCAAGGGACTTGGAATTCCAAAGTCAACACTGTTCTCAATGTAGTGCATAAGAGATTACATCTTCGTACAATCTAGTTTCAGTTGTTCCTAAAATTCATACCAAACTACATTGCTGTAAGATACAAATTCGCTATTGAAAAGCTGTCGAATATAAATTTAAAAAGTGCAAGCACAAAAGTTTACTACTTGTCATCTAAAACTTTGGAAGTTACATTGCCATGTACCACAAACAGTATTATCATTCATCAAGTTTTTGGTAAACTATTAAACTTTCATATTGTTTACTTTTGAACCAGATACCCACCTATATATTATATTGCCTATTTCAACAAGTTAACTTATTTTTACAGTAGGTCTACATATAGACAAACTATTTAATATTAGGCTTATACAATACAAATAAGATATATTAGGCCTAATATTAACAATAGTAATAATTTATCAAATTATAATCAATATAATAAATACCGTAATGCAGAACACCTGACAATGTCATCAACAAAACTCCTACAAAAAATAGTAGCTATATTTAACTCTAACGCAAAATGAGTTTCATTCGTCGTGAATTTATTCTTCCTCACAGCTAAAAAATGACCACATGTTGTATAGAACAATTAGAAAATCGAAAAGAGGTGAAAATGTGTTATAAAGAAAACAAAGTTACTCTGAACAACGAAATAGGCCTATTTCGTGAATGAATTATTATTATTATTATTATTATTATTATTATTATTATTATTATTATTATTATTACTAAGAGTCACACTAAGTCAAAGCCAGCGCAACTAAATTCACAAAAATGAATAGTATAAGAAGAATCAATATGTCGCAACAAGAGTAAAATATTTAAAAAACCCGGCTATCCAAATTTCATTCTTTCTTTTTTTTTTAATTTAAAAGTAAAAACAAGCATAATTTATAGCTATCGCAGTCGTAGGCAAATAAATAATTAAAATTCGCCCCCCGTCTGCGAAAACAAACAACGAGTGATAGCCTACTTGTCTTTTACTTTTCGGTTTATCAAATTTCAAGATTTTATATACGCGGGTTTATGTTTCTTTCTTTTTTTCATTTTTATTTTACCCTTTTTTTAAGACAAGAAATGGGAGTGCCTATTTCATAACATCAACTCCATATCAGAACTTTAACTAAAAATAGCATTCGCTCAATTCTGATTAACATCGAGTCATGACTGCCTTGCAAAACTACCTGCAAAAGATCAATATATTGTCTATACCAAGATGCATTCTATGCAACCACCGAGGAAGAAATTGACGACGAAAACATTAACAACTACGTAGCCATCAAATAGGACATTTCCAAAACATCGAAGTAGGCCTACTGGAGAACAAGGTTTCTAACTACTTCACTGTTAGATGCAGCACATTAGACACCGATGATTAGCTTATTTTTTAAATTATTTATAATAATCAATGAATTAGTGCGATAAAAATGTGAACGAAGGTAGATCACACATGTACCGATTATAAATTGCAGGTTGTATAGTGAAACTTCGGGTAATTTGGACCCTGTTTTGAATTTGTTTTTTTTTTCTTTTTTCATTAAGGGATTTGAATTTAGTTTAATTACAGTGGTTATCATTAGTATTTAACAATGAAATATCATTGTTATTTTATTCAAATGTGGAAACATATTCGAAATTTATAATTTTTTTTTTTACATTACAAGAAAGGTTCACTTTAACTTCCATACTCGGATAAAGTGGACCCTTTGCTTTTAGTTCATTTTTAAGTTTATTTACTATATTAATTTATACAGACAGGCACAGATTAATCTGACTATTTAACTCATGCCCCAAATGGGAGTCAATGACCAATCACGTTTCAATGATTTCTGTTTTACAACCAATCAGAGTCGTGTTTCACCAAATATTTATCAGTGTTATAATTACCATATTAAAGAAAGCTCCTCCTTACAATATTGCGTTCCTTTGGCAACAAATAGTATGATCTGGTTGCAGTGATAAACAAAAGAAGCGGTAGAAGCGTACCTATCGTTTCTCATTTGTTTTCAAACATCGCCGTTTACATTAAATATATAAATATTTTAAAATAATTATCGTTAAATAATGATTTGTGAGTAAACAGCTTAATTTTATTCGTTAAATAGTCCTAACAAATGCCACTCTTGATTTCCAAATTCTCTAAATAAATTCACTCCTCACTTCGTGAGTCGTGAATTTATCGATAATTTGGAAATCACTCGTGGCATTACTTATGAAAATATTTATGACATCATAAATAAAAAGCGTTGATACTTATTTAATGTTTAGAAAAATTATTGTTGATTATAACATTCACACGCCATTCAACTGCAGAAAGCAACGGTCTTTGGGTTTAGTAAAATTACAAGGATATTAAATAAAATTAATTAAGTGAATGGTTTTACAGATAGCATCCTCATTGATAACATATACGTATTCGTATAAAGTCTGGGCCCATATTACCCAAATCCTTTGTTATGTTTAATTATTTTATACAGCCACCATGTCAGATAATATCAAACCAAACCCGTCAGCATATTAAAACAGCATCTACATAATATAATATATTTAGGAGTTTTATTCAACATTTGTAATATTCAATAGCAGAAATTAAGAATTCTTAGCTTGAAAACTTTTAAAGTGGTCATTTTCATAAATATAACAAATAAACCCTTCTTCGCTCAAAGAATAAAAGAAACTGGCCTTGGACCCGTCAAAGTTGATGAGGGGAAGAAGTTAAAATATTTTCTGTTCGAGGGCAGCACCAATTAAAGAAGATATTAACAGGGTCCACTCAAACATAAGGGTTTACATTACCCGAACTTCCCTATATCACTGAAATGGAACTTTTGGACTACAAATGTTGAAGAAATATCATCTTCATTTTCTTAAGTCTGTTGAATTCTTATAAAGTCAGCGAAATATATTATTTTTCTTTGTAACATTTTTATGCTATGGCCGCCATGTTGTTTTTTGATAGCCTATGTCTCCTTTAAGTATGGGAGAATAAATTGGCGCCTCATCTGTCAAAATAAATTCGGTAGTTATTTGAGCTGCTAGCGAACGAACGAACGAACGAACATACATACATACATACATACATAGCCTACATACATACATATAATAAATACATACATACCCACATATCAAAAAATCTACAAATCGGCATACGAGTATCCACCATTATAAATATACTAATTTCATAGATCCAAAATTATAACTGGGATTTCCAGCTATTACCCGAGAAAATTGAAATTCAGGAACAGTGTAACACGGTCTGATGGCCAGCGGCAAGTAGTCTATATCATAAAGAACTAGTGAGAAAACGCCAATGCCAGGAGAGAACTCCAGAAATTTCGAAATGACAACCTGAGGCAATGAATAAAAAATAATTAAGTCGGTCCAAACTTTTGTAAATAGTATAGATTTTGATATTTTGTAAATAGGTTTGTAAAAAGTATATAATGCACTCTATAAATTGTGTGCATATAATGTAGATTGAGATATGGAATCCGAGAACAATCAGTATGTACTGCTGCAATTCTTTAAATCGAACATTTTGGTGAATAAAAAATCATATCATATAGCCTGTACACACTGAGTAACACTAAGAAATTGGGACTGGAAGTGAATATCAATAAAATTAAATATATGGTCACACATAGAAATACAATATATAATGGAAATGGACAGCTAATGACAAATGAGGGAAATTTTGAGGAAGTGGCTGAATTCAAATACCTAGGAACAATAATCACAAACAGGAACGAGATGCACAAGATAATTAAACATAGGCTCAATTCTGAAATGCGTGCTATTATGCATTACAGAGACTCTTGACGTCCCAACTACTTTCAAAAAAAAGTTAAACTGAAAATATATGAAACTATTATTCTACCAGTTATATTATATGGATGCGAAATATGGACTCTTACTTTAAGGGAGGAAAGGAGATTAGGAGTATTTGAGAATAAAGTTCTTAGGAAAATTCTTGGACCAAAAAGAGATGAACAGACAGGTGGATGGAGAAGACTGCATAACAGTGAATTACATGGTGTTTATAGGAAGCCAGATATAATGTGAACAGTTAAGTCTTGTAGACTGCGATGGGCAGGACATGTGGCACGTATGGGGAATGAAAGACGTGCATGGAAGCTTGTTGTAGGAAAACCAGAGGGAAAACGCCCAATTGGTAGACCAAGAATGAGGTAGGAGAATAACATTAACTATGATTTGGAGAGCTTATGTCCACGCGGCCATGAACCTATGGGTTCGATAATGCCAGTGAGTTAGTTAGCCTATACACACGTCTGTCTGTCCTTTATGTGCTGCCATACCGTTCATCTGATTGTGATCAGACTTCTTGCAAAATGTTCAGGAGTTTCACGAAGGTTTTAGGCTATAAGGGAGTTGTAATAATCGACTCCATCACCCTTAAAAATCGCCCTTTATAGAGAAAACGCGTATTTTTCGGAACTTTTTGGACACTTAAATGGCTTACGTTGCCTAAACCTTAACAAATACACCAAATTAACGTAAACAGAATTGAATATCTCAAAAAAATCTACAAAAAAGTCCAGGGCAGCATAGGCCTATGTCTATCTTTTACGGATAACTAAAAATTACCATGTTCATCTTTCAGCTGATTGATGCCAAGAAGATCGGGAGGACTAGATTTACCGTGCAAGCGTAGCAGCATACGGCGGGTATTCTTTTACGGATAACTCTCAATGACCATTTTTGTCTTTCAGCTCATTTATGCCAAGAAGATAGGGAAAAGTAGATTCCCGAGCAACGCCGAGTTATAAATACAATATGAATTTATAATTATTTTCCTGTTTACTTATTCAACTAAACGTAAAAACACATTTAATTTATTTAGGAATAGCAACGCACGCCGGGTATTAGCTAGTTACACTTAAAAATACATGCATACACATTTAAATTCATTATCTTTTCTTCGCTGCACCGAAGTTGGATAAAAATAAGCAATGAGGTCACACTATAAGCCTAAAAGAAAACTGTGTAAATTTTTTGAAAGTTATAGTTAAAACAGTAACTAAAAGCTTAATTTTTTCTTGTATTTTTTTAAATCTAACTTTATAAAATAGTTGTAGAGGACAACAACCTTCCATCGTAAGTGCAATTTCGCAATTGCTAGTACGAACATTTTTATCAAATGTGAATCACGATTCACGAGGCATGTAAATGACGTTTGCAAGATGACTGCAGGCCACACAACACATGAAATGTTTAATCTTGCCGCCTCCAGCAATGTTACAAATAAAACCAGTCTTAATTTTATGCAAATTCAGTTTACAAGTAGTTGTCAGTTTTATCTTATACAATGTTTCTACAAATAATCTCCAAGAATTCATTATTTAAATTGTAACACATCTTACGAAACCAAAGTAACAAAAAGAAACAATCAATGAATCTTACTGCAAGTTAGATTTATGGCAAAATGCTATTAAGACCCAAGGGCGACTGAAGTTGTAGTTTTTTTACTTAGCATGTACTATAAAATTATGTCAAAAAAATATGATGACGCAATCCTCTACTTGAATTCCGATTTTTTAAACTGGATTCCACACTTAACAGTGCTCGGGTTTTAGGATCTAAAAAAATATATTATTTTCAATTTACGTTTCAGCTTTTATAGGTAGGCTTATAGTGATAGGCACTCTAGATGGGCCTATTTAAAATTCCCTTTCACAATTTATAGACTTATGAGAAGGGCTAGGATTTTTATGTAGGCCCAATAAAATATATGATTTCAATTCAGTAAATAGGCTATATACAATTCAACTGTTTGTGTGTGAAGCCAAAATAAAAGACGGTCAGAAGTCTAACTTCTCATTATACTATTCAATTATTTGTGTGTGAAGCCAAAATAAAAGACGGTCAGAAGTCTAACTTCTCATTATATATTCAATTGTTTGTGTGTGAAACCAAAATAAAAGACAGTCAGAAGTCTCACTTCTCATTATACTATTCAATTATTTGTGTTTGAAGCCAAAATAAAAGACAGAAGTCTAACTTCTCATTATACTATTCAATTGTTTGTGTGTGAAACCAAAATAAAAGACAGTCAGAAGTCTAACTTCTCATTATACTATTCAATTATTTGTGTGTGAAGCCAAAATAAAAGACAGAAGTCTAACTTCTCATTTTACTATTCAATTGTTTGTGTGTGAAACCAAAATAAAAGACAGTCAGAAGTCTAACTTCTCATTATACTATTCAATTGTTTGTGTGTGAAACCAAAATAAAAGACAGTCAGAAGTCTAACTTCTCATTATACTATTCAATTATTTGTGTGTGAAGCCAAAATAAAAGACAGTCAGAAGTCTAACTTCTCATTATACTATTCAATTATTTGTGTGTGAAGCCAAAATAAAAGACAGAAGTCTAACTTCTCATTATACTATTCAATTGTTTGTGTGTGAAACCAAAATAAAAGACAGTCAGAAGTCTAACTTCTCATTATACTATTCAACTGTTTGTGTGTGAAACAAAAACAAAATATAGTCATAAGTCTAACTTCTCATTATACTATGTTTCAATCTTAACTTTTAGTACATAAAAATCCTAGCCCTACTTATGAGAAAAAACAAACACACGTCTTGTTTTTTTTTTCAGTTAAAAATATCTGATATGAAAAATTATCATATTAAAAATATTGCTATGCTTAATACCTATACCGTTTTTTATTAACTGTAAGTTTCAGTATGAGTCCCGCGCCGTAGCCGAGCGGTTAAGGTAGGAAGCCTTCGCGCAGAGCTACGGGACTTGCGCTGGTTCGAATCTCCATGGGGGAAGACATTTTCTCATGGTATTTCGGCCAGTATGGGACCGGTGCCCACCCAGCATCGTGAGGAAATTGGGTAGCTACAATAAGTAGCGGCTCCAGGTTGAGGAACCAGCTATAACGGCTGGGGGACTCGACATGCTAACCACATGTCAACCCTACACTGGCTGTTGATCATCTACCTCTGTGATTGACACATGTGGATGTGAAGGGCCAGCAGCCGGCTGGTAAAAGGGCAAACGATGAAAAGTGGAAAGACCCTCATTCGGAATCGGAAGTTTCAGTATGATATTGAACTACGAAATAATATGACATTTTCTGGAGTAAAACTCTATCTTCTAGTAAAATCTTAAAAGAGGAAAAACTATCCTCCAGATGCACAACATGATGATTGTTTTAAAAGTACTATGTCATTATTTTACAAGACATATGAACAGGTTCAATATAGGCCTACATATTATAATTTCTAAAAACTAAAATAGGCCACTTTACGTTCTAACACGCGAAATGGGATGTATCAGCTCCTATAAAATGTTGTACATAGCCTATCTCACCATTGGTACATAAAACGAAAAACAAAATGTATGTTTTAAGAGTACTGGGAAAAGCAGAATTGATTTGAACATACAAATTCAGCGCTTAGGCCTACATATTAAGTATATTCAATTGTTATAGATCTAATAAAAAAATCCATCGCGCATTAACTGCGCATACTAAGCGAATTTCTCAGCAGTTTATTATACGATTTTGCTGGTTTACGGTACATGCCTTTCCTTTGTTAATTCAATCCTATGTATACAAAACATGGCGGCAGCTAGAGCCATTTTGTTTTTAGGTAAACCGTCACTTTTAATGATCAGATCTTGGCGATTTTATGAGAATGTCTTTGTCGTTAGGCCTATATGTTAATAGCATATACTGGGTTTCGTTGCCAAAATCGAAAATGACCGCCGCTACAGCGATTTTTAAATATTCTCAAGTGAACCCCTAATTTTAATTGTCTGATTTTGATGGCTAAATGAACTCAATCTTTCCTTAACGGTTGTTAATATGCAGAGTTTGGCTCCGACAAGAAAAAAAAGAAAAAGCTCTAGAGAGCAGACAGACAGACAAAACACACACACACATATATATAATTGGATCGATAAAAATAGGTAAAATGATTTCTAAATATTTTCATGAGAATAACCTCAACAGTTTCATTCTTTCGAAATTCGCTACAAAACAAAAATTATCATCCTGTCAGGGATTTAAGCAATATGTATTCCTTTCTCATGCAATTTCTTCTTCCAGTAAACCAAATTTACCTTGCCAAAAGGGACATTATAAAAATATTGTTTCTCTTATGAATATCCATAGATATGATATCAAGTAGTAACTTTGTTTAGAAGTCGGTATACACCTATCATTAACCTTAAATTGGCAATATACCCTGCAAGATATATATATATATATATATGTGCGTGTATACGTGTGTGTGTGTATATATGTGTGAGTATATGTGTGTATGTGTGTGTGTATATATGTGTGTGTGTATATGTGTGTGTGTACCTCAATTCTTGACATTTAATAATGAAGGTTATTTAATAAGACAATAGAAAAACAAACGAGCATAAATTACTTAATTTTTTTTCTTTCGAATTTTGCTTTCACAGCGGTCCGACACATTTAAATAACTGGCAAGAGAAATGAGTGTATGAAATATACAAATAATTTCACTACCGTAATAATTCCTGAGGATGGAGCATGTCTTTGAAAGGCCTTGAATTTTAATAGTGTGACGACTTTTATAACAGAAATTATTATAGTTGAGGACGGCTGTTTTATAAGGTACACATTTTAAAATTGAAATAATTTAAGGATTAAACATTTCATTTCTGTACTTCCAATACGTTTTCATAATATTTCAGTGTTCTTGTTTCACTGCCTTATAATAATGTAACTTAGGTCTGGCTATGACTTTATATGATCTTATTGTTTAATTTGGGATTAAAATATCATTGATTATTTAACTCATGCCCCAAATGGGAGTCAATGACCAATCACGTTACAATGATTTTTTATTTACAACCAATCACAGTCGTGTTTCGCCTAGAATTTACCAACTAAAGTTTATCATAATAAAGAAAGCACCTCCTTTTTAACATTCTGAATAGGTCATAGCATTATTTTGCAGTGACTGGCTCACTAAGAAATACGGCTACCAGACTGTATATATAGTGCATGAATGTCAACACATACCGCATGTGGGAGTTAATATAAAAACATTTGTAGCAATTGATTATACCACCAAAAAAAGAAACCACTGTTTGCACTTTCTTAAATGTATTTTTTCCCAGGTAACATTCCAGAAAAACATAATTGTCATATTTACATCATATCAGAAATGAATTAATATAAAGTTTGATGTGTTTCATTTTTTCTCCACTAGAAAGCATTCTTACAATATTGCGTTCCTTTGGCAATAAATAATATGATCTGGTTGCAGTGACGAACAAAAGAAGCAAATGAAGCGTACCGATCGTTTCTCATTTGTTTTCGAACATCGCCGTTTACATTAAATATATAAATATTTTAAAATAACTATATTTAAATAATGATTTGTGAGTAAACAGCTTAATTTTATTCGTTAAATAGTCCTAACAAATGCCGCTCTTGATTTCCAAATTCTCTAGATAAATTCACTCCACACTTCGTGAGTCGTGAATTTATCGATAATTTGGAAATCACTTGTGGCATTACTTATGATAATTCCTGTTATTACAGTATTTGGAAATTCTTTATTTTAAAATTTGAATCTATTCCTTCTATATATCCACTCTAGATACTTGATTAGCATGTTTCATAGTTTTGTTCTCGATGACAAGAAAATACTCTGCAAGTACTGTGGGAGAATAACATTACTGATGATTTGAGGGAAGTAGATTATACGGGGGATGATTGGAAAACATTAGCTCAAGATAGGGAGGGATGTATGGAGAGCTTATGTCCACTAGGCCATGAACCTACAGGTTCGATATTGCCAGTGACTTAGTTATAGCACGCCAGTTATAAAATAAACCGCGGTGGACTAGTGGTTATGCTCCTTGCCTCTGGTCCCAAGGGTCGCGGGTTCAAACCCAGCCGGGGTCGATGGATTTTTAGGACGGAAAAATTCAAGGAGCAAGTCCTCCGGGGTGACTTTAAGCCGTGGGTCCCGAGTCTGAAGATTTTCAGGCTCGTAAAAAATCCTTAAGCCTGAATGAAAAGGCCTCTAAGCAAAATTTACCGAATTTTCCAGTCCTAGTACTACCTAGATGTCAGTATGAGGCGGAACGCTGACCACGTACCACTCAAAATGACATCTATACAAAAACAAGTGTAACTAAATTAGTATGGTTCAAATTCCTCCCTGTAAGGGGAGAGCGCCTAAATCTCTGTAAAGGGAAAACGTGGGCTTACAAGACAATACAATATGAAATAAACCAGTAAGTAATTGTTCTATGACAATTTGCTTGAATGGATTTTATGAACACTTTTGATAGCTTGGAAATTAGTTGTTGGAATTTTTACAATAAGATACTTTCTTCACCCTATCCTCTTGAGAAGTACTTCAATACGCAAATGACGTAGTAAGGCACTTGACTGCGTTCCTATGGCAATTAATTCCTTAGCAACGCTCAACAAACTTGCCAGTTCAGCTGTCCAGAATCGATGCTCCGGTAATACCACCTGTTGATGTGACAAATCCACTATCTAACAACTTAAAACCATATCCGTCCTATAATCCATGTTCACTTATTTCAACTAGATCCTACTGCTTTCAACAAAATCCACTTTCCAACAATTTAAAACCAAACTAACTCACTGGCAGTATTATTCCCGGAGGAACATGGCCGCGCGGACATAAGCTCCCCATATATTTTTACACTTGTCTATTATCTATTATTTTCTAATTCCCTGTATAATCAACCTCTATCAAACATTTTCCAATACTGTTATTTAAACACAGTTCCAATAATGGATCATATTATAATATTATAATGATATTGTGAAAAGAAAAATTAATGTCTGAACCAGGAATCGAACCGTGGACCTCTAGTTCTCCATACTAGTGTGCATCCCACTACACCATTCTAGACCTGGCACATACATTAACAATTCTTTCCACATATTCAAATCTATAATTCTCGTTTCGAAAGAATTATTAATGTACATGCCAGGTCTAGAATGGTGTAATGGGCTGCATACTAGTACGGAGAACTAGAGGTCCACGGTTCGATTCCTGGTTCAGACATAAATATTTCTTTTCATAACATAATTATAATATTACTCTATCAAACAATTAACAATATTCTCCCACCTCATTCTTGGCAAATTTAAGCCTTCGGGCGGATATAATCTAATTTTCCTAAAAAAAGTTTTTATCCCCTCTTCCATTTCCCAAAAAAATACATACAGTCCACAGATGAACTGTATGGAAGCAGGAGGTATTTAACACTCAGCACATTATATCATGAAGGATTGTACTATAAGTTACCTTACGTTTAGTCGCGGAGCGGCGTGATAATTCCGAGTCTGATGGATAATCCACACTTCAATTTCCACTATTCTATTCCTCTACCACCCTTCCTTTTTTATTTTGAATATACTGAGTTCGTATACACCACAATAATTAACAACACATTTATTTTTTAGTAATTAAATAATAAAATTAATTTGATCTCGATTCCTCATCACACATCTTCAAATTAATTCATTGGCACTATCGAACCCATACATTCATGCCTGCGCGGACAAAAGCTATGACCTAATGTTTTCCAATCATCCTCTGTATAATCTACTTGCCTTAAGTTATGCTTAATGATATTCTCCCACCTCATTCTTGGCCTACCTACCGGACGCTTTCTCTCTGGTTTTCCTACAAGGAGTTTCCATGCCCTTCCTTCATTCCCCATGAGACTTAACTTTATTATATCTGGTTTCCCATAAATATCATGTAGTTCACTGTTATGTAAGCCTTCTTTATTCCCTAAGAACTTTTTACTCAAATTCTCGTAATCTTTTACTTCTCTCTTAACAAAGAGTCAATATAATATAACTTGGAGAATAAAAGTTTTATATATTTTTCAGTTTAATGTTTTTGAGAAAAGTTGGGACAATAAGAGTCCCTGTAATGCATAATAGCATGCATTTCCACAATTAGGCCTATTTTTAAATTCTTTGTACATCTCATTCCTATTTAATAAGCAACCGATTTGGTGTTTTGATGAAAATCCATGGTGTTTAATTATTAGGTAAACGTTGTTAGTTTTAATTAATTAATAAACATCAATCATTTTTGTAATTATTGTTCCTAGGCAATTGGATTCAACCACTTCTTCAAAAATTTAGTCACCATCCCATACCTCACTGTGAACTACGAAAATCATTAATACTAAACTATAAAATATAAAATAACTAAACTGAATATGAAAAATAAAATTTAATTATGTAAAATACAAAAATATAAAACATATATTGAATACGCCCGAAATAAACTACAGATATTCGTGACATACGACTGTTCCTATATTAGTAGATAATATTGCATTTTATCGCTTGCAATTCCCCGTGCTTTCATTCTCCTCATCTGTGGAATATATATTACCCACAATTAAAATTCATTCTCTCCTTATTCCTTTCATTCGCTATCCTC
Source organism: Diploptera punctata (assembly GCA_030220185.1). Classification (NCBI taxonomy): domain Eukaryota; kingdom Metazoa; phylum Arthropoda; class Insecta; order Blattodea; family Blaberidae; genus Diploptera; species Diploptera punctata. The sequence continues at coordinate 288,585 of JASPKZ010003880.1, forward strand.
CCACCATAACTTAAACACACGATCGAAAGAAAATTTAACTCTAGCTGTTCCTCTACATCGAATATCGCACTATTCATCATCCTTCAGCCACACGACTCTGGAATTCCTTCTCCTCGAATATCAAGGACTGCCCGATTCAAAAACAGTTTTAAAAGAAACTCGCTTCATATTTCCTTAGACAATATAATATATAACCCTGTTCCATTATACTTTTATTGTTTCTTTATATTTTAAACTTTCTTTACCAAGTCAGTTACTTAATCTAATTATAGGTTTTATTTTTATTATTATAATTATTATTACTATTTTTTCCTTCTTACCCTTGACAAATTTATATTGTGTAGTTTATATCTATTATGTATCAATCATAATGTATAATTTAACCCTGGTGAAGTGGAAGAAAAGACCCTACGGCCTTAACTACAACAGCTAAAATAAATAAATAAATATCCCTATAAAATCCGGGAGTAAAATAAGGCCTGCCTACAAAGGCAGAGATTAAAGCAAGTATTTGAATAACAATTTGCAGCTGAAACACTACAAATATATTTTATCATTTTCCGTAACACTTAAACGTTTTCTTCATCGTAAATACCGAACATTTCTGAAACACTCTGTACAATGACTCTTGCTTCTTTTGTTTGTGATATTAGATACGAACGCTGGACTTGGTAATAATGGTGATGTCTTGAAAGGGAACGAGGCCAATGGACAGATTAACATTTGAAGGGGAGGAAGAGAGGAAGTGGCGGAGATAAAGGCACCCGTGATTAACTGGGTATGAAGATATGTACGTCTTGCTTAATTAAGTAGAAACATTTTCACCCTCACGCCTTTGTGTGTCCATATTGATCTCATGTCAACTGTGTCCACGTGTATAGCACACGCTACGTCTTCCTCAGGTACTCCACACATAGGTAAAAAAAATTAGGCTAGTAGTCAAATACTCAAGAAATAATAATGACAATATTGAATATAAGAATAGCATAATAATTATTTTATTCTATTATGTAGTATTTTGTCCGAGGGCAGGTCTTTCACTGCAATCATAAATTTTTGCTTTGCAGCTTTACTAAGGAATTATAGGTGTGGTAGCTTCCCGTTGCTTTCCACACTGGTGAATGGTAAGGATGATGATGGCCTGATGACTTTCGGGACCGTTGGATCTTAAGCTTCCTGACATGTTTTATAGGCGAGGAAAAGCCCCGAAAAAAACGTCACCCAGGAGACTGTCCCGACCGGGAATCGAACCTGGGCCCGCTTCGTGACAAAGGAGCGGTAGAGACACTTCAACAACATTTAGAATTGTTGAATAGAGTCTAGAATGTCCAATCAACAGACTGCGAGTTTCAATAGTCTTATGCAAATTTAGAGAAAAAATGTGAATTTTTAATAGAACATGTTAATTCAATTACCTTGACTATAATCTTTCTTTTATTGAAGAAAGCCATAAAGTTTAAAAATGTCTAATTCACCAAGTTCCTTAGCACAATTAATAAAGTTTTTAAGCCTTCTCGAGTGAAACAACATACCAGACTTCTTGTAAGCCCTTGTTTCCCTCGACGAGATTTAGGCGCCCCCCCTACAGGGAAGAAATTGAATCATACTAATTTAGTTACATTTGTTTTCGTATAGATGTTATTGGAGTGGCCCATTGTCAGCGTTCGCCGCCTCATACTGACATCTAGGAAACCAAGGTAGTACTAGGACGGGGAAATTCGGTAAATTTTGCTTAGAGGCATTTTTATTCAGGCATAAGGATCTTTTACGAGCCTGAAAATCTTCAGACTCAGAACCTACGGCTTAAAAGTCCCTCCCGGAGGACTTGCTCCTTGGATTTTTGCATCCTAAAAAAATCCATCGACCCCAGCCGGTTTGAACCCGCGACCCTCGGGACCAGAAGCATGGAGCACCATTTCGGCAGACCACTTTACGTAGATTATGTATTCCTGTATTTTGTGTTTGTATAGTAGAAAAGTTTGTTGCATATAGCAATTGCAATGTTTCTTGTAGCCAACATCTGTTTAATAAAGAGTAAGTGAACCCACTACAGGCCTTTGGATGTCCTTGGGGTAGCAGAAAATTTAGTGTTCCCACATTTCCAGAGAATCGTCACTAAATGTCAGCCGGGTTGTCAACCCTGCGTGAGTGCCGCCTTTACCCCAGAACATGCGTCCAGTATTCATTTCAGTTGAAGGCTGAGTCGACCCTCGAACCATGGTGCCTCCAAGAAGATTTATACCGTTTAAAAAAAACCTGGCCCCACCGAGACTGGAACCCTTGACCTTCCGGCATATAGTGCATTGCCTTAACCAACTAAACTTCGGCGTGCCCCTCTGTATAACAATAACAATAATAACAGATTCTTTTATTAGTATTTTGGCATATTGTAAAATGAAATAGAGACACTATCAACAAAACAGACTTTAAAATAATAAACCATCACTCAACATTAATTAAAGGCAAATTAAATTGGAGTGGCAAACAAAAAGTTATGTGCCATAGTTTAAAAAAGTTGTTATACGAGTTTCGCGTGATAGCTTATTAAAGAAAGCACTGTGATGTCAATTGCTTAATACGAAACTTTTGTTTTCATTACGACGAAATGAGCCTTGTTATGTAATTTATTTAGTGTATTGTAATTATTTAAATAATTTCTAATGGAAAATACATTCAGCTTCGTTTTAATTTCCAATTGTAAGCATATTTATATTGCGTGTGTCATGAATTACCTGCAACAAGTTGACAGATTAGTATTTGATTTTACAGCGTGTTCCGCTTAATGGTACCATGTTGGGATACTCTTGGCCCAATAAATTGTACGGATCCCTTTTTAATCTATATATTAATGACATCATCCAAAATTGGAAAAAGTATTGTTAATATAGGTGTAAGAATGGACCGTTTTAAAATATTAAACGTTTTAATGTATGCTGACGATGTGGTTATTATTCAAGAAAATGAAAATAAATTGCAGTACTCTTTACATCAATTAAATCAGTTATGCCAAGAATATAATTTCAAAATATCAAAAGAAAAAACAAAAATAATGGCATTTTGGGGAAACGATCATATAAGATCAAAAATCGTAATAGACAATAAAACCTCTGGAACAAATAAATTTTAATTATTTGGGTTGTAATTTTACTATATACACAAAAACTGAAAGAGACATACATATGAAACTGTCGAAATTTCAAATGATATGCGGAACTATACATAAGACATTAAAGAATAAAACAAGAAGAGATACTAGATTGAAGTTTTATAAAACATTGGCAGTTCCTGCATTACTTTATGTGAGTGAAACTTGGGTAATGACCAAAAAATTGCAAAGTAGAATACAAAGCGAAGAAATAAACTTCCTTAGAAGAACAAAAGGCTGCACAAAGTTGGATCGGATAAGGAATGAAGATATAAGAACAGAGTTAAATATATATCCATTGAATGAGAAAATCAGAGAATATATAGAGAAATGGTTTACATATGTGGAAAGAATGAACGTAACAAAATTACCAAGAGCAGCATTCAACTACAAGCCAAGAGGTTCAAGGAATGTAGGAAGGCCAGTGAAAAGATGGACAGAACAACTGTGAGGCGGAACAGGCAATCTTCCTAGCCCGTGAAGTGATGAAGAAGAAGTATCATATTATGTTGATGTCGCTCATTTAAGAGAACAGTGACATAACAAAACAAAAAATGTCATTTTGAGTTATTGGCATTACATGAGACAAAACAGAATTTTATATTCTGGAAGAACGACATAAGCGATTTTATACAATTGATATAGTATTTTGATATTTATGACAAACAGAGGTAAACTTCCATTGATTTCAAACCTTTAAATGTAACTTCTGAAACACTATCATTCTTGAGTTATGCTACTCTTCTCGCAAATGAGCGATTTGTATTCGTACAGCTAAGTTTGGTTCTATTATGTATTAAAGCAGTCAATCCTGCTAGCAAAGGTCTTATAACACTGGCCAACATGATTTTTGTCTCATGAGTACCAATAGTTGTACTTAATGGAGTTTTTTTTATCGTGTTTTCAAATATGTATTCGGAATTTCCATCACTCACATTTTTTTTATTTCAATTTCAATTAATGGATTTAAGTAATTACGTTTTAATAAACGTTTTTTCGTCCACTTGTCCATTGAGCGATGAGCACGGGAACACTTTCATCAGAAGATTTCAGCTATGGAAAAGAGATATCAAGGCAAATGGAATCCTAATATCCTGGCCGATTATTGTTGGACCATCAAGAGGGATGCTCCACAGGCGAAATATAGCAGAGAACCGTCATTTCTTACTTTCTAGGTGAGTCCGAATGTTCGAATATTGTGTAGTTACGAATGTACAAAATATTAAAGTGTTTGAAATTATAAATGACTGTCTCTCTGAAACCTTGCGTGATGGAGAAAACCCGATATCATATTTGAATTCAGGAGAAAAAATGCTATCAGAATCACATATTTTTCTTTCTGAGATAAAAAAAAGTTTATTTTTTGTTGCTCAGTGTTATCAATATAAATTGTATGAATAAATTATTCCTGAAAATGAAATCCCAACCAAGTTTTTGTCCTGATAATTGAGAAAAATCATGAGAAAATTCCTACAATCAGGTTGTCACTCGAATACAGGTTAACGCTATCGTCTGAAGCAATTCACTCGGGGGATTTTTTTTAAATGCCCCAGTTTGTCAATTCGACATTTCTGGTGATCTCTCTCCTGGCATGGCGTACTTGTAACCCACTTCTGAGGTTTGGACGCCTGGAAGGCGGGGTTACGCTTCCCCGATGATATGAGAGTAGATGATGATGGTAACGACGCGCCAGGAGAAACCTTAAACTAAACTTACGCTAATTAGGAGAATATGCTATTGATAATAATTATGGCCAGATGGTGTTCGGGGACGTTTGGGCCTTAAAGTTTCCTGACATTTATCTTACAGGTGAGGAAAACCCCGAAAAAACCTCACCCAGGAAACTTGTCCGGACCGAGGATCGAACCCGAGCCCGGTGCGTGACAAGGCAGCACGCTACCTCGAGACCACAGCGGTGATCGGGAAAAAATATTTAAAAAAACGCCAAATTGTCTCGAGATTTAACTATGGATCTCGGGAATACTAGTATCAAACACTAACATATGAGCCAACTTGTTCCAGTAGCCATGTATTACTTATTTCGACACTACTACACGTAATTCCCTAGCTACTCAATTGACAAGAGCATTTTAATGACGAAACGCGGATGAATGAGGAAGTTTTTACCAAGAAAGGATAACCAGATTGTAATGCTAAGGAAGGAAGAAGAGAAATCCCTTATCGACAATGGTAGGATTTCCTGCGGTTTAAATGCCACATCCCAGATGTAACTGAGGTAAATATTGACTCCGAATGCTACAATTGTGCTAGACATCACATAATGTCACACTGGCCAAACATTTGCTTACAGTTTGCAAAAGGAAGATAATTCCCATGAAACAGATGTATTAGTCATTTTGTGATAGGTCAACCAAACAGACCATCTCAATAAAATATGTACCATTAATTGTAGTAGTGTCCACCGCTGTGGTGTCGAAGTAGCGTGCTGCCTTGTCACGCAGCTGGCCCGGGTTCGATCCCCGGTCGGAGCAGTTTTTTCTGAGTGAGGTTTTTATCGGGGTTTTTCCTCACCTGTAAGACAAATGTCAGGAAAACTTTAAGGCCCAAACGGTCCCCGAAATCATATGACCATCATCATTATCCTCATCATTATCATCCTTCACCTGTGTGGAAAGCAACGGGAAGCTACCACACCTACAATTCCCTAGTAAAGCTGCAAAGCATAGCATGAAAATGCTATGATTGCAGTGAAAGAACTGCCCTCGGGCAGAATTACTATGGATGGATGTAGTAGTAGTGCGAGCATTATTATTATTATTATTATTATTATTATTATTATTAGTAGTATTATTATTATTCATTGGTTTGATAAAGGCTAGAGGACGAAAACCTTAACCAAAAATCATCTGGTCCTCCAGGTTGGTGGTTGATGCATCAGGCCAGCTCCCTGTTAGTCACAAAAACACAACAATGCTAAAAAAACTCAAAGATTTAAAGCCAGGCGGAAATAAACGAAGACGACAAAAGCAAAGAAAAAGAACATTACTTGTTGGAACATGGAATATTCGGGGGATTAAAAATAAAATGGTTGACATCATAGAGGAAATGAAAACGCTATAAATAAATGATTATTAATATTATTATTAGTCATTATGATAGTGGTAATAATAATAATAATAATATCATTCATATATTTGGGAAAGATTATTATTATTATTATTATTATTATTATTATTATTATTATTATTATTATTATTATTATTATTATTACTAGTAGTAGTAATGATGGAGAAAAATATTTATAATTGAAATACGTTGAAATTTATTAAAAATAATTACATTTTACAAAAACATTTAAATGGGCAAATTAATCCACACACTCTTTTAAACTATATGAATCGATCTATAGTCAATAATTAAAATTGGACATTAGAAACAAAATATAGAAATAAAAATAAGATACAGAAATGAGAGATCTAAGATGACGACGATGATAATAATAATACGTTTCAGAAGTGTATTTGGGAACATTAGATTTTTTAGATTTTAGATTTAGATTTATTTAGCCTGGTGGAGTTAAGGCCATGTGGCCTTCTCTTCCACTCACCAGGACAAACATATATTACATAAGAATATAACAATCTTAATTAACTCTAATATTAAACACTAAATAAAAATTTGATCAAAAGATAATATCTAATATACATATTACGATCTATAATACAACCAGTTAATATTAGTTAAAATTAAGACTAAAACTAATAATAAAATGTATACAAGCAAGACATATTAAATTGTCCCTGTCTAGTGTATATAAAAAACAGGAAAATGAGGTATAGAAAACTAATTTTACGATTATACAATATTTAAAACAAAACAAATAAAAATATTTGTTATTCTTAATATTATTTAAATAAATAATTAAATATATTAATATTGCTAAAAGAATACTATCAGTGAGGTGTATAAGTTAGTTTGTTATTAAATAATTATTTAGTTTGTTTTTGAAGGATGTTATAGTTTGACAGTCTCTGACATAGGGCGGAAGGGAATTCCATGTTTTGTTAAGTGACACCGTAAAAGACAATGAATAATATACAGTGTGATGAGGCGGGATATAAAGGACAATGTGCTGATGGGATCGAGTGTCAAGATTATGTGTGTCGGATAGTCTGATGAAGCGGCGTGATAAATAATTAGGCGATGATGTGTGAAGTATTTTATAGAGAAGGGATAGGGAATGGACAATTCTACGATCTCTTAGACGAAACCACGATAGTTGTTCCAGGGACGGTGTAACATGGTCAAATTTGCGAATACCACAAATAAAACGTGCGCAAGAATTATGAACACGTTGAAGTCTTTGAGTATTAGTATTGCCGAAGAAAAATACTGCATTTAGAATACACAAGATTGAAATGTTTAAACGAAATAATTTCATTTATAAAAACATTTAAGTAGGGGAATAAATTCCATTTTTGAAATAATATTATGATTTCAAAGACGATATCGTGAAACTTGGATACAGGGAACAAAAGAAGCTGCAAAAATTAAAGTTCTGAGACCTTTGGCTGGATATATAAAATTGTATAAAATAGAAAAACAGGGTCATTATGAGTAAATGTATAATTAAAAATATAAATAATTCATAGAAAGATATGGAGAGAGCACACTGAAAGAATGGATCCAGCTGTCAATTTCTTATTTGAAAGACCTACTGACTGGCACTTCCTGTTCCAACTGGTGGTGAATATTCCAACAACGGGAAAATACGACAGTAGGCACATATTTATGATGTAATATTTCTTACTAAAGGGGGAAGGGGAGAAGAGAGGGGTGGGGGAGGGGGGAGGGAGGCAGAGAAAGAGAGAGAGAAGTAAATGAAAAGATCTTGAACTTTAAAACAAGAAACTCTTAAGTAGCAGATATTTGGACGCAAGTAAATTAGGATAACTTAAATTCTTGTCATGAAATTCCTACTTGCCTTTGCGACTAAGGAAAATAATGGAGAAATTCTCAGTCAGGTTGGTTGGAATCGAGATTTGAACTCGAGTCCTCCAGAATACGAGTCTCAAACGTTACCCTCTGAGTTAAATCGCTCGATGACTTCAATAATTTTATTTTTAATGACAATGTCCATGATAGTCCACCGCTGAGCTGTGGTCTCGAGGTAGCGTGCTGCCTTGTCATGCAGCGGGCCCGGGTCGATCCCCGGCCGGGGCAGTTTTTCTGGGTGAGGTTTTTATCGGGGTTTTCCCTCACCTGTAAGACAAATGCCAGGAAAACTTAAGGCCCAAACGGTCCCCGAAATCATATGGCTATCATCATCCTTATCATTACCATTACCATCATCATCATCATCATCATCCTTCACCGGTGTGGAAAGCAACGGGAAGCTACCACACCTAAAATTCCCTAGTAAATCTGCAAGCATAGCATAAAAATGCTATGATTGCAGTGAAGGTCCTGCCTTCGTGCAGGATTACTATGGATGGATGGATGTCCATGATCCTTGGTACAATAAATAATTACCACTTGGAACGGTTTTTTTAGAAGTATTAATAAAATGCAATTACATTCTTATTTTTTTCAATCAAATATCTCAAAAATCGGCGGCGGTTGGCCAGTGGCTATGTTCCTCGCCTTTAGTTCCGAGGGACGCGGGTTCAAACCCGGCCGTGGTCGATGGATTTTAGAATGGAAAAATCCAAGGGACAAGTCCTCCGGGAGAGACTATAAACCGTGGGTCCTGAGTCTGAAGATTTTCAGACTCGTTACAGATCCGCAAGCTTGAATAAAAATGCATATGTGCAAAATTTAACCTAACTTCACCCACCCAAGTAATACTTAGTTGCCTACTAGATGCACCATTGAGACGATATGCTAACCACATGTCACTCGTTGACATTTATAAGAAAATAAGCATAACTAAATTAAACTTGGTTAAGAAATCCCACTGGGGAGCACCCATGTTCCCATGAGGAACAAATGGGGCATAGCCAGTAAGTAAGTAAGTAAGTAACTCAGTAAGTAAGTAAGTAAGTAAGTAACTCAGTAAGTAAGTAAGTAAGTAAGTAACTCAGTAAGTAAGTAAGTAAGCAAGTAAGTAAGCAAGCAAGTAAGTTAGTCAGTAAGTAAGTCAGTCAGTCAGTAAGTAAGTCAGTAAGTAAGTCAGTAAGTCAGTCAGTCAATCAGTAAGTCAGTCAAATATCTCAAATATACTTTTGGATTTTAGAATCTGTTGAAATTAGCTGAACCGATAAATTTCATAGCATTGTTTACTACTGCAGAAATTTCACAAGAGTTAGAGAAAAGAGAATTATGCAATGGCTTCAGAGACAGATGTGGTGTGGAGACGTGTTCATTTATCTTCAATCACATGGAACTAAGAGTTTAAAATAACGAGTTTAATAATTCCATTCCTACCTACAAAAAACATTTAATAATGTAGAGGTCACATATAATAAAGCTCTCGTCTACGAACATGTCACAACCACTGGAAATCTCAGAAACTGCTAAGTTTCGCGATTCCATGACGATGTTGTCATACATTTAAAAAACTTGCAAGCCATGACATTTGACTTCAAGACTTGTAAGCAACACAACTCTAATTACAGTCCATAACAAGTCTGATATTACGCTACAAAAACAATGTCATAGTATATGATAAAACACTCAATGTATTTTTCATAAACTAGAATTTAGAATGAGTTGCAGTAAACAATACCTATCAATGATAAATCTAAAAAAAAAGTCCGAAGTGCAGGAACTCCGAATTCCTCAGTAACTCAAATTTATGGTCCAAATTTGCTGGTTTACTGAATATATAGGCCTATTTATTTTGTTAATTAAATGTATGTATTCAGTTATGATGCGAGAAAACAAACATGGCGGCCGCTAGAGTGACTTTTTAAATAATGGCTTTCAGGTAAACCCCCACTCCTAATGGCCGGATTTCGCTCATTTTTTGACAATACCTTTCTCGATTTATTTCAATGGTATATATCGAGTTTCATTGTGAAAAATCGAAAATTATGGCAGATATACTTATTTTCATAATTCTGTTTCAGGTAAACAACTACTCCTAATTGTACGATTATTGTGGTTAATGAACTCGACCTTCCGTTTTTTTTAACTGGTTGCTATAACTTACACCAATTTTGGTTTCGAAAAAGCTGTGGCCGCCAGAGTATTAACAATCTCTCTCATACACACATACACAGGGCTATAGGCCTATATATAATTTTCGTCTAATAAATTGGATCGATGTATATTTGCATTTTTAAAATCTTTTCACGAGAACAACCTCAATAGCTATCTATATTCCTTAGGAACCGCTAATAAAGAATCAAGAACCATAATATATATTATACTAGAAGTCCCGGCCACGCGTTGCTGTGGCTAAGGTATACGTTAAAATGTTTAATTAAGTTGCTGTCTTTCAACCAGATTACTTAAAACTGATACACACGAAATTGATAATATTGAAAATAAAATAAACACTGAACACACTTAAATTATGAAATAATCAATATTTGTAATTCAATTGAAATTCGCGGTTGCAACAAAAAGCACAGCCATATGGATTTCTCTTTGTTAAATAACAAACCACTTACCTTACCAAATTACCTTACACCGCCATCTGTTAGAATCGTATGGAACTCACAGATAATTATAACTCTTTGTTAAATAATAAACAAATAATTTGCAATAAAAAATAATGCGACTATACATTTAGTTATAAACTACCCTAAGTTTCAAGTTGGATCAAACTGCACAGAGTGTGCAAAATTTTATTAAAATCGGTTCAGTAGTTTAGGATTCCATCGCGGACAACCAACGTGACACGAAATTTTCATATATTAAGATAGGTCTACATTTCAATTATCGTAAGTAATGCCACGGGTAATTATCTAGAGGATTTGGAAATCAAGAGTGGCATTTGTTAGGACTATTTAACGAATAAAATTAAGCTGTATACTCACAAATCATTATTTGAATATAGTTATTTTAAAATATTTATGTATTTAATGTAAACGGCGATGTTTGAAAACAAATGAGAAATGTTTGGCCACGTTTCATTTGCCCATCACTGTAACTTGATCATACTATTTATTGCCAAATACGATCGCAATGTTGTAAGAATGCACCCTAGCGGAGAAAAAAAAAAGAAACATCAAACTGTATATCATAATCAACATTACAGGTTATTAATTCATTTTTCGGAAACAACTCAATAAAATCAGTATTTAAAAACACAATTACTGAACACACAATTATCAAATGTGTAGGTCGAAGGAATCTATTCATTATTTGCTATATTCAACGTATTTGTTAGAAAGTCACTGCAAAATAATGCTCTGACCTGTTCGGAATATTAAAAAGGAGGAACTTTCTATATTTTGGTAATCAAAATTCGGTAATATCGAGGTAAAACACGACTATGATTGGTAGTAAAACAAAATTCATTGAAATATGATTGGTTATTGACTCCCATTTGGGGCATGAGTTAAATAGTAATCGTAAAGGTAGGTAGCTAGTAGTTTAATCACGCTCTTTAAGAATTCATGTCATTTACATTAAAATATGCGCACGAAAGAATTCACAGATCTTGAAAAGGCATTTTACAAAGTTAAATATCTTTAAACTCTTAGATAGAATAAAAGAATCTAGAAAAAAAAAATGGAAAGAACATGTTCACTTTAAACTCTTAGATAGAATAAAAGAATCTAGAAAAAAAATGGAAAGAACATGTTCAAAGAATGGAAGATGATCGCATTCCCAAAGTTATACTTAAATACAAACCAAAAGGACGCAGGAATGTTGGTAGACCGAAGAAGAGATGGATCCAACTTTTGAATGAGAATCTATGAGACCGGAACAAGCCACATGGGCTTAATCCGTGATTGTTGATGATGATGATGAAAGAATTCACAAATTTTGTTCAGAATTGAGTATGTTTCACGTGCCGTAAATTTGGGATTCACGAATTTACTTCCGTTGTGAAAGAAGGGCCTTTTTCTTTATATAAAGAGAAGATCATGCTATTTGTCGCGGACTCAATCCATCGTTTGGTAGGTCGTCCTATATCTTCAACCACAAAGTGAGCACTATAGAATGTCTTGCGATTCTGGCTCGGTCCACATGTTTCTACAAACTTTACCATTCACGAAGTTTAAATGTTGCATTAAAAAAATTAATGAAATGTAACCATTAGGCCTAAAAAAATTCGTAAAATCTCTATCAGGTGGTGGTTCTGTTAATGGCAATAGTGATATTATTAGTGCTCTATTATTCAATGTTTGCCCTAAATCAAAGGACGGCATTTGCTCAGTGGTCTCCTTTCAAGCTTGAGGTTCTTTACGTGCCGTAAATCTACGTAATGAGCCACACTCAGAATGTTTACGTCTTGAAAAAATCGATGGTATAAAACCTAAATGGATTATCTTCTTTAGTTGAGAAGTTGGAATTACAGATCTCTTGTTTTAATCGTCTTAACTCCGATCGGGTTAGAACTCCACCGGACCGACATATTAAGAGCAGATTGGGGTTTCTAGGAACATGTTCAAAATATATAAGCCATGTACAGAAAGTTAGCCACTTTGGAGGTCACGACGAAAGTGAAGATAGTTTTATGGCCTGTTTCGTGTAACGATCAGCATTCCAGTTATCTCGTGTTCGATTCTCGACTACGCCACAAACATTTCAGAGTATAGTGACTGGAATATGGTCCACTGAGAATCGTAAGAGCAATTAAATTATTACTTGTATGGCAAGCAGTCCACCGCTGTGGTCTCGAGGTAGCGTGCTGCCTTGTCACGCAGCGGGCCCGGATTCGATCCCCGGCCGGGACAGTTTTTCTGGGTGAGGTTTTTCCTCATCTGTAAGACAAATGTCAGGAAAACTTTAAGGCCCAAACGGTCCCCGATATCATATGATCATCATCATCATCATCCTTATCAACATCATCATCCTTCACCGGTGTGGAAAGCAACGGGAAGCTACAACACCTACAATTTCCTAGTAAAGCTGCAAGCATAGCATGGAAATGCTATGATTGCAGTGAAGAACCTGCCCTTGGGCAGAATTACTATGGATGAATGGTATGACAAGTAGCAGAATTCGAATAAGAAAATTAAAACTATGGATGAAAGATGTCGTTACGTTAAACTAACTCACTGGCACTATCGAACTCGTAGGTTCATGGCCGCACGGACATAAACTCTCCATGCATCCCTATCCTGAGCCAATGTTTTCCAATCACTCTCTGTACAATCTACTTCTCTCAAATCATACTAAATGTTATTCTCCCATCTCATTCTTGGTCTACCAACTGGGCGTTTTGCCTTTGGTTTCCCTACAAGAAGCTTCCATGCGCATCGTTCATTCTCCATTCGTGCCACATGTCCTGCCCATCGCAGTCTACGAGACTTAACTGTTTTTATTATATCTGGCTTCGTATATAGACCACGTAGTTCACGGTTTAGTGGTCTTCTCCATTCACCTGTCTGTTCATCTCTCTTTGGTCCAAAAATGTTCCTAAGAACTTTATTCTCAAATACTCGTAATCCCCTTATAATTACGTTAAACACCTGATTAATGACTAATTCCACTGTTATTCACTATCTACCAACCGCATAGGTAAGCCATGATTCATAGGAGACTTCGTACTTTGGGTTTAATTCACATTTTTTTCAAATGCCCCAGGCTGTCTTTCGACATTCCTGGTTTCTCTCCTGACATGGCGTACTTGTAACCCACTTCTGAGGTTGGGGCGCCTGGAAGGCGGGTTTACGTTGTCCCGATGATATGATGGTAATGGTGCGCCAGGAGAGCTCCTAATCCTAAGCTTAGTCTAAGATGAATATGAATGGTGATGGTTGCGATGGTCATATGATTTCGGGGACAGTTTGGGCCTTAAGTTTTCCTGACATTTGTCTTACAGATGAGGAAAAACCCCGATAAAACCCCACCCAGAAAAACTGTCCCGACCGGGGATCGAACCCGGGCCCGCTGCGTGACAAGGCAGCGCGCTACCCCGAGACCACAGCGGTGGACTAATTCACAAATGTAGAATCTTTATTACTGAAACCTGGGTACTAAAAGAAGCAGATAAATTAAGACTATTAACCTTTGAGAGGAAAATATTTAGAAGAGTGCTAGTTCCAGTAAAGGAAAATGGAAATTGGAGGTTGAGAAGGAATGACGAATTATACCTCAAGAATAATAAAGAAAATATAGTTAGTTTCATCAAATCCAAGAGATTACAATGGTTTGGACATACACTAAGAATGCCAAAGGGAAGATTGCCGAATGATATTTTGAATTGGAAGCCACAGGGAACAAGACCAAGGGGAAGACCCAAGGATCGATGGGAAGATGGCGTAATTGAGGATTTGAAAGAGATGGGGATTTTTGATTTGAAATCTACTGCACAAGATAGGAAGAAGTGGCGTAAACTGGTTGAGAAGGCCAAGACATTCCACTGGAAGTCGTAGAGCCTGACGAAGAAGAAGAAGAATTTTTATTAAGAGTGACAACACAGTACTATCAAAAGGCGAATGCCGCCAGATTGCAGTAACCATGATCGATTAATGCAAAACATAGTAAAAAATGTCGTTTTGATTTGAGATTTCAATATTTACTACACATGGTTAAATAAAACAACATATAGTAGAACAAAAGAATACTTTTTATTTTTCAATAAGGATTCTCATTTATCTGAAAAAATAAGCGATCTTTCTATTTTAAAATTTCATAAAATTCCTCATTTATAAAGCAAATGAGATGAAGTGTGGGTAAAATGCGATATTTTTGATACGATGGAATGTCTCTCTTAAACATATTTTATTTACATTTTCGTATGTTCAAGTTTACTAGTGAACTAATATACACAAATATGGCAGGGGCCTAAGTAATTTTAAGTAAGTTCTTGAGACAGCTCTGAAGATCCAAGGCTAATTGAAATGGTTGTATACATTGGCTATCAGATAACAGTAAAGGGAATCATGTCGTTAGCGTGACGCATTTTCATCATTAACACCTAAATTGGCAAAACAGTAATTTCTCGTATCAGTTATTTAAATGTGGCGGACCGCACTGAAAACTAAATCGTGTATAACTGTTATTATTAGTATATTGTGTAATTCCACACATATTTCAATAATTTCTTATCGTTAGCATTCTTTTGTTTTAATAAAACTATTAGGTAAATTAGGTGTGAAAAGCAACGGGAAGCTATCACACCTATAACTCCCTAGTAAAGCTGCAAAGCATAGCATGAAAATGCTATGATTGCAGTGAAAGACCTGCCCTCGGACAGAATTACTATGGATGGATGGATAGGTAAATTAAAACAACTTATGTATCCTATAGAATACATTGCGAATTGAAGGGTTAACTCGTCTTATTAACCGGATTTCACTATTTTTCGTATCAATTATCTACTCAGTTGTACTCGTGAGGTTGTGTGAATTCTTCTCCAGCACATATAACGAAAAATATCTATGGTATAGCCGTAAATCGATACCAGGCCCCTGGATATATGTAAAGAGTTAAACTACAGATACTGTTATAGCATAATATTGGGTTTTTACTATAGCCTAGTCGCCTCGAATCCTTAGTCGCGGGTTCAAACCCGGCTAGGATCGAAAGGTCGTAATAATCCTAAGTATTACTTCCTACGCAAGCGAAGACAAGTCATGGATCCTGTGTCGTATATACAGGGTGTCCCATTCAAACCTCCCACATTTTAATTAACCATAATTAACAATGTATGCGGAGTTATCAAATGAGGCGGGTATTAAACGAAACAGAAAATCAAAGAATTTTCATTGCCACACATTAAAACATCTCTATATGTGCACCATTTCTTCAATCTTCTCTTCTGAAACACGTGTACGAGCACCTCCTGGTTCTTTTTTAACGCTTTCAGCCGCCAGAAACTTCTCAAGCCATGCCTTAATGATCTTCACGTCAGGTGCATTTCCACCATATTCTCTCGGGTAATTTCCTTGCACTGTAATTATTGACTTCGTCTCTGCATACCAGAAAACAGTTTGTGCTCGCCATTTTGTTTTATGTCATTATTGCCCAACATGCGACAGACGAATTAACTGCAACAATGAAAACATAAATTCTTCGAGTTTCTCTTTCTTTTAATGCCAACCTCATTTCACAATTCCGCATACTTTGAGAGTTATGATTAATTAAAACGTGGGAGGTTTGAATAGGACACGGTGTATAAGGCATAAGAGGTCTCCGAGGAAAATTTGACCTTTTCACCCCCAGATTTCAATTGCGACGCCAACGAGTGACTCGATAAAGAGCATCGGACGTCCTTAAATAAATCCTTCCTACGAAAGGCACATGTAGGGTAGTAATATTTGCGAGGATGGGGCACATTACTTGGTTACAACACTTGTCTTTAGTATTGCATGGATAAAGATACAGAATAGTCGTGTAGAATGTGCAATATATCACATTACACATTCAATGCTGTGGATTGCAAATGAACTGCGAAGAGATTAAAACTACTGCTTTGAGTGGCCATTTAATTTTTTTGTGTCTCCTGTTACATGTTTTTGCACTTTACAACACGATTGAAGAACAAGTTAGAGAAGCAAAAATTAAATCCCACATAATGCTTTACTATACCCGCTATAAGTTACGAATTTATACACGGGTTGGAACGAATTCTGAATATCGTATACTTGAGCCGGTTTTGTAAAACATTCCTAACATTACTCTGTTAGTAACCAGAGTTAATCTAGAGCAAAAAATGGCATAGGGACTATGAGGAATACTGAAGAAGAGGAAAGGGATAGAAAATAAAACGAAAAGTAATTAAAAAAGAAAAAAGAAAAGGGAAAAAAAAGAGGCAATTCAAATCTTTGAGTGAATGGGACGAAAAAAAAATTGCTAAGATATATCTCATTTGTCCACCGCTGTGGTCTCGATGTAGCGTGCTGCCTTGTCACGCAGCGAGCCCGGGTACAATTCCCGGTCGCGACAGGCTCCTGGGTGATGTTTTTCCTCACCTGTAAGACAAATGTCAGGAAGCTTAGGGACTAACGGTCCCCGAAAATCATCCGGCCATCATCATCATGCTTGCCATCATCATCATGCTTACCATTATCATCATCATCCTTCACCGGTGTGGAAAGCAACGGGAAGCTACCACACCTATAATTCCCTAGTAAAGCTGCATAAAATGCTATGATTGCAGTGAAAGACCTGCCCTCTGGCAGAATTACTATGGATGGATGGATATCTTATTTCAGGCTAGAGTATTTTCTACGACCCGTAAATCTACGACACAAGTTATTTTCCGAAGTAAGCCATACTCATGATTTGTACGTCCTGAAAAATCAATTTGCTCGACTGGATTAGAACTGGAGGGGAACTAGATCACCGAGTATTCTGATGGTTAACTTATGGCTGTCATTTGAAAATATTCAGTCCGAAAAAAAATTATACAGCTAAAAAGAAATTCAGCGTAAACAAAAAATAAGTTTGTATATTAAAATACTTTTTTTCGGGATTCTCTGGCCGTGTCTTGTAGTATTGTCTTCTCGACGTTTCATAACCTTCTGTGGGTGATGAAACGCCGATAAGACAATACTACAAGACACGGCCAAGAATCCCGAAAAGGTGTTTTAATATACATAACGATAGCCGTGAAAGTCTTCACCAAAATTGTACGTTTACAAAATTATGAAAGTCAAATGCTGACTCTCTTATTCGAAAGGTCACAAGCTGAATCCAGTTGTCAAGAAAAATACTGTGTTTATTAAAGGGATCTACTGTCATAAATCAATATTTTTTAATATTCTTAATCGATTAAAATTAATATCGATAGCATTTTACGAGTATTTGAGAATAAAGTTTTTGGACAAAAGAGAGGCGAAGAAATAAGTGAATTTAAGAAACTACATAACAATGCCCTCCATTATCTTTATGGGAAACCAGATGTATTAATTGCTCTCTTTTTGTTAAGTAAAATTGAATTCTTAGATTCTATTCCAGTTATATAGATGCGAAACATGGTCTCTTATTTTAAAGGAGGAGAAAGTATTAGGAATATTTGAGAATAAAGTTCTTAGGAAATGTTAAGCCAATGAGAGACGAACAGACAGATGAATGGAGAAGAGAACGAAGTACATAACAATGAGCTACATAGCCTTTATGGGAAACCAGATGTAATAAGAACAGTTAAGTCTCGTAGACTGCAATCGGCATGACATGTAACACTAATGCAAAAGGGGCTTAGAAACTCCTTGTAGGAAAACCAGAAGGAAAGCACCCAGTAGGTATGTCCAGAATGTAGTGGAAGAATAATATTAATCATGATTTGATGAGGGAAAAGTATACAGGGGTTGATTAGAAAACATTAACTCAGGATAGGAATGTATGGAGAGCTTATGTTCGCGCAGCCATGAACCTCCAAGTTATATACAGACAGTGAGTTAGTTAGTTTAGATTCTTAGACAAAAGCTAAGAATATATTGAACTGAATAGTAACACGAATTTCTCACTTGGTAATTTCTTCAATATTAACCGCTTACGTTGTTTATTTGTAAATTAATTATCCTTCTTCTTCTTCTTCACGGTTTAGGCTTATTTACTAGCCTGTTCCGGCTCCAAATTGCTGCTCTTTCCATCTTTCCTTGGTCTTCCCAAACTTCTTCCTCGTGGTGAATAGTTGTATGGTGCCTTTGGTATTCTACTCTCAGTCATCCTTGCCAAGTGTTCTTTCCAGTTTGTTCTATATTTCTCTATTGTTGAGTTTAATTCCTCTATTTTTAGTTGTCTTATTTCTGTGTTATGTTTTTTTTTTGTCTGTTCTTTAATATCCTGCTACTGGTCTGAGGAATCTCATTTCAGTAGCTTGTATCCTGGCAGATTGTTGTGTTGTCACTGTCCATGTTTCGGATCCATAAGTAATAATAGGCACTGCCATTATCTTGTATAATTTCATTATAGAGTCTTTCCTGGCTTTATTTTTCAAAGTTCTTTTTAGTGTACCTGTTATATAATTAAACTTATTTATTTTGTTATTTATATCTGTTTCTGCTGTGTATGATATTTTGCAACCTAGGAAGTTGTATGTTACTACTTGTTCTATTGGTTTATTTTCTAATATTATCTTTGTCCGATTAATTATATGTATATATTAACATTTATCGCATTAATGGTAATATTACATAAAGAAGGATGTGTACTAATACAGTAAGTGAGAAATAACAATGAGCTATGAATAAGATGACAAATGCCTCATACATTCTCTGCTCATTCATGAATCACTGAGGTCATTTTCATTATCAAGAAATATTCACTTCCATTCCTACACACACTAGGGATTCAATGACAATGTTATCAGTAAGTCATATCTGAAATTTAATTTTATATAATCTTAAGCCATTAAGCATTTCATTAGAAATTCATGACACCATCATATTATTTCATATTATTATAATCTATAATACCTTATCATATAAAAATACATGACAGATACTAAGGTCATCTCAAGTTGCTGTCACTGACTAGCAGAAGGCACATGGTTATTGTCACAAGCATAAAATTTATCTCCAAAGAGAAACATTTTTTTAACTGTCCTTTGAAAATAAAACTTTACAAGAATAATAAATATATCTGGAACCATAGCAAACTTTATAATCTTTCCATCTATACTATAGGAACATTTTAGCATTCCCTCACCCCCGACCAGCCTAATAATTTGCAATTATTGATAATTGCAAACAATATAAATTCTAGCCCCCTTAAAAATAAAACTTTACAAGACTAATAAAAATATCTGGATACTTGATTCTGTATTTATTAATACAATAATTTATAGCTATTAAATTGTTTCATATTTTAATATTAGTGTTAAATATGTAAATATTGCAACTATGACTTTATAAGGTTCTTGCAAGACGAGTATTAAGATATAGTAGTGAAGTCATGAACAGTACGAAGAAGAGATGAATGTCAAATAACAGCAAATGAGATGTCATTTATGCGCCATACAGCAGGCTATACAAAGGGGACCATAAAAGAAATAAGGAATTTATGGAAGAGTTGGGTGCAGAACCCATTCTACATCATATACAAAACAACCAGAACAACTGGAAAGCCTATTCTTCAATGAACGTCATATCACATAATTCCAAACACTATGCTTCATTACTATCCTCAAGGCAAAAGATCACTGGGATATAAAAAAAAAATGCTGGATGGAAAATTCCTCTTTGAAACCTTAACAGGCCACATGGGCTAATACTTGCATGAATGATGATCATGTATAGTGATCAGTTGTACACTGTTCACAATAATTCATAATTTATCTTAAAAATATTAGTATTTATTGTGATAATGGTACAGTATTCTAAATTCACTTATTATGTATTATTATTATTATTATTATTATTATTATTATTTTATCATCATCATCATCAGAATTAAGGATTAGACCTGCTGGTCTGTTCCAATCTCATGTTAGAATTGGTCTATCCACCTTTTACTGGATCTTCCAACATTTCTTCATCCTAGTGGTTTGTAATGAAGAATCTGTTTTGGAATTCTATTGTTATCCATTCTACTGAAGTGGTCCATCCAGTAAGGATTTTATTGAAAAGTGGGAAGATAGAGAAATATATAAGGGGAAGAAAAATATGGTATCAAAGGAAATACATTATCAGAAAACAACTTATGGGAAAAAAAGTATTTGCAAAATATTTTCAACTTGGTTTTAAACAATCAGAAGCAGCATGGTCGATTCTGAAAATATTAAGAAGTAATGCTTCTCATAAAACCAACTTTCAGATACTTTTCAATCAGTGGTTGGAACATTATAAAACATTATTAAATGAAGGAAGAGAGGAATTTAAAAGTAATGGAAACTTTATCCAGAGTGATTTAGAATAGGTTGTGTCTGTTGAAGAAATAGAAAAATACATAAAAATTGGGAAAAATTGAAAAGCAATTGGACCAGCAGGATCCGCTTAGAAATCTTAAAACATGGACGATACAAACTTCTAACTTTAGTCACAAAATGTTACAATAAAATTCTGGACAAAAAATACCAAATGAAATGAAATTGGGTTATATAAGTTCCATATATCAGAAGGGTGATCAGAAATGATGGTCTAATTAAAGAAGAATATGTATAATTAATCCAATTATGAATATATTTACAAGAATTATTAAAATACAGTTGAAAAAAAAAGAATATTTGAATTTGGAAGAACATTATGAGTTTACTACTGGACAATCTTGTACTGATCACATTTTTACATTAGGTATTTGCTGGAAAAATGCCAGGAAAGAGTACAACCATTAGAGTTAGTATTCATAGATACTGAAAAAGCTTATGATAGCATACCAAAAAAATTGCTATGGAACGCATTACAAGAAGTTCATATAAGTGAAAAGATCATCATAGTGCATTGACAAATTTAGGCCATTTGCTGTGGTCTCGAGGTAGCATGCTGCCTTGTCATGCAGCGGGCACGGGTTCGATCCCCGGTCAGGGCAGTTTTTCTGGGTGCGGTTATTATCAGGGTTTTTTCCTCACCGTAAGACAAATGTCAGGAAAACTTTAAGGCCCAAACGGTCCCTGAAATCATATGGCCATCATCATCCTTCACCGGTGTGGAAAGCAACAGGAAGCACCACACCTACAATTCCCTAGTAAAGCTGCAAGCATAGAATGAAAATGCTATAAATGCAGTGAAGGACCTGCCTTTGGGCAGAATTACTATGGATGATGACCTGTTTTGGCCTCAAGCGAAACACTATCCAAAAGTCTTTTGAGTGGACATCCTGGTCATCATCTTCCTGCAATTTAATAGCCTAGCTAAGTGAAAAGATAATAGACATATTAAAATCAATATGTTCTCAAAATAGATGTCAGGTGAAAATAGGACGTATTTATCTAAAGAATTTATCACCTCTAAAGGACTCTTCCAAGGAAGAGTATCATCAGTACTTCTTAAAATGTGTTTGGATGTAAGTTTAGGGTCTAGGAAATGTCAGGTCATGGGAATTCACACTGAATAAAAATACTACTTACATAATCTATTATTTGCAGATGATCAAGTCATTACCCAAGATAAGATGTAGCATCATACATGATTAGAAAATCAATCGAGGAATATGAAAAATGGGGATTACCAATATTAATATAAACAAAACACAATATTTAACAATCAATACTGATAAGTGATAATATCTTACAGGAA
Source organism: Diploptera punctata (assembly GCA_030220185.1). Lineage (NCBI taxonomy): Eukaryota > Metazoa > Arthropoda > Insecta > Blattodea > Blaberidae > Diploptera > Diploptera punctata. The sequence goes on from JASPKZ010003880.1 coordinate 310,935, forward strand.
TTAATGACATTAAAATGTCAAGAAATGTACATATGTATGATCAATCTTAGAAAAGAAGATTCATCATAATTAGAAATAGAAAAGAGAATAGCAGAGAGTAACTGGTAACCTGAACTCAGTATTATGGAGTAAAAACATCCATTACAGAACAAAGAAATTTATTTAGAAGGTAATTGTAGAATGTATTATGTTATATGGATCAGAGCCACTGACAATTAAAAGGTGCCAAGCAAACACGTTATTAGCAACAAAGATGGTTTACTGGAGATCATCACAGAATTCCAGTTTTAAGGGGACCCGGAAGGCCAGATGTGATGAAAAAATGCATTTTCATGTTTTTATCAATTAAAATACTAGAAAGATCCCTCTTTAATATGGTATAATTATCTTGCCTTTATCTTGTTTCTAAGTGTGTTAATTATTTGTTTTAAATATTCCCCATCCCTTTAAAATGTGGGCAAGAGCCGTTAATTCTCTCCCATAGTTAGCATTCACTTTTTCAATATATAAAGAACATTTTCTTCTAAACTATTAAAGCTAGAGACCTGAACTTTTCGGGGCTTCAATATAGTGCTAATATATAATTTTTACCATATTGATGTTGTGATAGCTCAGTAATTAAAGAATTTAGGTTGCAAAATACAGTGTAAAAAACTGAAAGAAAATATTTGTAAAGAAAAAAATTTTTTATTTTTGACATAAATGCATATCTATATAAATCCTCTAATATATATATATATGAACCTTTCCACTGTAAAAATTTCAACTTGATAGGATTAACAGTTCAGGAGAAAATGTTCCTTACATTTAACATTATAAGTATAGGATGTTCCGGATCCCCTTACAAAAAATAGAAACACTGTGTTGCAGAAAACTGAAGAAAGATGAGGAAGATGGTAAGGACTTCTCAAGAGGATGACATCTGATAGAATTCCTAAGAAGATATCGGAGTGGAGAATAGATGGGGAAAGAAGAAAGGGAAGACCTAAAGAAGGTTGGATGGATGGTGTGAGAAGAAGTATGAGTGAGCTGGGACTTACAGATGAGGATGTTCAGGACTGCTACAAATGGAGAAGGCAAATTTCTTGAGACTGACAGAAAACCATTGTATAGTGGATAAATTCCAAAAAAAAAATTATTACTGTAAATTTAATACTTTCTTGCATGGAATCCCATGTCTTGTAGACAATAGGAGATGCTCTTTGAGTAAATAGAATTTTTGTTTTGTTTTTACAAATGCTAAACTAAAAAAAAAATACTCTCCAAGTTTTGGACACAAATGGTCAATTTCATTCAATTAAAAACTGATCTAATTTAGCAGTTCTCACTATAATAAATTTAAAAAAGCAACCTAAAATATTTATTATTATTATTATTATTATATCCACCGCTGTGGTCTCGAGGTAGCGTGCTGCCTTGTCACGCAGGCCCGGGTTCGATCCCCGGTCGGGGCAGTTTTTCTGGGTGAGATTGTTATCTGGGTTTTTCCTCACCTGTAAGACAAATGTCAGGAAAACTTTAAGGCCATAACGGTCCCGAAATCATATGGCCATCATCATCATCATCATCACCCTTATCATTATCATCATCGTCATCATCATTCTTCACCAGTGTGGAAAGCAACGGAAAGCTACCACACCTACAATTCCCTAGTAAAGCTGCAAGCATAGCATGAAAATGTTATGATTGTAGTGAAGGACCTGCCCTCAGACAGAATTACTATGGATGGATTATTATTATTATTGTTATTAAGATAGCAATTATTTTAATGTAATTCATTGCACATAAACTACTGGGTGAATTAAAACAGGCAATGAAGGGATGGTATAATCCAATAAGATATTTGTTTAGTTTATATGAAATAAAAAGGAATTTTGAACTTTTCTTCCAACATATCCAATGCTCATTTGGGTATGTACTAAAAAAAAATGCTAACTTCAAATTCTATTGCATTATTCTTTATTTTTCTCCAGTTTTATAATATTTTTATATTTTTTATTATTATGAATAACATTACCTTAGGCTGATATAATAGCTGTCCCGTGACATAGCTAAGCAGTTTAAGACATGGTGCCTTGGTCCAGAGCTATGGGACTTGCACTGGTTCTAGTTCCCATGGGGGAAGAAATTCACTCATGGAATTTTGATCCCAATGCCACTAAGTATCATGAGGAATTGGGGCAGCTACAGTGTGTTGCAGCACCAGAGAAAACCATCTATAATGGCTGAGGGAACCGACATGTTGACCACATGTCACCTCTACACTGGGTGAATGATCATTTACCTATGTGATTAATACAAGCCAGCAGCCAGCTTGTAGGCCAAAGGCTTTCTTTAAGCCTGCCACGTCATGGCGTTGGAGGAGATATAATAGTTAAAATCTAATCACAAAATCTGAACGTAATTTCTATCACAAAGGCAAAAAACTATTCAAGGATAAATAATTGTCTAAAAAAATGCAATCAGTAGGCTATACATAAACTACTGTCAAAATGTAATATATTTTCTGTATAGTTCCATCCTCTTCGTATCTAATGAGATAAGATTAAATACACATATAACTTTATCTTTGACGTTTGTGATAAAAATTTGAAATGAATAAATATTTGCAACGACACCTTACACATAAGGTTTTTGCCATACTTTTTTTTTTTCAGTTTTAACTGCCCTAATTCAAATTAATTCTGATTCATGAAAGTGGTTAAAAAAAACAAAACTCATTTATGGACATTATTACTTAAAAACTATTTACCTAAAACAAAATCTTCTTAAGTTTTAATACAATATTTGAAAAGTAGGTAAACTACCTATAACATAACTGAATGCAGAAAAAAAATTCTGTTTCTGTATTTAGCTGATAATCACTATCATAACACTAAAGAGTTTTACAAGTGGACCGAGTGCCACAATACATAAAATAGTTATAGTAACAATAATAACAAAACTGACTTCAGTTTAAATCTCAATTTATAACAATCTTTAATTACTAACTAGTAAATTCAAAAGGTAAATAATAAACACCATCTAATATAATAAATTTGGGAATTTTTAACATTATCAGGTTTTATTAATAAGAATTAAATGAATCATGAATTCTTCTTACCTCATACTTCTGTGTTTTTTTAAACACAGCACTGTAGTATCAGCGACCATCGTCACCATCCTCAGCTGTTTTCACAACTGTCAATTTTATATTTTGCTGGTAATTATCCAAACTGCCATCTGGTGTTCTTCTGAAGGATTTTTTTCTAAACTGCTATCTGGTGTTCTTTTGAAGGAATCATTTTCTAAACTGCAATCTGTTGTATTATTGAAGAACTTGAGCTTGATTACAAAGTTCTTCAAAAAAACAACAGATGGCAGTTTAGAAAATGATTCCTCCAAAAGAACACCAGATGGCACTTTAGAAAATAATTCCTTCAAAAGAACACCAGATGTCAGTTTGGATAATTACCGGCAAAAGATAAAATTGACAGTCGTGAAAACAGCTGATGATGGTGACGATGGTCGCTGATACTGCAGTGCTGTGTTTAAAAAACATAGAAGTATGAGGTAAGAAGAATTCACAATTCATTTACTTCTTATTAAACACCATTTAACATATTTTGACCAGTTTTAATCATATCTCACTGTTGCATGCTAAAACCAACATTGACTACTGTCCATATCATAAATGTTTATGCCTTCAGTCCAATGCCGACTTTAAACGTTAATCTTAAAATGAAGTACAGTAAAACCTGTCTATGAAGGAACATGACGGTTCCTTAAATATATTTCCATCTTACAAAGGGTTCCCAAATTACAAGCTTGAATTTTCTCACGCAGTGTAAGGTTTTTACATGCACACTTTAAAGACATAACGTATTGAACTGAAATACAGACAAAATAATGTATGTAACACAGCACAGTTTTCAGAGCAATACAAAACAACTATATTACACAAAAACGAGAAGGAACTCAACTACAGGAGGACTGAAGAGTTTCCCAACTCCCTCGCAGGTTACGTAAGCAGGCAAGGAAAAGCAAGAGATTCCCCGCTGTCACACATAAGCAAGGGTATCCCCGCAATACAATGGCAACACAAGAAGGTAAAGTGATATAATGCAGTAGCGACATATGCAGAATTTTCACATGTGGTCATTAATACCGTAATTAGAACGTGCTTAAGAATAATTTTCCGTCTTACTGAGGTAAAAATTAACTATTAGTAATTTAAAAATCATTCCGTTTCTGCGTTATGAAGGTTTCCGGCTTATACAGCATGATTTTACATATCAAATCATACCGTTCTGGGGAACTTTTTTCCATCTCTACAGGTTTCCTTCTTATAAAGGTTCCGGCTAAGACAGGTTTCACTGTAATTTTTTTTAATATTGTAAAATGCAATATTTTTTAATCAGTGTCACAACAGTTCTGAAGATAGCCAAAATTGACTGAATTGATAGCACAAAGAGTTATGTGGTTAACTTTTTTTTTTTCATATCCATATTGCAAATACTTCAGTCATTTACATCCTCTGCTATTTTCAGCAGTTGAATCTGCTAATATGGGGTGTTTATAAAGTCACTTACCATTTCTTTTTTAACACTACAAATTTTTATTTTTTTTTTTGCAGATAATCTAAAGCAACGTACACAATAGAAGAAAGAATAGCCGTTGATTTCCACCGACTGGGTGGAATGACATATGATGAAGTGCAGGTCAATTTTCCTCAGAGATGGATTGGCCGTGCATCGCCAAGACTTTGGACTCCCCATTCCCCCGAATTGACCCCAACGGACTTTTTCACCTGGGCCATTATCAAGTCCAAGATGTATCAGGTGAAAATCAATGGTCTTGAACAATTTTAAAACTCCATTTATGCCGCTGCGGAAGTGTTTCGGGCTACGGAAGAACGATGGGATTTGTGCTTAGATCTGAAGGGTCATCACGTTGAAATGTATTGAATTTGTGTTCAAAATGTCTAAATGTATGTTCATGTTGTTTTTAGTCTATAAAAACAAGTTTAAGTGGAAAATGGTGACTTTATAAACACCCTGTAGTATATTTATTTAACAGATGGGACTTATTAGTGGAATTCCGATCTAAAATTGTAGTTATTAACTCAGGGTTATTAGATACTGCAAGACCTCATCATAGATGTGTACTATGCCTCTACAATGCCTGTGTTCCAAGATTTTTGGCGATGAAGTACATACTTGAAATACCAAAATAACGTAAAAGCACCAATATGACATCCAATAGTTGGTACTTCTCATATACTGTAAAAACAATAATTTTGTGTTATTAAACAAGCTTCTAATGTAACCTGTTTTTAAAAAATTAGCATATAAATGGTAAGTGTCAGTTACTGGCAACACTCATTTTACCCATTCGTTTTGGAAAATTATCTCTGTAAGCATATACTTAATGGATCTCAATATGGTACTTGTTCACTGAGGTTCTGATATATTGTACATCCCTCGACACATTTTCCTTTTAAAATTAGTAAAATAAGTGGTTTTGTTATCTCTTTAGCTGTTATCCTAACCATGTGACTGAAGATAGATAAAAATTCAATACAACCTATATTTCCAGTTCCTAAAAATGATTCATAGAGCACTTAAAGATAAATAAGTTTATAGAACATTTTTATTATTAATTTAACACTTCTCATCTTCCAATATAAGTTTATAGACACTATGAGTAGTACACTCTCGTAGATTGTGATGGGCAGGATATGTGGCACGAATGGGAATGGAAGACGTGCCTGGAAGCTTCTTATAGGAAAACCAGAGCAAAAACGCCCAGTTGGTAGACCAAGAATGAGGTGGGAGAATAACATTAACTATGATTTGAGGGAAATAGATTATACAGGGAATGATTGGAAAGCATTGGCTTAGGATAGGGATGTATGGAGAGCTTATGTCTGTGTGGCCATGAACCTATGGGTTTGATAGTGCCAGTGAGTAAGTAAGTAAGTAAGTAGAGTCATAATTATGCAACTTACAACTGCTCCCAACTAATATCCAGTCCTTTAATTCATAACAGTTTTATACTATATTTTAATTTGGGATTTACAGAAAAAGCCAATGGATTATATATATATATATATATATATATATATTAAAGAAACCGTGTAGAATAAAAATAATCATGAGCATTGCATAAATAAAAAAATAAGAAAAATATACGTAATTTACCAAGAATGGTGCCATTATATATGCTCAACGGTTCACTGAACTCCCAAGAAAAATTATGATAGTGAATAAGTCTAATGAAAGATAAATCTCATAGTGATTTATTCCTATAAAAATTCAACTCTAATGAAGAATAATGGCTTTGTAATTTTTCAATGAATTCCTAAACACCCAGATATTTATTTATTTTTGGTCAGGAATGTATTTCTGCCATGGGTATCTCACATAGGAACATTTTCTCTCTATGAATACTCTTGAAATCAGTTTGTTAGATTGAAAGTGATGTGAGAGGTGAGGGGATATATTTCTTGCCTTCACATCTATCGTTGGTGGTGGATCTCTAAGTTCAGGAACAAACCCTGGTGGAACAAAACAAGTCAATCCAAAGGCCAATGTTTTGAATTTTGCAAAGAAACAAATTCTGGCAGAACCAGGTGAGTCAATCCACAAGTTCAGTGTTTTGAATTATTGTTATATCGAGAGCTTGTATAAATGGCAGAATAAACATTGTTTTAAGTTTTAATAGAAGAATACAGGGCTATTCAGAAAGAAGGAACAGACTTCAAAACATTTATTTCTTCCAAACTACAAAAAATAGGAACACAATTCCAACATTTCTGGAAAGAGAAAAGTTTGATGTTCCGATCATGGCCTCATTAGCGTTGATTGTATGTATCAAAATGGTGACATAATAAGACGTTGGATTGGAAGAGGAGGAGCAGAAAATCAACTTCATTGCCAGTGGCCTCCCAGTCACCAGACATAACACCGTGTGATTTTTATCTGTGGGAATACGTAAAAGACCGTGTTTTTTATCCCCCCTATGCCTGACACTCTTGGAAATCTGCAACATCGAATTGTTGAAGCTGTGAATTCGATAACTAGAGACCAGCCGATTTGCATGTGGCAAGAAATAAGTCACCATTTTGATATTTGTCGTGTAATACATAGTGCTCATATTGAATGCATAAAATAGTGAAATTTGAACTTTTTTCTTTCCAGGAACGTTGGAATTGTGTTTCCACTTGTTGTAGTTTCGAAGATATAAATGTTTGAAGTCTGTTCCTTCTTTCTGAATAGCCCTGTATAATTTCATACATTTCAATGATGGAAAAATAAAATTTGAAGAGAAAAATTATATGCTCAGACTGAGACTCAAACCAGACAAAGGTCCTGGGTTTGATTTCCAATGTGAGTGTATAATTTTTCTCTTCAAATAGAATAATATAAGTTCAATAATGTTTATACCAGTTAGTATATGAAATGTAAATATTTAGTTTTCTTGTGATTTTAAACGTAATATTATAACAACTATAATCAGAAATAAACAATGAACAGTGTTCATTTCCTTCAATAAAACTTCTCGAATTTAAGTTTAGAGGATAAGATTTTTAATTATTATTATTGTCATTAGCTTTTTCTCTCTCTAAGCAATACATTTCGGCCATTTCAGTGATATATGTTTGATACTTTCTTATGCACTATATTAACTTAATGTTAAGCAGGAGCAGTCACTGTAATCTATCATATTGTATTATTGATAATTGCAAACTAGATATATTACAACTTAAATTCTACCCCCCTTAAAATAAAACTTTACAAGGATAATGAAAGTATCTGGAACTATAACAAATTTTATAACCTGATCATCTATACGTCCACTGCTGTGGTCTCAAGGTAGCGTGCTGCCTTGTCACGCAGCGGGCCCCGGGTTCGATCCCCGGTCGGGACAATTTTTCTGGGTGAGGTTTTTATCGGGGTTTTTCCTCACCTGTAAGACAAATGTCAGGAAAAATATAAGGCCCAAACGGTCCCCGAAATCATATGGCCATCATCATCATCCATCACCGGTGTGGAAAGCAAAGGGAAGCTACCACACCTACAATTCCCTAGTAAAGCTGCAAGCATTGCATGTAAATGCTATGATTGCAGTGAAGGACCTGCCTTCGGGCAGAATTACCATGAATGGATCATCTATACTATACGAAAATTTTAGCATTCCCTCCGCCCATGTCATAGATATTAAATTAAAAAATTATGTAATACTAATATAATGTACGGGGGCATGCCGTAGCGTAGTGGTTAAGGCACTGAGCTACAAGCCGGGAGGTCTAGGGTTCAAGTCCCGGTGGGGTCAGGATTTTTAAACTGACCCAAACCTTCTGGCGGCACTATGGCCCTGGGGTCGACTCAGCCTCTAATGGAAATGAGTACCAGACGCTTGTTCTGGGGGTAAAGGCGGCCGTCATGCAGGGCTGACAACCCGGCTGACATCAAGTGCCGATTGTCCAGAAATAGTGGGAACCTTAATCTCCTACTGCCCCAAGGGCCTCCTGAGGCCTGTAGTGGGATTACTTTACTTTTTAATATAATGTACAGATGAATATTTGACCACCTCTATAGTATAATGGTTAACATGCCTAACTGGTATCTTAGAGGTCCCAAATTCAATTCCTGGCAATGCCACAGATATTTTCTTTCAGTATATGGTCTGGAATGGGGACCACTCAGACTTGAGCTACTTGGTATAAGAAGTGAAGTTTAAGATAAGTCAAACTAAGGTTGAAAACTATCCATATGATTCCTCACCAGTAAAACAACCTTACAGCTCTCATGCCATGGATTTATTTATTTAATATAAATTAATGTTTATTTTAAAATACCTGTTTTATTTGAGTAAGAAGAAAATTAGAAAATTCAATAAGTTACACTATTATGTCAATCCGAATATTAATGGGAATTTTTCACCAGTCGTAGATTTTTTAAGACTAAAATTCACTTATTTTGTAGAAGCTGATGCATTATTATTTTTCATAATACTTTTGGTAAATAATTCTTTTAGAGACCTTTAAGCATTAGTATATTTTTCAAGGCAAAGATTAAACAATCTTAGAATCTAATTCATACCATATTTCATTAAGGGAGAGGTTTTCAGAAGAATTAAAAACAAGATATTTTCAAAATAATGTGTACCAGAAATAGATTTTCACTTTAATTGAAGAGAAAATATATAGCCTGCACACTTCTGTTAATTAGATCTCTTAAAAGCTTTGAAATGGATACCTCCTGGAAAAGAAAAACGTGATAGACCAAAGCCAACGTGGATAAAGGGAATTCAAGACAACATGAAGAAGAGAAATATGACAGAAGCAGACACACAAGACCGGGAAGTGTGGAAGAAAAAAATTGTATACTTTGGTTGAGGATACCTGCATAAATAATAGAAACAATCCTGAAAAAAAATTCTTCGGAATTTGACATTCATTGAAATAAGTAAGGAGCTTAAAGCTGTGGGTATTGTTGCAAAAATGACTTGATAAGCATGTTATAACAAGTCACAGATTACAAACTGTTCTGATGTTTATACTGCAACATCAGCCGACAATCTGGTACTATAGTTAATATCACAAAGTCGCCTGATTTTTGGATAACTTTATTTCAGCAATTAACGTTCAAACAACTACATTATTAACATGACTCTGTTACGTTAGGTAAGTTTAGGTTGGAAAAACTTCAGTAATTTACTCTCACCTACTCGATGAATTGCAGTGCACATGCACAAACGCTTAATGTACCTTCCACCAGATGGCAGGATATATATGTGAAATTGGAATGACCAATCTTTGCAATAAATTCCCAAATATTTTTTATAAGAAATGGACATACATCAACTTCCCTCTTCCTAACCTGGCAAAATAAATTGTATGCATATTATTTCATAAACTATGAACTTATCATTGTCCTATTGGAACCTAACAAAATGAAGTTAATTTATCAAAATATGGTTTGGAATTAATTGCAAATGTTGGTCACAGCGATTTCAAAGATATGTCCTGCAATCTAGTGGAAGTTACATTAAGTATTTGTGCATATGTATTGCAATTCTATAGAATTTCATTGATAGATACATAGCACAATTTGCATACATAAATAAATATTTCATAATATACATGAACTCAATTATTAAAGAATGGAGACTACGGGTCGTATGCAAATACATTACTCTCTACTCAAATCACTTCCAATCACTGGTGAGCTGAGATCGAATTAACGGCTGCCTTAACCGGTCATGTATGAATGTTGACGTTTTCGTAATATTGGCAACGAATTACCCAGAATTCTCAGCGATAAAACCACTTCCGTTATTTTCGTCTGCTATAGAGGAATGCATTTATGCTTGCATCCCGCAAATAATACCGTATACAAACACGTCTGCGACGCACAATATTACGCCGATTCTCCTGTTCTTCCAGTTGAATTCTTTGGTAGACTCTATCAAATTCCTCTTCTCCGCGACCGAAAACATGATCGAAGTCTCCAAGGTCCGACATCTTGGATAAGTTTCAAACTACATCGGTTACCATCGGTTCCCTTCGGGATTTTCACATAAGTTTATATCTTGAGCTACAATCTTAAGGTACCTTGTCAGGTAGCTTTACAATTATTACCGCGTGAATAGATTTCTGAGTAAGAAAATGTGTTTGAATAAAACTTTATCAGCAGAGAACGCCTTTTACTGTCTAATGCATTCAAACATTCGACCCTACAACTACATGGCAGTGTACCACTTAATAGATTATATAATTTAGACACTCTATTATTTGCAGATGACATTGTGTTTATAGCGAATTTACAAGATGACCTACAACGTTCAGTCCACTCTTTTTCACCAAATTGCAATAAACTACAACATGGAAATCTAAAGTCATGGCTTTCCTAGGAAAAAAACCCAGTTTGCAGTAAAATTGTTATTAATAATAAAATATTAGAACAAACCAACACATTTAACTATCTCGGATACCAAGTTACATACGAAGAGGAAAAAGATTTTAGTCAAAAAATTATAAAATTTAACAGAATAACAGGAATTATAAATAATATTTTCAAGCCAAACATAGTACAACAACACACATGAACTAGAATTTACAAAACACTGGCCAGACCCATATTATGTTATGGCAGTGAGGCCTGGACAATTCGCAGTGTAGATGAACAAAGACTAACTGCAGCAGAAATGAAATTTATGAGACGTACTGCATGCTACTCAAGAATAGACCATAAAAGGAATTCTGAGATTCTCAAAGAATTACAAACAGAATCAGTCACGGAATATGTACAAAAATACAGAAACAACTGGAAATCTCACGCAAGAAGAATGCGCAGAACAAGAATACGTCAGATCTTAAATTACCAGCCACCAGGCAAGAGATCTCTGGGCAGACCCTTCAAACGTTGGATTGAGACTGTAACAGACCCCTTGGTCTATCACATGAAAGGAAGAAGAAGAAATAAATATTTAATAATTCTAAAATATGTTTAAAGAATCATTGCAAAAGTTTAAAATAATTTGAAATGTTATTAAAAATAATAAAAGCATGTAGTGTAACAGTGGCATAAGAATACTGTGTGGAAAATGGAGTGTCACATTCTATAGTTCAGTCATTAGTTATGTTCATTACATTATGAAAGTTACATTAAGTTTGTATTTTAGATTCTTGTGATCATCCTAAATGGAGGACAATGTTTTACAACAAGCTTTCTGTATTTCAAAGTTATGTAAAACAATTATTATTCTGTATACATTGGCAATTTCATGGATACTTATTTATTATTGCTGACTAAATTTAATTAATACACCCTACTGGATCTGGATAGTATCATCATAAGAAAATTAAACACTTCCTTTGAATAAACAGCAAACAAGATTTTGAATTTATTGGACATGTTTATTGAATAGTTTATAGAGGCATGACTTATTACTCATTTGTCTATAAAACTAAAGCAATATAGAAAAGGGTCAATGATGCACATACAGGTCTACCCACTCCTTAAAGCATGACACTTCAACAAAACCTTGAAAAAATTGGAGAATTGCCAGTATTTTCATATATAACAGGAATCTTATTGTCCTACTTTCTATTAACCAAACCAAAACAATAGGAATATTTGTAAACTTGTCACTAATAATTCTACTATGATTCGATGTATACGTTATTTGAATAAATGTCATTATCCATTATACAAGGAAACAGTTGACTATAATTTAGTTGACAGGTTCTTTGCTAACATAGATTCGTTCTCAAAATATCCACTTTTAAATATTTTAAAATCCATCTGATGCTAAAAGTTATAAAACATCACAGCATTATGACTAAATGATTCCGTGATCTTTAAAATTTGTTTCACTTAACCTACAGTAGAACAATATCACTTTGCACAATAATTTAAAAGAAATAAATACATTCAGCGAAGTAAACATTGTGTATATAAAGCGTTTATAAGATTTTTGTCATGGTTTAAATTACAATTAAATATATGTCCATAAATTCTTCAGTAACCACTATCTTTCACGTAAACATGCAATCAATCCCAGAAATTAAAGAACCGAGAATACTACTTTAAATCCGGCTTCATACATAATTTATATAGCTGAAAATATATAAATTGCAAAAATACCAAATAATTAAACACCCACTTACCCATCTCCAACCACAACACATTTAATCGCTTGCATTTTCACAACAAAACGACACGTCCAACTAACTTCTTGCAGGAAATCAGCGTCAATGGGCGGGGAGGTAAATATGGAGGTAAGCCATGAAAGTCAACTTCAAGGCCATTTCACTGCTTGTTGAAAACTTTGTATAAAACTAATACTGCAATTTTGAGAATGTAATAATAAAATACTGAATAATTTGTAAATTTTTATTACAAATTTTATTCAGGAATTATTATTAATTTATTTAATGAATTGAACTACATTGTTATTGTTTATGCAATAATGTGTCATGGCAGCCGTCTGGCAACAGCAAGTGTTTGCACTTGATGCAAGATACAATGCTCATCGGGCACCAAACCACCCAAATTTCAGTACGTATTCCAACTTTTTAATAGACCAAGTACAATGAAATTAAATGCACAAAATATAATTTATGACAGTTTTAAAAACTTACTTACAACTTGACATCTGTCAAATTTTAATTCGTGGAGTGATTTGTCATGCCTTGTCGATGATGAATTAAATGTTATGTATGTAAATGTTAATCAAGTATAAGAATTGCATTGAAATCTAAAAGAAAAAAAGGCCGAGTTTATTTTGTAATATCAGTTTATTCTACATCATAATATATTATTTATATTAAATGTGTCCTTTTTTCACCAGATGTCGCTAGCGCATTAGTACAGTCGACATCTCTTGTGTGCTATAGTAACTAAGAGAAAGTATACATCTATGATCTTAGTGGCTCGAGTTTTTTGGTGGGAAATACAAATATATGATTATTTAAATACACAGTATATTTTCCTGTTTGTATAGTTACTATAAAATGAGTCTTCATATTTAGTAAAGCGTTAAACTGGACTTGAGAAAGTCAATGCATTATATGTTAAACAATAATGCATCTACAACATACCCATTTTCAGTTTTAGAACTAAAACTAAATTCCAAGGTGCAACAGTATAAATTTTTAATTCATAAATAATAGGGTATCTAATCCTAGTTTATTAATTAGGTTTCACCCTTCACTGCCTTACATATATGTGTTCATGCAGCTAATGGTCAGCATGTCAGTTTCCCCAGCTATTATAAATGATTCTGTGAATCTTGAGCTATTACTTATTGTAGCTACCAAATTCATCACAATGTTATGTCATACATTGACTAAAATTCCAAGAGAAATTTTTATTGCCCATTAGGACTCAAATCAGTATCATCTAGTTCTCTGTCAAGATAGGATGCCTTAGACAATAGATGAGCAATCACTATACGACGACTCAATTAGAGTCTGACCATTCTGACTGAATGGTCAGAAACAACTTATGTTTTCATCTGTACCACAGGTTGCTGTACTTTGAGTCGCAGGGTGCCACCTGTGCCTTAGACCAATTGACCATTTAATCAATATTGTAACATTAAAGAATGGAATAATAATTTAAATAGGATAAATTTGTATATGATGAGTCTCCCTGATGTTTGTTCACATGACAAAAATCTCTATCATTGTTTTCTTTTAATTTCCATATCTAATCACATGGAAGTAAAATTGTCTAGTACTTGATATTTTAAAATAGGAATAGAGCTTTAGCTTCCTCAAAAATGTTATTACTGGAAAAGCATTTTGTTTTTGTTACATTACTGATATTAATTTACACCTAATTTATGTTTGTTTTATACTTAACTAATATAAAATAATCAGATTTTAGAATGTCAGAGTACAGATAAACAATGATATTCAATAATTTTTCTTCCTGTATGAGAGGCCTTTTCAGATGGCATCCTTATATATAACAGTTCTTCTGTAATAAGGGCCTCAACTCATTTCCTTGATCTAGCATTAAGTTGGACATAAGCATAGAGTTTACTCTACTAATTTTTCTTTCTCATGAAATGTATTATTCTAAAATGGTATTGCTTAGTCACATTAAGAACAATTTCTCAGTTCTTGATAGAACTAAAATACCTTTGGCTTACTATTAGCCTCATATGTGTCAATTACAGAGATGATTGATCATTCAGCCAATAAAAAGGGAACATGTGTTTAACATATTATAGCTGGTATTCTCAACCTGAAGTCATTACTTATTGTATATACCCAATTCCTCACAATGCTGGAATGGGAACCATTGTCATAAATTAGTCAAAATTCCATGAAACAATTTCTTACCCTTTAAAAGTCCCCAAACATCATCTGGTCATTATTATCATATTCACCTCATTAGATTAGTACCAATAAAAAAACAACATCCCAGACAGTAAGAAATCTGGAATTTATCAAATAAATTGAAATGATTGTAGCAAAGTATACATAGGAAAAACAAAAAGGAATTTGGAAACACACACTAAAGAACAGTTTAGAAATATTAAAAATTGTGAAATTGAAAATGCAGCAATTGCTGCATAAAATTGAAAAAGAGGCAAAACTTTTGAAACAATCAGACAAACCGTTGGAATTGACAATTTGGGAAAAGATATTCATTCAGAAGAATAAATATTGATCTACGAACTTCGATATTCCGGTGGATAAAAATTTAATTTCAAAATTTATAATCCCAACCAAAGATGGCAGCACAAGAGGTGATGTCCATAAAGAAATCAACAACCAGAAAATTTCATCAGTGGAAGTCATAACTGAAGAGAGACAAGATATTGTCTGAAACCGCCGGTATCAAAGAACTTTGAAATTATATGAGTTGAGTCATTAAAAATATGTTCTCCACTCACTATTAATAGGAATAAGGCCTATCCTGGTGCATCATTACCATCATATCATTGGGGCAGTGTAACCCCACCTTCCAGACACCCCAACTTCAGAAGTGGGTTACAATACACCAATGCCAGGAAAAAATACCAGAAATGTCGGAATGACAAACTGGTGGCATTGATTAAAACAGTTTTGAATTTGAACTAGCATACATCCCATAGCTTTGTGCCAAGGCAGAATGCTGTAGACCACTTGGCCACAGTATGGAATAATTAAGAACAGTGGGATGGTTAATATATCTATTATAATTAAAAATCTGGAAAGTTTTTTATTATAATAACTGGTTTTCGGGAAAATAGATTGGAAGATAAAAACTGCAATAATTTCATTTGACTATTTATTTTGTGTGGGAATTGTAGTTCTTGTTTTAAAAAAATGTAATTACTCACAAAGACTGTCCAAAGATTAAGATTGGTGATTATCGTGCAGATTTTACTTAGAAACATTAAAACAGGGTTTCAGGTTGGATATTAGTTATTTTTACCATTTTTAAGTAAAACTCCATGGCACAACAGACCTAAAAGGATTCTCATCCTGCTACTGGCCTTGAGGCATTTACAGAGGTGGACAATAATCCATCGAGTATAGGGGTGACATATTTTGGTCAACAATGTCGGGACTCCCAGCAGTTATAGCTGGTTTTTTCAACCTGAAACCACTATTATTATAATTACCCAAATTTCTCATGATGCTAGTTGAGCACAGATTCCTTGTTGATTAAAATACCATGAGAAAATATTTCTCCCCATGGGCACTCAAATCATTGCATGTCCCTTAGCTCTGCACTGTAGACAACTCAGCTATGAAAAGGAACATTTCCAGTTTTATATTGAAAATATTTAACTTTACTAAATAAAATCTATGTCCTGCGCCGTAGCTGAGTGGTTAAGGCAGGAAGCCTTGGTGCAGAGCTTATGGGACTTGCACTGGTTCGAGTCTCCATGGGGGAAGAAATTTTCTCATGGTATTTTGGCCAATATGGGACCGGTGCCCACCTAGCATCGTGAGGCATTTGGGTAGCTACAATAAGTAGCGGCTCCAGGTTGAGAAAACCAGCTATAACGGCTGGGGAACACGACATGCTAACCACATGTCACCCCTACACTGGCTGATGCTCATCTACCTCTGTGATTGACACATGTGGATGTGAGGCCAGTAGCCAGCTGGTAGGCTAAAGGCCTTCTAGGCCTGTTCTGCCAGGAGTTTAAAAATAAAATCTATATGCTATCCAGCAAATCTTAATCTAGCTATAATCTTTACTAAAAATTACTAGATTTAATCAGAAAGAATAAAATTGAAAATAGTATCTCTTTCTATATTTTAGATTATTATAAAATATATTGTATTATTGCCTCACTATGATGCTTGTCTGTTTATATAAAAGCAGGTGTCACATGACACTGCTTGACAATGATTACATGCAGAATTATTATAGTGGTAGTAGTCAGCATCTTTGTATTTAATTATATATAACAGCTGCGGGAAACAAAGTGAGCCGCTGGACAACCATCATAGTGAGGCTATAATATGAATGTTGCTATAACTATGAAAATAAAATGATTGTATTTTGACAGGAACATTATATATACGACGGAGAAGTCAGCTGTTGCGAGAACATACAAAAGGAGAGGTATTTAAATTAACCACTGTCCTATTCTATCTTGTACATGTTAGCTCTTTCTATTACTTTTTAGGAATTAACACTATGATCTATTTATGGTGAAATTAAACCTCATAGTGATTAATTCCTATAAAAGTTAAACTATGATCTATCATTTAAATAACATTTTATCACCTCACCTCATATTCTTCTTCTACTTAGGCCAGTTTTAGAACTTTCTTCTTCAGTTCCATCCTCAGTATTTTCACAACCATTGTTTTGTTGCCTTGAAGAGCTGCGTCCTGCACCTTCTGATGGTAGACTGAAGAACCTGGAAGTTTTAATATAGTTATCAATATGTGTCTTTTTTCTGTATATTCCAAACAGAAATTAATAGATAAATACCATTTTTAGATCTAAATTTAAAAAGGAATGAAAGAAAAGAAGATAGAATTTGGACCTACTGGGCCCTTTTTTTTCCCTTGTAGTTTTCCTATGACTTTCCATGCTGCTCTTTCACTCTCAATTCATGCCACATATCTTGCCCATCACATTCTACAAGCCTTAACTTTTATGTCTCATTTCCCATAAAGATCTTGTAGTTTAATATTATTCTGTCTTCTCCATTCACCAGTCTGTTCATCTCCCTTTGGTCCAAAAATGTTCCTAAGAACTTTATTCTCAAATACTCAATCTTTTATATTAAATTAATGTTGGGAAGTAAACATGAGGTATAATCATTAAAATTCATTGGAGAACATTTTGTTTAAATAACTCACCTCATTGGTTTCATGCTTCCATGATACCGCGGTTTCAAACACAGACGTGTTCATCCTCAGCCATAACTCCGACTGACGAAATTCTTCAGCCGTCAACTGTTCTATTGTCGCCATCTTCAGTGCTGCCATCTATGGTTGAATTTATGAACTTCAAAATCAAAGTAATTTTGTTAGGGATATCAAAATACATTGATCTATCTTTATTTTTCTGAATGTATATTTTCTCCCAAACTGTCAATTGTAAAAGCTTCTCTACTTGTTTTAATAGTTTAGCTTCTCTTCCAATTTTATGATGTTCTAATAAACTATGTGCAGCAATTGTTATGGCTGAGGATGAACACGACTGTATTTGAAACTGTGGTATCATGGAAGCATGAATCCTATGAGGTGAGTTGTTTAAACAAAATGTTCTCCGAAGAATTTTAACTCAATCTTTTCTCCTTCCTTAAAGTAAGAGGCATATAACTGGAAAAATAACAGTTTCATACAATTTTAGTCTTCTTCTTCTTCCTTTCATGTGATAGACCTAGTGGTCTGTTACGGTCTCAATCCAACGTTTGAAAGGTCTGCCCTCTGTTACGGTCTCAATCCAACGTTTGAAGGGTCTGCCCAATGATCTCTTGCCTGGTGGCTGGTAATTTAAAATCTGACATGGTATTCTTGTTCTGCTCATTCTTCTTACGTGAGATTTCCAGTTGTTTCTGTATTTTTGTACATATTCCATGACTGATTCTGTTTGTAATTCTTTGAGAATCTCAGAATTCCTTTTATGGTCTGTCTTTGAATAGTCCGCAGTACGTCTCATAAATTTCATTTCTGCCGCAGTTAGTCTTTGTTCATCTACACTGCGAATTGTCCAGGCCTCACTGCCATAACATAATATGGGTCTGGCCAGTGTTTTATAAATTCTAGTTCGTGTGTGTTGTTGTACTGTGTTTGGCTTGAAAATATTATTTATAATTCCTGTTACTCTGTTAAATTTTATAATTTTTTGACTAAAATCTTTTTCTTCTTCGTATGTAACTATACAATTTTAGTTTAATATTTTTTAAAGAAGTTGGGATGACAAGAGCATCTGTAATGTGTAATAGCACCCATTTCCAGATTCAACCTATGTTTAATTTCTTTCTGCACCTCATTCCTTTTTGTAACTAAAATAATTTCAATCCTCTCCTCAAAAATATTTCCGATATATTTTCTAAAACTATCATTTCAATATTTTTATTTGCTTCCTCATCTTTAAGACAGTGTGATCCCTTGTGGCTACTCCCAATATGAGGTATGTAGATAAAAATAAAGGAACAACATATCATCCATTGTCAGAATATATTATTTAAAAAAGAATTTAACAATTATAAAATAATCTATATGATTTATTATCCCTATTTATTACCAATATTCACATTAAGTATAAAATATAATGTGGTGTTCTTGAAGGGTATACTGCAGCACACAAAATTGCTTGATTGTGCCATAAAAAATACATTTGGACAAGCAGGCTTATGTATTAAATACTTTTGAAATGTTATTTATTATTCTTAGAAAACTGCAAATGTGCAACACAAACGTAAAAATGAAGAATGTTCTCTATTCAATGTTTTTATTAAGTATTTTATTAACAATGTATAAGAGAAAGATTTGCATTAAAATTGGAGTGCCCAGATAGCTCAACGGAAGAGTATTGGCCTAGAAAGCTAAAGGTCCTGGGTTCAAAACCCCAGTCTCAGCCTATAATTTTTCTCTTCAAATATAATTTATCCTTCAATGAGAAGTATGAAATTAATAATAAAAACATTGAAAGAAGCCCTGCTGGTTTTATAAGTAGTGTTTAAATTCTCAATAAATGTTTTCTTAAAAAATAAGCTGCCATTTGCATGATAGAGCAAAGGCTCATAGCATACAGTGATCGGGAATTAACAATGTATAAGAGAAGATTTGCATTTTGATTGGAGTACCCAGATAGCTCAGCAGAAGAGCATTGGTCTTGAAAGCCAAAAGTCCTGGGCTAAAATCCCATTCTGAACGTATAATTTTTCTCTTCAAATATATGTTCTCTATTGTTGCAATTCAGATGTAAATGTGGACTTATTTATTTTTGCACTACATTTTTCCTATTACAAATAGTATCTTAAGTCCTTTAAAGTAGACAGGATTTCATCTTCATTAGTGATATGCCGTTATAATCAACACAGCAAAACAGTGTACAACAAACTGAAGATCTAATACTATTTCAAATCTTGAATATTTAATGGTCTTATAAAAGTGGCATACCTTTTAAACATAATTTTATGAGATTTTTTTAGAGCTTTCAATTTCGAATATATAACACTGGTCAACATTATTTGTGTCTCATGAGTACCAATAGTTGTACTTAATGCAGTTTTTTATCGTGTTTTCAAATATGTATGTATTTGGAATTTCTCCATCACCCACAGTTTTTTTTATTTCAATTTCAATTAATGGATTTAAATAATTACTTTTTTAATAAACTTTTTTTCGGTCGGGACAGGCTCCTAGGTGAGGTTTTTTCGTGGTTTTTCCTCACCTGTAAGACAAATGTCAGGAAGCTTAGGGCCCAGCGATCCCCGAAAAATCATCCAGCCATCACCATCATCCTTATCATGATCATCCTAATATGCTGGTTGATTATTATTGGACCATCAAGAGGGATGCTCCACAGGCGAAATATAGTAGAAAATCATCATTTCTTACTTTCTAGGCGAGTCCGAATGTTCTTCTTCTTCTTCTTCCTTCCTTCCAAGTATTAGGCCAAGGCCTGTTACGATCCTATAGAAAATTTTCCCTCCAGAGTTTCATAGGATGGCCCAGTGATGGGAAATTTTCGTATAAGACTTGAAAGCATAATAATAGTCCCTTCGATTGGTTGCTGGCCAAAGGAAGGCAAGACCAGTGATAGGGCTGCCATCTTATAGCCTCTGGTCAGGCTTTTCTGGAGAAGAAAAGAAAATAAAGGAAAGAAGAAATGGAAGAAAGGAAAGACTCCCTAGTCCTTGGATGCCCTAATAGCGTCGGGGTCGAAGAAACAAGAGTTAACCAAGAGAGGTTAGATAGTAAAGTTAAAAGAGTGCAAACACAAGTAAGTGGAAGAAATGTTTTGCACAGCTTGGGCACCTTGTGGTCGCCATCCACATATCCCCTAGATGAGGACCCCTGAGGGAATGTTCGAATATTGTATAGTTACGAATGTAAAAAAGTTTGAAATTATAAATGCCTGTCTCTCTGAAACCTTGCGTGATGGAGAAAAACCTATATCATATTTGAATTCAGGAGAACAAATACTATCAGAATCACATATTTTTCTTTCAGAGACAAAAAAAAAGTTTATTTTTTGTTGCTCAGTGTTATTTAATAACAAGATAAAGAGTAAGACTAATATAATTTAATTATTATAGGATTCTGCAATCAGAAAGCGGTACCTCAAAATCAGGAGCCAACTGCTGCAACAAAGATATGGAGTGTCATGTGATCAGAGTAGCATTCGCAGTCGCAGCATTAGTGCAAGAAGCAGTAGCAGGGTACAAATCTCTTAATATTTAATTTTAGGAAGTTATATTTTGAGGTTATTTTAATTATATTATTTTTAGTCTGGACATCTTACCTCAATATTAATGTTGATTTGTTCTTGAACATGTTCCAAAACAATTCTGTTTTATCGTCAGCTTTCCCAGACTGGTTGTGCAACATAATGCAACATAAATAAAACCAGTCTGGGAAAGCTGACGATAAAACAGAATTATTTTGAAACATGTTCAGGAACAAATCAACATTAATATTGAGGTAAGATGTCCAGACTAAAAATAATATAATACAAATCTCTTACTTAAGTATTTACAAATTATTCTTTTAGTATAATATAATTTTTATTTCTGTAATATAAAGGTATTTGTTTCTTTCAAAATGCTCAGAGCTAAAGGTATAGAAAGTAAGACCGTAACTCAGAATATGATACTAAGTTTATGATACATGATTGTAGAAACTTTCTTTCATGCTTTTCGGATACTATCTTCTCTATAAATATGGAACTTACATATAAAGGTAAATAATAAAATTTCTGATTATAAGTCAAAATGGATGCAACATGTTCATCAAATGGAGGATTACAGGATACCCAAGCAGATATTAAGCTATCAACCAGCAGGAAGAAGAAGACCAGGACATTCATCCAAAAGACTTTTGGATGGTATTCCTATATTGAGGCCAAAACAAGTCAACAAATTGCCTAAATTCATGAATGGACAATGATAATGATGATGATGATGTATAAAACTGATCAGGAACTACATTTTGTTACAGATACTGTATCTCTTCGTCCAATCATAAAACAGTAGGGTGCTGTGCTGAGATTAATTTAGCTGAAATTTTTAAACACACATGGATGAATTAATAATACACAACATATATTTGCCCACTTAGTTCCTCAAGGGACTCCCCCGTTCTACTATATGAAAAAATATATATATATTTTAATTTAATTTTAATCAAGTATAATATATAATATGTATATTCTACAAATAATATACTGTATTATCTAAATAAACAATTACGAGTATATGTTGATACTAGTATTACTTCAACTCAATATATATTTTCAAGAAAAGTTATTAATCTCTTATTATATTTTCAGATAAGTGAATCTCCAGAAATATCTCGATTCCCATCTGAAAATAATTTCTTTAGTGACCAGAGTACAGTCGTACCAACAAAACAAGCTGAAGCTTCTCGTGCAATTGTTGGAGGAACTTCAATATCCGAAAACTATGCTTTTGTAGGAGTTCATCACATATTTGACCAAGTAAGTATGTTGTGATGTTTTTATTATAAATTTAACACTTCTCACCAAGGACAAATTATCTTGTGACTTTGTTTTTTTAGATAAAAATAAAACACAGCCGTATAATATTAACACTGTTTTTGCCCTGTCCAATTATATGGTTAAGGGAATAATATTTTATTCAGGAACAAATATTTCTTTTAATTTATTATTTTGATTATTTTTTATCTTTATTATTGGGAATAGATAAATTTCATCAAATTTAAATTTCATAAAGGATTTTTTTTTACTTCATGATTATTGCTTTAACATCTAAGGTCAATATTACAATAGAGTCATCACCTTCCTTCATGGATTAGGTCTTTGCCTGTTCCGATCTCACATCTGTTCAGCCCAGGGGAAGGTAGAGGTAGCACCTTTGTTAGGGGTAGACCCTACACTGGTCCTCACCAACCCAGGATTAAGTGGAGGAGATATGCAAGACCTTTATCTCTGATGAAGCCATAACCAAGACCGTCCTTACATGGTGAAAAACCACACCCTGCAAGAGGTGGCCCTGCTTTAACTGAATATGGCGGATCTAGACATGGCTATCAATAAAAAGCCCCAACACACTTTACCCCAAGTGTGAGTATTGGTAAGGGTGTAGGAGAAGGAAAATTCTGAAAATAAACCCTGGAAGAGGACTCTCGTCAGCTGAGGAGAAAGCAATCTTCTAAGGGAAAGGGACTCTAACAGAAACCTCTGGTCCTCCAAGTTGTGGAGGTTGTGCATCGGGCTGGAAAGCCAGCACATAAAACGATCTTTCTCAGAAGTCTCACACGATTACAATAGAGTATTTGGCTGTATTCAGTAGGTTGTGTCATCTATTGTCATGTGTTCTTGTGGAAATCACCATCCTCCTCCTAAGACACCACAACTTCAAAGGTGAGTCTTATGGGTATCTCAACATTCCTATCAATTTAAGTTAGAAGTAGTATTTTTTTTTTTTACTGTGATAAGAAACTAGCCTAAGACTAAACCCTCAACCTGGAGGGCCAGGTTAGGCTAAACTAGTGTTGATGATCACCTATGAATCTTGAATCAGATCACTAGTTATTAACCATTCCATAGTGTTCTGCCCTAGGACAGGTCCTTCACTGTAATCACAGCATTTTCATGCCATGCTTTGCAGCTTTACTAGGGAATTATAGGTGTGGTAGCTTCCCGTTGCTTTCCACACTGTGGATGATAATGATGGCCAGATGATATTCGGGGACCTTTTGGGGCTCAGAGCTACCTGACATTTGTCTTACAGGTGAGGAAAAAACCTCACCCAGGAAGCCCATCCCGACCGGGAATCAAACCTGGGCCCACTGCGTGATAAGGCAGCACGCTACCTCGAGAACCACAGCAGTGGACTTATTAACCATATTGCTGGAAAAACTAAGTGTCCTAAACCACTCCAATTCATAAACATATAACAAAATTTTAAATATGTATTTACAAAGAAACCCTATATCTGATTATTATTATTATCATCATTTTTTAATTAGAACTAAAAATATACTTATAGTTCATTATGTTCAGCAATGCAGACTTCAGTAGAAAAAACATGTCCAAGGATGTATATCACCAAATGGCCTAGAAAAAAAATCTTGCTTGTACATCAAATGGATTAAGTAACTTGGGAAGACTTAAAAAATGCTGGCATGAGACTGTAACAGATCCACTAAGGTCCAACACATGAAACTTGAGATTATTATTAATTTTCATTCCATGTGACACTAATTAACTAACTACTCTATGACTTACAGAATGTGTAGGTTCAATGCTGCATTCACTAAGGCTCACCACTGGTCCATAACCTCTGCCAATTGAATCCAGTTTATATTTCTGATATCCAGTTAACTATAATGTTATCCTCCCATCAATTCCAGGCCTTCCTAAAGGTCTGCACCCTAAAGATTCTTCAATATAAATTTTAAAACATTTCTATTGTCACTATTTGAGCTATATGACCTGCTTATCCCAATTTCCGATACTTAATAACTCTTTTTCATTAACATTTAAAGGAAGTGACACTTTGAGGTTTATTTTAATTAATAATTGAGTTAAAATTTATCTTAATAAGGTGAGTCTGCAGCATCTTACCTCATAAGAATTGAGTTGTTTTAGGACATGTTTCAAAACACTTCTGTTTTATCTTCAGCTTGTCCAATGAAAATAAAACAAAAGTGACAAGTTTCAAAAATCTTCAACAAATTCAACATTAAATTAGCACCGAAAAATGATTACAGCTTAGGTAATTTAATAAAAACCAACAAAAATGAAAAGATTGAAGACTGCAAAAAATTGGGAATTTATCAAATTAATTGTAAAGATTGTGAAAAGATATACATAGGAAAAACAAAAAGGAATCTAAATACAAGATTAAAGGAACACCTCAGAAATGTTAAAAATGGAGAAACTGAAAAATCTGCAATAGCTGCATATGCCTGGTCAGAAAAACATAGAATAGAAACCAAAACAAAATTACTTAAACAATTGGAAAAACCGAAGGAACTCACAATTTGGAAAAAAATTTACATATGCAAGAATGAAAATACAACTATGAATTTTGAAATACCCGGTTATAAGGAGAGAGGACTGATTTGGAAGTTCGTCGGTCAGCCATTAGATGGCGCGGAGGTCAGTCTGCAGGATAGAAGGCAGTCGGACGTCAGTTGTGAACGTGACACAGCATTGAGAATGTCACAAAGGATGTGACGAAACCCTGGGTATGCTAGGAGTTATGAAGTATGAGGTGAGTGAAATAAAAAATAAACAAAACAAAAGTGTTTTGAAACATGTCCTAAAACAACTGAACTCTTATGAGGTAAGATGCTGCAGACTCACCTTATTTATTAAGAAAACCCTCATAATGTTACATTGTATTGTAATTTTATAATAGAATTTAACACCTCGTAATAAAATTAGATGGAGCATAAGAATTAAATGAATCGTGAATTCTTCATACCTCATACTTCTATGTTTTTTTAACACAGCACTGCAGTATCAGCGACCATTGTCACCATCTCAGCTGTTTTCACGAGTGGTGAAACATAGAAGTATGAGGTAAGAAGAATTCACGATTTATTTAATTCTTATTAATAAAACCTCAATGTTAAAAATTCCCAAATTTATTATATTAAAACAT
Source organism: Diploptera punctata (assembly GCA_030220185.1). Lineage (NCBI taxonomy): Eukaryota > Metazoa > Arthropoda > Insecta > Blattodea > Blaberidae > Diploptera > Diploptera punctata. The sequence continues at coordinate 336,723 of JASPKZ010003880.1, forward strand.
GCCTTCAAGAAATTTACAATTATGAGGTGAGGTGTTAAATTCTATTTGAAGAGAAAAATTTTCGCCTAGACCGAGACTCGAACCCGGGACCTTTGGCTTGCCAGGCCAAATGCTCTACCAACTGAGCTACCGAGGCGAGTTACGATTTAGATGCAAATTTTTCTCTTTTATACGTTGTAATTCCCTCTCACCAAATGCTTTTGAAACCATTGCTTCTATCTTTGCAAATGGCAGCTTCTTAGTTAAGAAGACATTTATTGGGAATTTAACATTACTTTATAAAGCTAGTAAGGCTTCTAATGATGATTTTATTATTGATTTAACATTTCTCAATGAAAGATAAATTATATTTGAAGAGAAATTGCAAAGATAGAAGCAATGGTTTCAAAAGCATTTGGCGAGAAGGAATTACAACGTTTAAAACAGAAAAATTTGCATCTAAATCGTAACTTGCCTCGGTAGCTCAGTGGTAGAGCATTTGGCCCGGCAAGCCAAAGGTCCCGGGTTCGAGTCTCGGTCTAGGCGAAAATTTTTCTCTTCAAATATAATTTATCTTTCATTGAGAAATGTTAAATCAATAATACAAAACATCATTAGAAGCCTTACTAGCTTTATAAAGTAATGTTAAATTCCCACTAAATGTCTTCTTAACTAAGAAGCCGCCATTTGCAAAGATAGAAGCAATGGTTTCAAAAGCATTTGACGAGAGGGAATTACAACGTATAAAAGAGAAAAATTTGCATCTAAATTGTAACTTGCCTCGGTAGCTCAGTTGGTAGAGCATTTGGCCCGGCAAGCCAAAGGTCCCGGGTTCGAGTCTCGGTCTAGGCGAAAAATTTTCTCTTCAAATATAATTTATCTTTCATTGAGAAATGTTAAATCAATAATAAAAACATTGTTGAATTCTAACTCAATTATTAATTAATCTTAATAACTCTGCTAATATTAAGACATCACACTGCAAAAATAAATATGTTCAAAAAAATTAATTGAATATGAATTTTTCAGCACACACAAGGAGTTACAATGCTCAAATTTGCCAATAATGACAGATCACGTTTGTGTTGTGCATCTTTTGATGGGACTGTGTCCATTTGTAATGTGACTGCTAATCCACCACATGTAGAAATGGTACTAAATGGACATAGGAAAGGTGTTACTGGTAAGATTACAAAATATTAAGTCATCTCATAAGTAATATCAGTTTTTAATGTAATGTTGTGTGTCTGGTAGAATTTTTAAGATCTCTTTCATTGCGAGTTGTTCCAAATGGCCGTGCAGTCAATGTGGATCTTTATTCTCAACAACTGGAACAATTTCATGAAATTTTGAGAGTTGCAGGTTCAAACCCAACCAGACCCAATATTGCATGAACAACCATGACAAAATTTTTAACTTTCACAGGGAAAGAACACTATGGGGTTTAATTTAAGAATTAAATTAATGTTTTTATTACCTCACCTCATATCCTTTTTCTTCTGTACTGCAGTTTCAGAGCTTATCTCCATCTTCAGTAGCCTCTGGTCGACCGGTATTATGTTGTTTCTTGGCGGTTTCTTCTTACTTCTATCAGTGGACTGATGAACCTCTGGATCAGGTCAAAATTTGCGGGAGTTTCGAAATTCATGAGTTTATCTTTCTTGTTTTTTTTATGTGGATTTTTTTCCAGACTGTGAGTTATTCTTGTTTATCTGTGTGTTTGATTAGGCTAGCTTCTGTATTGATTAAATGCTTGGTCTGAAAAGCATTTAATCAATACAGAAGCTTGCCTAATCAAACACAAATAAACAAAAAGAACTCACAGTCTGGGAAAAATCCACATCCAAAAAAACAAGAAAGATAAACTCATGAATTTCGAAACTCCCACAAATTTTGACCTGATCCAGAGATTCATCAGTCCACCGATAGAAGTAAGAAGAAAACTGCCAAGAAACGACATAACACCGGTCAACCAGACGCTACTGAAGATGGAGATAAGCTCCGAAACTGCAGTATAGAAGAAAAAGGATATGAGGCAAGGTAATACAAACATTAATATCATTCTTAACCATGACAAAAATTTATGAAGTGGAAGGAATCAAACTGCTAACACACCCAGCATATAACCCTGATCTTGTGTCTTCAGATTACCATCTGTTTGAAGCCATAGCCCATTTCTTGTGTGAAATTTCGGAAACACTGTAACTGTGGAAATGGGTCTGAACAAATTTTATAAATTTGTTATGGGAAATAACATTATGAGGTTCTTCAATTATGAATGAGTTGATTCTTATTTCATTTTAGATCATATTTCATGATTTTTCAAACACGGAAACTGCAGTTTTCAAAAGGTTTTCTTCTCATTGTAGCCATGAGTCAATGTCATGACTGATGACGAGTGGGAAGCCTCTTGAAAACTGTATTTCTCGTGTTTGAAAAACATGAAGTATGAGGTAAGATAAAATAAGAATCAATTTATTCATATCTGCACAAATTCTTCATCAAAACCAGTAATTGGTACCATCACAGAAATATGGCTTAAGACATAGAATCTGATGGATTTACTTCAAAGAGTGGTTTAATTTCTTGTCAGAAAAACATTCCAAATAGAATGTTGTTTAAAAAAGGCATTACTTATGAGACAGTATCTGTGTATAACTGTTTAATAAAAATAATCAAGATGCTAAAAAAATCTTAGGCTTCTGCAGTTCATATTTCCACAAACATTTCCCTGGTTATATAACCTTATAGCTCTTCAAAGCCAGTATCTTAATTCTTGTTACATTCAATTTTCAGGCTTGATGGCTAGGTCAAGTATTTTAAACAATGCTCAAAAAAAGTTTTGTCGTTGGTGTGACAGCTTCGAGTGACTGTATGTAGCTGATATGAATTCCTCAGCTGCTTTGAGTTCATATCAGCAGGATTAAAGAGAGAAACATTTGTGCTTGCTCCTGTAGCTTAATGGTAGAACACCAGCATGTAATTCTAGAGGTTTTGGGTAAAATCCTGATCCAGGCAGAGATTTTTCCTTTTAGTTTTTTTACACAATCTCCTGAAGATGCAACAGACAGACAAATGGAAAAGACTACATAACAATTAGCTACATGATCTTTATGGGAAACTAGATGTAATAAGAACAGTTAAGTCTCTAGACTGTGATAGGCAGGACATGTGGCACGAATGGCAAATGAAAGTGGGACAAAACTCCATGTAGAAAAACTAGAGGGAAAGAATCCAGTGGTAGACTAAGAAACAGGAGGAAGAATAACATTAACAATGATTTGAGGGAAGTGAATTATACAGGGGATGATTGGAAAATATTAGCTCAGGATAGGGATCTATGGAGAACTTATTTTCACATGACCATGAACCTATGGGTTCAATAGTGCTAGAAAGACCTGCAGTTCTAGACAAAATGTTGAGTCTTGCTCAAAGGACTACAACCTGCCATTAAGCCTGGAATATGAATGAACAAGAATTATTTACTCTGTTGTATTGAATATCTAAATCATTTTTGCTCACATTCTGCTATCTTGCTATGACATTTTTTTCAAAGCTGGTTTAAAATTAGTTAAAAACTAGACCTCTGAAGAAGGTCATAGCACGATGGAGGAAATACTCCGTAGTGGCAAAAAATAATAGGAAAATAGCAAAAATGATTGTCCACCTGTGAAGTCAGTGACTAGATGGTAGGTCAAGTGTTTCGTAGGCCTATCATATCATGGAGAAATTATAAACGGAGTCAATTATTTTTTTTAAGTCACTCTTTCTGGTTCCATTCTACCAAGTGTATTCATTTCTTCTTGACTCAATTATTTATTTCCTCAAATAAATTGAATTGGTCCTTATACCTCACAACTTTTTCTTAGACTAGTTTCAAAGGAATCACCTTCATCCTTATTCAGCAACTGACTGTTGTTTATTAAATTAAAATTAAGATCCCTTCATGTCTTCTTAATGTAGAAGCCATTTAATGTGTATTTGTGAATGATGATTCAGTGCATTGAATGTGGGATCAAGAGAGTAAAGTAAAGGGAGGATTTGTGCTTGGATGGGAATGTAGCCTAAATTAGCTCAGTGGTCAGAGCATCAGCACGCAAAGCTGAAGGTTCAGGGTTTATTTCCCTGATCAGGCAAAAATTGTTTCTCTTTACCATTGATTACAACTGACTGTAGGTTTGTTGCCTGAGAATGAAGGTGATTCCTTTGAAACTGGTCCAAGAGAGAGAGAGCTAATATGAGGTGAGGTGTAAAGAACTGATTAAATTTCTTTCATAAAATACCTCATACTGTAAGTGAATTTCTATGAATTTTATGTTATTTTTATTTCTTATTTGGCATTACAAGGAAAAAGGTGTTAAGTCCAAAAGAAATTAGTTTTATCAGTTATAAGTACAATGCTATAACTGCAGGGGAAAAAAATAGTTCCTAAAATGGAATCTTTACAAATTCTTAGTCCTAATTTTTTCATAAAAATTCAAGCTTCAGGTCTACATTAAAATTCCTTATACCTCATCTCATATCCAGTCTTCTAATTATAACAATTTGAAAACCTAGGTAATTTTCATCTTCAGTAATATCTCGACTTATGTTATGTCGTTCAGGAGAATTGCTTGTTACTCTTACTACTTCTTCATCATCATAATTTGCTCGACAGCCCCATGTGGGCCTTGGCTGCCTTCAGAAGCTTATGCCAGACTTCCCTATTCCGTGAAAAGTTCCATCCGGCATACTGTTCTTCTGGTTTTGGGACAGTTATATTTTTACGGGATAGGGGTGTCAACCCTATGCCCAACCCTCAGTTATTCTGAAGGACCGATGTTTTCTGTCAGGGTTGTCTCCCTTAGATGGTCAGTCCCGATTTTCAAGCGTCGGAAACTCGCTTTTCGCCCTTGCACCACTTAGCGTTAACCAGGAGCCACGACGAGGACGTGTGTGCGTCGGACTTGGTAGGAATTAATGGCATTTCCCTAGTTTTAGTAGTATATACCCGCCAACAAGGTATATACCCTCGAGACCACATACTACCCCTTTGGCTCCCCTTACTACTTCTTACTACTCTGATATTATTGATGATAAAACTGATATAATTGGAAGACTGGATATGAGGTGAGGTGTACATAATTTTAATTTTAATCTTAAATTAAACATCATAGTGATTTTTACTATAAAAGCTCAATTCAGGCTTACAGATCATTTATCTCAAAACTATATTTTTGGACTTAATATATTTTCCTTGAAACCCCCTACCAGATTCTATTCAATAGTTTTAATTTTCTGTAAAATGTTGCCTTGTGTACAGGATGTGATTGGTCTGTATCTAATGATTTAATGGTGACATGTTCCCTGGATGCAACACTGTGTTTGTGGAATGTTGTTACTCAAAAATGTCTACGTACTGTTAAAGATCAGATGGAAGCAGAAATGTTGTCCTGCCTCTTCCAACCTGCCAATAACAACATGGTTATTGTATCCTTTCTGTGGTTTAAGGGACAAAGTACCTAAATTCTGATTAGCTTTGCATCAAAAAGTTGTTCATATTCTGTATTGAAAATACTGAAAGCTATTCAGGGGTCAAGGAATAAATACATTTTCGGTAGAGTTTACATCACTAAAACCATATTTACTGAGACAATTACTACAATAGTGTTGAGTTGTATGAAATGCTTTTAGAAAAAAATGTACATGTTTGTGAAACATTTTGTCTGTACACAGATACCCCCAAATATGTGAAAACCAACTCTGAAAAACTAAAAAAGGTGAATCTATATTTGTGCAGAAAGGCCAAATACTTCTACAAGTGTGGAAAAACAGGAGACAAGTGGAACTTATTTCTACAATTGACAATGCAAAAATAGTGGATTCTGATAAACATAGCTTCTAAGGAGAGACATTAAAGAAGCCAGAAATTATTAAGGATTAAAATAAATCTATGCAAGTGGTAGATGGGGCAGATCAGATGCTGCATTATTATTCCTGTTGCTGTAAAACTGTCAAGTGGATCAAGAAACTTGTATACAACTTGCTAGAAATGACTGCACTGAATAGTTTCATTTTGCTGAAAAGAAACACCTCTGTTCAAAAGTGCAAAGGAAAGGGCTACACTTTCAAAGATGAAAGTTAAAAATTAAATTGTACTTGTTGGTAGATGCCATCGTCCTCAACTTTGTTAAAATATTGTATATAAAATTAACTGGAGCGCTTTCAAAAGTTATCTTCCATCTTCTGCAGGTTGAGCTTCCGCTACTCGTTGTTGTTGTTGTGTACGGTGATGTATACTCCAACTGTTTGTAGCAGCAACTGACTTGTTTTTGACTTGTTTTTAACTTTCATCATATGACTTCACCTCAACACAATTTGATATGAATTTTACTAGTATTGACTTTCAAAGATCTTCTACTAGACTGTAATAAATCCATGATAACACTGAAGTTGTGCGAAGAAGAGAAAGACGATGAAGAAACACATTCACAAGCACCAACATCAAGTGCGTGTGTACAAACACTCTTGAAAATACCTCCAAAGAAAGAATTGAACTCTCGACTATTATAAAGACCAACAGAATAATTCATGTGCCCCAACTAAAAAAAGAAGATGGGTCCTCCAGTGCGAAACTGTGGAGTTTGTTCATTCCATGGAATGAAAAAATAAACTAATGTGATGTGTTCAAAAGGGCTCTGTACAAAAAAATCACCAGTCAACTTTTCAAGTAGTGTAACTATGCAATGGAATCATGTTATCAGCTATGGCTGGAAACATGTAATGAAGAATAAAAACTTCATGTTTCCACAAATATCATACCCCAAAAAGTACTAAATAAATTTTATTCAGATACTGTAATACTTTTTATTATATAATAGAATGTTCTGCCATTATTCTGTGTAAATTTCAACTTATAACTGACAATTGTGTGGTCACAGAAAATTTATATTTCAATGAATGCATTTCAGTTCTTTAAGTGTTAAATTGTTTGCCAGGCTACCTCAGGATTTAAATACCTATGCTGTCAAGGAAAGAGTGAAGAAAATGCTAGCATAATACGTAGTTAATTGTCAGTGTTGCATTAATTTACTTTAATTTCACTTCAATTTTATTTTGAGAAATGTGATAGGATTTAATATTATAAGTAAAAAACCTTAGCTCTATATTATGCTCACATCTACTTCTTATTTTTAAAGTTAATCGTCTACTTACTTATTTTAGGAATTCTCACTATGAGGTATATTCATTAAGGTAGAATATTTTTTTTATCACTCACTTCATATTTGTTCTTCTTATTTGACTATAAACTAGTTTCGGAACATAGTTTCTGTTCCATCCTCAGTATCGTCACGACCATTGTTCTGTCGTCTTGAAGAGCTGTCCTTCGCTCCTTCCATTGGCTGACTGAAAAACCTCGAAACCAGGAAATTCCCGGTGAGAATGACCTGATTTCGAGGTTTTTCAGTCAGCCAATGGAAGGAGCGAAGGACAGCTCTTCAAGACGACAGAACAATGGCCGTGACGATACTGAGGATGGAACAGAAACTATGTTTCGAAACTAGTTTATAGTCAAATAAGAAGAACAATATGAGGCGAGTGATAAAAAAAATTCTACCTTAATTAATCATCTACTCTTGACTTCTGTACTGTTCCCCTTTCAATTTCTTCCTCCTCCACATGCACTTCATAGCATATTTCATCAAATGGATACCTTAACTTTATGACAAGGCAGGAAACTCTCGAGGCATGGTGGAAGTGTTAAATGTATCTACAGGGATTTATCCACGAGGTGGAAGTAGCAAGTTGGGAGGCAAAGTGCTTGCTCTTACATTCGATGCCAGTGGACAACTTCTGTGGGCTGGAAACAACAAGGTTAAATTATAAATCCTTTTAACTATTGTGATAATATTTTTCTATCAAAATTGTTTAAAATTTTGCCACCTTTCTTAATGTCTGATATTATAAAATGTTCTTACATGGTTATATGTACAGATGCTTAACTTTAATCTCTTAAAAGTTATATTTGAAGAGAAAAATTTTCACCTAGACCGAGACTCGAACCCAGGACCTTTGGTTTTCTGGGCCAAATGCTCTACCGAGGCGAGTTGCAATCTAGATGCAAATTTTTCTCTTATATAGAAGCCCTACTGGCTTTATAAAGTAGTGTTAAATTCCCAATAAATGTCTTCTTAACTAAGAAGCCACCATTTGCAAAGATAGAAGCAAAGGTTTCAAAGCATTTGGCATGAGGGAATTACAACATATAAAAGAGAAAAATTTGCATCTAGATTGTATCTCGCCTCGATAGCTCAGTTGGTAGAGCATTTGGCCCAGAAAGCCAAAGTTCCTGGGTTCGAGTCTCAATCTAGGTGAACATTTTTCTCTTCAAATATAATTTATCCTTCAGTTAAATTAATAATAGAAACATCTGTTAAAAGTTGTTGATCATTTCAACAGGACCATATGTGCTATAATAACCAATGGAAGTTGATAACTGAATTTGTTCTTACAAAGCTAATGTTAACCATTCCATGCCGAAACTTACGTTAAAATTTCTCCTAGAAAAGTGTCGTGATGTACCAAGGCCGTATCCAAAAAATTATTTACCATTTTAACTGCAAGTCATTAAAATCCAGTGCCAAGTCTCTCATTTAAACTACGGGGAGTATTGGAAAGTATTAATATTTAAATACAACATAAAAATACAGGGAAGTAATTCAACTCCTCACTGGATGTGTTGGACAAACTCACTACCTGCCATCTGCACTGCACTTCCCTCCACTCTAAGGGCCGCATGCAAATACATTAGTCTCTACTCAAATTACTTCCAATCACTGGTGAGCTGACTTTCTGTGAGCAAGTGCAAAGATCGAATTAGCGACCCACTAACTGGTCATGTATGAAAGTCGTTTTCGTAATATTGGCAAGAAATTGAACCACTTCCATTATTTTCGTCTGCTAGAGGAACGCATTTACGCTTGCGTCCCGCAAATAATACCGTATACAACGACGTCTGCATTGCGCGATATTATGCCGATTCTCCTGTTCTTCCAGTTGAATTCTTTGTTAGAATCTATCAATTCCTCTTCTCTGCATATACCAAAAACATGATTGAAGTCTTCAAGGTCCGACATCTTGGATAAAGCAGCAAGGTATGCGGCAAGGTTTCAAACTACATCAGTTACCATCAGTTCCCATTGGGTTGCTCACGATTCGTTCTCTGCAAAGTCACCTTGCCAGGTAGCTTAGGAATTTCAACAATTATTATCGCATGAACAAATTTTTGAGTATGCAAAAACATATTTGGATGCAACTTCCTCAGCAGAGTACAGGCAGAGAACGACTTTTACGGTCTAATGCGTTCATAGATTCAAGCCTAAGTCATACAGGGAATACATCTGCTATGCACAGTAATTTGCCATTTTCCATTCTGGCCTCGATTTTTGTGTCTTGCAGTTAAAAAGGCAGATAATTATTTTTGGACACAACTTTGTTATGTCACAATGCTTCTTTGGGAGAAATTTCAAGTTAGGTTTTGGCATGCAATGGTTACTGTTCCCTTGTTTGTAAGAGTAGTATTGTAAGCATTATTATATGCTCAGGAGGCACTGTGTAGCAATCTTGGTTAAGGCAATACGCTATGACAGCTAGGGACCTAATATGCTGACATGTCACCCCTATACTACATGGATGATTGTCCACCTTTGTAAATTGCTCATGTGGATGTGAGGCCAGCAGCTGACCGGTAGGCTAAGGACCTTCTAGATATCTTGCACTATGTACTTTGGTTTTAGTTTAGTTTTAATATGTTACAAGATAGAAGATTGCAGATTTGATTTCTGATGGGGTTGGAATTTTTAAACTGACCTAAACCTTTTGTCGGCATAATGGACTTGGGATCATTTTAGCGTCTAATGGAAATGAGTACTAGATGCATGCTCTGTGTGTGAAGATAGTCGTCACACAGGACTAACAACCTGCCTAAAATTTCATGCCAATTGTTATTAAGATAAAATCCATAACTTCCTATTAACCTGATGACCTATGGCCTAAAGAAAGGTAATTTTACATTATCTTGTTATATGCTTGTCTGTAATATTTAGTATCTTGTAAGATAAATACCTGTGGACGTCTCGGTTCTTATCTCTTCTATTTAAATATGTCTTGCTGTATTACAGGGTATAATTGTGTCATTCCTGTTTGACCTGGAGACAGGAAAACTAAGTAAACTGCGGAGATTAATTGTGGCCGAGAATTGTCCCATAACCTGCATCTCCTGGCGAGCTTGGATTAGCAGAGAAGCTCGGGACCCCACACTCTTAGTCAACTGTGCTGCCAATGTCGTCTGCTTGTACAGGTATTAAACATTTCTTTTTAAATGTTTCATAAACCAGTGTAGATTTTAACTAATGCTATAGTATTTTCCCATTTCATTTTGTGGGATCAGTTTCTCAACTATCTTGTAAATTCCTTCTTCCATATACTGTCTTCTTCTTGGTTTTTCAGATTCCCTTATCCAACCAATCCCACATGAAATATATTGAAAGGAAATATTTGTTTTGATATCATCATCATCATCCATGCGTTCACCACTGTGGTCTCGAGGTAGCATGCTGCCTTGTCACGCAGTGGGCCCAGGTTCGATCCCCGGTCGGGGCAGTTTTTATGGGTGAGGTTTTTATCGGGGTTTTTCCTCACCTGTAAGACAAATGTCAGGAAAACTTTAAGGCCCAAACAGTCCCCGAAATCATATGGCCATCATCATCATTATCATCCTTCACCGGTGTGGAAAGCAACGGGAAGCTACCACACCTACAATTCCCTAGTAAAGCTGCAAACATAGTATGAAAATGCTATGATTGCAGTGAAAGACGTGCCCTCGGGCAGAATTACTATGGATGGATGGATCATCCATGCAAGTATTAGGCCATGTGGCCTGTTATGGTCTCAAAGAGGAATTTTCCAGCCAGCGCTTTTTTGGACTTCGCAGCAATATTTTGCCATGGGGGGCAGTAACAAAGCATGACTTTTGGAATTTTATGAGATGGCATTCATTGAAGATGGGCTTTCCAGTTGTTCTGGTAGTTTTGTATATGGTGGAGAATGCGTTCTACATCCAACTCTTCCATAATTTCCTCATTTCATTTACAGTCCCACTTTATATAGCCTGCTGTGCAATGCATAAATCACATCTCATTTGCTGTTATTCGGATTTCATATCTTCTTCGTATTGCCCATGCTTCACTACCATATCTTAATATTGGTCTTGCAAGAACCTTATAAAGCCGTAATCTTGTGTTCTTTTGTACTAAAGATGGTTTCATTATACTGTTAAATATCCCTGTTGTTTTTGTGAAATTTGTGATTTTCTTTGATATATCAGCTTCATCTCGAAATGTTAAATTATGACCTGAATTATTAAATTAATTTACTCGTTCTAAAATTTCATCGTCCAAAACAATTTTGCTAGGTATAGGGAATTTCCCACAAAAGACAATCACTCATTTTGATATAATTTGTATTATATGCAATGAAGTAATCCCACTACAGGAGTTGAGAGATCCTAGAGGTGGTAGAAGGTTAAAGCTCCCATCATTCTAGAAAATTAACATCAGATGTCAGCTGGGTTGTCAGCCTTTACTCCAGAATATATGTCTGGCATTCATTTCCATGAGAGGTTTAAAAATCCTGATCCTATTAGAACTCAAACTTGTAACCTTCTGGCTTGCAGCATATTGGCTTAACCAACTGCAATATGACATACCCCCATTCATCATGTATAGTTACTAAATTGTTGAGACTTTATTAAGTTACAAAGACTGAGACTCGTGTCACAGATTTACTACACATTATTTTCTACACAAAACATCCAATTGAAATATAGAGCCTAATGAATACACCTAAATTTACTAAATGCAATGTGACTTAGCTAAAGCATTTATAAATATTAATGAAAAATCACAGTGTATTAGATAAAAACAAAGATTCTAGACACAATTTGGCCTTAAATGTTAAAGCATCTATAAATAAGAATCACAAATTACCTATCTTAACTTAAAGTCTGTCACACAGGAACTGCATAAATTAAGCAAATTCCTCAGTAAGTTGAAGTTATGGTCCGATATTGCAGTTTATGGAATATGTATTTCTTTTGTTAAATAAAGAAATTCAATTATATTATTTTTGGTCTGGACATCTTACCTCAATATTAATGTTGATTTGTTCTTGGACATGTCTGGGAAAGCTGACGATAAAACAGAATTGTTTTGAAACATGTCCAAGAACAAATCAACATTAATATTGAGGTAAGATGTCCAGACCAAAAATAATATAATTAAAATAACCTCAAAATGTAACTTCCTAAAATTAAATATTAAAGAAATTCAATTTCTGATGCCAGCTTATTTATAAGTGTCAGACTGCAGTGAAAATGAATCATTCATAACCATAAATCATTACCTATTGCATATTGTTATATAATTTGACACAAATTTAAATAATATTTACTGATTAACATTTCAATTACTCTATTAAAATATTTAATTAAATCATTGTATCTTATAGGATACATTGCCAATTTAAGGGTTAATTAAATTGTATTATCTAGTGATACATTGGGATGAAGCAAACATGGTGGCTCATAGAGCAATTTTTTAGTTTCAGGTAAACCCCCGCTTCTAATGGTTGGATTTTGCTGATTTTTTTAGAATACATTGGTCATTTTATTTTAATAATGTGTACTGAGTTTCATTGCAAAAACACTGAAAATTGTGACTGTTTGAGTGGTTTTTAAATTTTTATTTCAGGTGAACTTGTACATCTAATGGTTCAATTTTGCTGGTTACTTTTTAAATTTATTGCTATATGCAAAGTTTGGTTCTGATAAAACAAAAATTGGAGTTGTTGGAGTTTAATAGTCACACAAGCACACACACACACACACACACATATATAAACATTTTTATCATGGTCATTTTCAGTGTCTACTAGATAGGATCAGTGACAATCTGTAAATTTTTTTCAAAAATCTTTACATAAGAATAACCTCAATAGCTTTATTCCTTTGGAATTCGCTAAAACAAAGTAGAATCTTTACAACTGACCTAATATTTTGTTTTCTCCCTTGACTTGTTTTAATGGTCATCTCCATCATCGAGTTGATTGCTGCATGTAGATGGACACAATAACTTTCAAAACTAGTTAAGGTAAGAAATCAATATGAGGTGAGTTGTAAAGAACTGATTCAATTAATTTCTATTCTAATAAACTATAATTGTATATAAGCTCTACATAATCTTCCTCTTTATCTAGTCTCCTGTCCCTGTTCTGGGCATCAAGTTTTGGACAAATACCTCCATCTATCTCAGTTATACTACATTTCCTCTTCCATCATTTCCATCCAGTCAACTCCTCTTATTTTGACATTCTTCTCAACTTGTTCTTTTTAACCATTTCTCGGCTGCCCTCGTGGTCTCTTCCCTCTTAATCTAAATTCCAGCACTTGTCATAGTATCTTTGCAGTATTAAATTTTATCATGGTCATACCGTCATATATTTTGTATGTTATCCAAATTCAAAATTTCTCTTAACGAGTGTTCCATACTCTATATCTTCTGATTTTTCCCAAGCTTCCTCCTTAAAAATTTCATCTCTGCTCCTTGAATTCAGAATATTTAATATATTATGTTCCACTTATAAGTATAATAAAACTAATTTTCAAAACTATGCATCGTAAATGGTTAAGAGTGGTTGCATTTTGAAAGAGAAGGTTGGGACTTTTAAATCAGTGTTGCTGTTAATTTTAGAAGGGTCTATCTATCTATCTTCGGGTTTTTACAGCTGTTGCCGTCTTCCCGTGCCAAACCTCCAAAGCCTACGGTCTTGGGCATCTTCGATGCTTAGCCCTCTAGCTTGCATTACTGTCTTCATGTTTTCCTTCCATGTTAACCTTGGTCTTCCTCTTTTCTTCTTTCTGTTAGGATGCCATTCATATAGTTGCTTCGGCCATCGCTCATCTTCCATTCTTAAAACATGTCCTAACCACTTTAATTCCTTTTCCTCAATTCTTTCAATTATGCTTTCTTCTGCTTCCATTATGTTTCTAATTTCCTTATTTGTGACCCGTTCTAATTTAGACTTTCTGGCACTTCTTCGTAAATAATCCATTTCTAGAGCTCTTAGTCTATTCTTGTAGTACTTATTGATTGTCCATACCTCACTTCCGTACATTGCAACAGATTCCACCAATGTTTTACCAATATATTTTTTTGTGTCTTTCCAAATATGCTTATCCCACCATATGGAATTTAATGATGATATTATTTTGCTACTCAATTCAATTCTATGTTTTATGTTCTCTTTGCCTATACCTTCGATGTTATCCATAATCATTCCCAAATATTTAGTTTGTTTCACTTGCTTTATTTGGATTCCATCTTCCAATACTAAATTTTCTCTTTCATTGCTATTTATTGCCAGATATTCTGTTTTTTGTAAATTTACTGTGAGACCCCATGATTCATAGGCGTTTTTCAACCTTTTTATCATGAATTCCATATCAAAATTGTCTTGCGCTAAAACCAGTTGATCATCGGCAAATTGTAATGTCAGCAAAAATCTATTGCCTATTGGGATCCCCATACCTTTGCAGCTTTGTTTCCATTTCGTTAATATAAATTCTACATAAATATTAAATAAAATTGGTGATAGACCTGCACCCTTGTTTCAATCCCTTTGAGGTGTTTATAGGATTAGACATTATATTTCCCATTTTAACATAAGCGGAGTTATCTTTATAGATTTTTTAATAATTTCTATTAGGTTTCTGTCAATATTGTATTTCTCCAATACTTCCCATAATTTGTTCCTCGGAATTGAGTCATAAGCTTTCTCTAAATCTATCATTGTCAAATGGGTTTCTTCTCCAACTGCAGTCCGTTTTTCAATTAACTGTTGTATTGCAAATATATTGTCAACACATGACCTTCCTGGTCTGAATCCATTTTGATCTTCTCCTAATTTGTCTTTAACATCTTTTTGTAACTTTGTTTTTAATAACTTTGTAAATATTCTATATAATGTGTTATTTATACTTAGTCCTCTGTAGTTTTTTGCGTCTCTTCTATCGCCCTTCTTGTATATTGGTACAATGTAGCTTATTTTCCATTCATCAGGAATCTTCTGTATTGCAATGCACTTATTAAACAAGTCCCTCAATCTACCTATTAAATTTTTTGGGCCATATTTAATTAACTCATTTGGTATGTTTCCCGGCCCTGGTGCCTTTTTATTCTTTAGGGTTTGAATTTCTAATTCTATATCTATTGTATCGAATTCCAGGGCGTTCATTTCTATGGATGGATTTTCTGTTGTTTCCATAAACTCATTTCTAGTTTCTGACAGTAAAGCTTTGTAATGTTTTTCTGCGTCTGATTTTGCTAACAAATTTATCTTGCTGGATCCTTGGTTGGTTTTCAGTGTTTTTAGAAATCTCCACACTTCTGATGATTGTGATCCTCCTATATAACTTTCTATTTCTTGGCATTTGCTTTTCCATAATTTGTTTTTTTCTTCTATCACTTTCCTTTTAACTTTGGCGTTTGTTCTCTTGTATTCTATCCAATTTTCTGTTGTTTTATTTGCCAACCATTCTAAGTAGCATTTTTTCTTCTTTTTGGTTAATTCTTCAATATCATCATTCCACCAATCTTGGGTATTTTGTTTTTTATTTATTGTGCCTAATGCTTCTTTTGCTGCCGAATGTATTATTTCCTTTAATTGATTATATTCTTCTTCTATGTCTTCCTTGTAATCCAAATTCTCAATTTTAATCCTCAGTCTTTCTTTATATAAGTTTTTGATACTATCCTGATTAAATAAATACAGTTTAAATTTTCTTCCTGCTTCGGTTGCATTGTTGATTCCCTTGCTTCATCATGCACTTTTTTCCCTGTAAGGAATTTGGGGATGATCTGTGCTGTGAGTAGATAGTGGTCAGAACCACAATTTGCTCCTCTTTTAACCCTTGAGTCCTTAATAAATAAGGAAGTATTTTGCTTTACAATTATGTAGTCTATTATTGATTTCTGATTGAGACTAGGTCGTTCCCAAGTAAATTTATGAATATCCTTATGGATTTTAGAAGGGTCATATTTGTAAAAATAATTTCATAACTCTTTTCATGAGAAAAGCCTCAGAATTTTTGTCTCTTCAGAATTCACTAAAAAGGTGCAAAAAAAACTTTTGTAAGTTCTCCTTTAAAACTTTGGACCAAAGAGAGAAACAGATAGACAATGGAGAAGAAAGACTACCTACATGATTATACATGTTCAATATGTGATATAATCTCCTATGAAATGATTCTTGCAAGATGAATTAGAAGAGAATCACTGTACATCATATTGCCTGCCAGATAACCAGACCTAATACTACATGATTTTTTTCCTGTAGTGGTTTGTTGAAATCCAGAATGGGTTGAAGCAAGGAGATGCACTATCTCCTCTACTATTTAATTTTGTAATAGAGCATGCCATTAAATCTTTAGAGAATGAGGAAGGCTTACAACTCAATGGTATTAATAAGCTGTTAGTTTATGCTGATGATGTAGTATTATTGGCCGATAGCGAGGAGATACTAAAGGACAACACGCACACACTATTGAGTAACACTAAGAAATTAGGACTGGAAGTAAATATCAATAAAACTAAATATATGGTCACATGTAGAAATTCATTATATAATGGAAATGGACAGCTAATGACAAATGAGGGAAATTTTGAGGAAGTGGCTGAATTCAAATACCTAGGAACAATAATCACAAATAGGAATGAGATGCACAAAGAAATTAAACATAGGCTCAATTCTGGAAATGCGTGCTATTATGCATTGCAGAGACTCTTGATATCCCAACTCCTTTCAAAAAACGTTAAACTGAAAATATATAAAACTATTATTCTACCAGTTATATTATATGGATGCGAAACATGGATTCTTGCTTTAAGGGAGGAGAAAAATATTATGAGAATTTGAGAATAAAGTTCTTAGGAAAATTTTAGGACCAAAGAGAGATGAATATACAGGCGAATGGAAAAGACCACATAACAGTAAGCTACATGACCTTTATATGAAACCAGATATAATAAGAACAGTTTAAATCTGGTAGACTGCGATGGGACATGACATGTAGCACGAATGGGGAATGAAAGGGTGGTATGGAAGTTTCTAATAGGAAAACCGGAGGGAACACACCCAGTTGGTAGACAAGAATGAGGTGGGAGAATAACATTAACTATGATTTGAGGGAAGTAAATTATACAGAATTGATTGTTAAACGTTAACTCAGAATAGGGATGTGTGGAGAGCTTATGTTCATGCGGCCATGAACCTATGGGTTCGATAGTGCCAGTGAGTAAGTAAGTAAGTGGTTTGTTATGGACCAGGTCTAAACAATACTATTATGATTTAGCAGATTTACAAGAAAGAATTTACGCTGCTGTCAATAATGAAACACCACAAATGCTTCATAATACATGGGTCAAAGTTGAATATCAGTTGGACCTTAACGGTGCCACTAAAGGAAAATGTTGAAATTTATGGAACATAAGGTAAATACAATTTCCAGTCATAGTTAAATATGGGAAATAACATTATGAGGTTCTTAATTCGTAAATTAATGAGTAATTTTTTCACATCTTACCTCATATTTTATATTTCTTTAAACACGGGAACTAGTTTTCAAGAGAAGGACCTCTCTCATTTTCAACTGACATTATGACTCCAGAGGTCCTCCATCCATAATGGTTGAAAATGAGAGAGGTCCCTCTCTTGAAAACTAGTTCTCGTGTTTAAATAAACATAAAATATGATGTAAGATGTGAAAAAATTACTCATTAATTTACAATTTCCAGTTTTTATTCTTTGTAACAATTGGTTTAATATATGGATTCTTATTAGTTCAGATGTTATAGCTATTTATTTTATTATGCTTATAACTGGAACAATATTCTATTCTATTCTATAGTAATTCTGCCCGAGGGCAGGTCTTTCACTGCAATCACAGCATTTTCATGCTATGCTTCGCAGCTTTACTAAGGAATTATAGGTATGGTAGCTTCCCGTTGCTTTCCACACTGGTGAGGGATGATGATGATCAGATGATTTTCAGGGACCATTGGACCCTAAGCTTCCTTACATTTGTCTTTAAGGTGAGGAAAACCCCGGAAAAAAACCTCACCCAGTACCCTATCCTGACTGCGAATTGAACCCGAACAATATATTATACATAATAAGTAAAAATGAGCAGAACATTAAAGAGCAAGAATATAATACAATGAAGCTGCATATCAACTCCCTGCTCTATCACTGAAAAATAATATTACTCCAGTTTACTAATTACCAATATATTTTTTTTTTCTCTCTCTCTAGAGTGGTGGATAAAGAAGGAGGTCTTAAATTGAAGCGCAAGTTTTCAATCCGTCACAAAAATTACCTGGTTAGATCAATATTCTGTCCAATCATGTCTTTCCGACAAGGAGCCTGTGTTGGTAAGAATACATTTTACAATTGACAAATAACATTCGTATGTAGCAGACTTATGGTCTTGTGGTCAGAGTTCCTGATTACATAAATTAATTACGGAAAATAACATTATGAGGTTTTTCATTTAACAATATGAGTCGTATCTCATCTCATACTTCATGTGCCTGTGCTTGAAGAACATGTATGAGGTGAAATACGAGTCATTTTATTAATATTTATCAATTATTAACTCTATAATGTTATCTAAGGGGGCACGCTGTAGCGTAGTAGTTAAGGCACTGAGCTACAAGCCGGAGGGTCGAGGGTTCAAGTCCTGTTGGGGTCAGGATTTTTAAACTGACCCAAACCCTCTGGCGGCACTATGGCCCTGGGGTCGACTCAGCCTCAAACGGAAATGAGTACCAGACGCTTGTTCTGGGGGTAAAGGCGGCCGTCACGCAGGGCTGACAACCCGGCTGACATAAAAAGTGCCAATTGTCTAGATAAAGTGGGAGCCTTAACCTCCTACTACCCCAAGGGCCTCCCGAGGCCTGTTGTGGGATCACTTTACTTTACTTTATAATGTTCTAAACTTAAAAAACAAATGAGGTAATGTGATACATTTTAATATTTAACCTTCTGTTGGGCGCATCTGATGTGAGAGGCACAGGTTGTCAATTTTGTCCCATTCCACTGCCATCAGACGGCGTTGACAACTGGGCATCCGATTTAGCTGTTTCTTTTTACGTGCTGTAAACAACAACCCCACTCAGTTTGCTGTTGACTGTTACCATGTAAAGTAAAGTAAAGTAAAGTGATCCCACTACAGGCCTCAGGACGCCCTTGGGGTAGTGGGATGTTAAGGCTCCCACTTTTTCTAGACAATCGGCACTTGATGTCAGCTGGGTTGTCAGTCCTGCGTGACGGCCGCCTTTACCCCAGAGCAAGCGCCTGGTACTCATTTCCATTAGAGGCTGAGTCGACCCCAGGACCATAGTGTTGCCAGAGGGTTTGGGTCAGTTTAAAAATCCTGATCCCCACGAGACTCGAACCCTCGACCTTCCAGCTTGCAGTGCAGTGCCTTAACCACTACGCTACGGTGCGTCCTCTTACCATAGCGGGTTTTAATATTTTGTTCAGAGAAGCTCATTGCACCCGAAGCCATTACATTATTGAAGATGTGTATTTTGAAAATATTTGTAAGAAAATTATTTATTTAACTTATTTAGACTAAATAATGTTATATTCTTGAATAATTTTGCTAAAAACATTGACTAAGGGTCGTATGCAAATACATTACTCTCTACTCAAATTACTTCCAATCACTGGTGAGCTGAGATCGAATTAACGGCCGCCTTAACCGGTCATGCATGAATGTTGACGTTTTCGTAATATTGGCAACGAATTACCCAGAATTCTCAGCGATAAAACCACTTCCGTTATTTTTGTCTGCTATAGAGGAATGCATTTATGCTTGCATCCCACAAATAATACCGTATACAAACACGTCTACGACGCACAATATTACGCCGATTCTCCTGTTCTTCCAGTTGAATTCTTTGGTAGACTCTATCAAATTCCTCTTCTCCGCATATACCAAAAACATGATCGAAGTCTTTAAGGTCCGACATCTTGGATAAGTTTCAAACTACATCGGTTACCATCGGTTCCCTTCGGGATTTTCACATAAGTTTATATCTTGAGCTACGATCTTAAGGTACCTTGTCAGGTAGCTTTACAATTATTACCGCGTGAATAGATTTCTGAGTAAGAAAAATGTGTTTGGATAAAACTTTATCAGCAGAGAACGCCTTTTACTGTCTAATGCATTCAAACATTCGACCCTAAATGTTGATAATGTGAACTATTTTCAAGTATATTTGAACTGAACCAAACCTGTTCTCACTTTTATACCATGTTGTTTGAAGGCTTGTCACAAATTTGTTTAATCAATATTATGTCCAATAAAAAGTTTTCTAGAAGCAAATTTTGAATATTTTATCCTTTGGACATTCCTAACAATATTTCTTTGACTTCCCGTTGTTCAGATTGGCAAACAGTGCGTTGAATACATTTTTTTTAAGCCTGTGCTGATCAGGCACATTGCACCTGAACTCGAAGGTCAGAATATTGCATCCGACAGAAGGTTAATAATGTTATGTTTATGAATTTTTTCATCACTTAGTAATAAATTGTTTTTGATTGCAGTTACAGGTAGTGAAGATTCTTGTGTTTATTTCCTGGATATTGAACGTGAGGAGAAACCTTGTGTCAACAAGTTGCAGGGTCATGCCTGTCCTGTATTGGGTGTTAGTTTCAACTATGATGAATCTCTTCTAGCAACCAGTGACTATCAAGGTCTAGTCATCATCTGGAAGAGAGAAAGACCACCTACTAATTCCACTCAACAGAACACTTAATACAAATTCACTATTTTTATTGTTCAAAGAGAATAAATAAAATCCATGATCACATCTTATTAGAATAGAAACCATTTTCACATAAAGGTTTCTGTTACAAATGAAATATTTGAATGAAATATTGATAACTATGTTTTGTTTTAGTTTTGAATAAAAAATGTATTTTTTATATTCTGTGATACTGTAATAAATTACAAAGACAATATACATTTCCTTTTTATTCAACAATAATCACACACTAACATTCTTTAATGGATGAGTCAATTCTTATCTTTACCCCATACTTCAATTTTTTTTTTAACACAGGAACTGCAGTTTTCAAGAGGAGTCCCTCTCATCCTCAGCTGATATTATGACCACCGGATTTTCATTTGAATCTTCATTTATAATGTTGCCATCAGGTGCTAATTTGATGAACCTTGAAATCAAGGCCTGTTCATTGGGAATTGTGTTAAAAAAAACATGAAGTATGAGGTAAGATAATTGACTCATTTATTCATTGAATTAAGAACCTCATAATTTGAGACCAGATGTTAGAGAAACTGCCTATAGTTATTTATTATAGATATTGTAAAAGTGTCTTCATATTTGTTCATACCAATGACCCTAAAGTTGTTTTCCACAAAGTTCATTTTGCCTATAAATGCATATTTCAGCTTATAATGCATATAAGTGCCTATTTGCAATTTTTTCTTGGTATTAACTCAGTATTTCAATGAAATCAATTGAAATGGACAAACTTCATGACACAAATCATTTCATAGAAGTTTTCAAGTGCTCTTTTTATAAATTCCCTTAGAATATTTTAGTATAAGGGTGGCAATAACTTAACAGGTAGATGTTTTCCCCCTCAATGCACTGCCGTTAGGTGAATATGTATTTTTCCAAATCGTGCATTCCCATTAAGCGAAATAGCCCTATGCTATGTCCATTGTATTATGCTCCAGCTCTAAGGCATGGAGAAAAGTTCTTTTCTTCTTTTCAATACAAACATTGCTGAGTGACAAAGAGGGTAGATAGCCTAAGCTTTCTTTCTCTGGCTCACTCCTGGTGCTGAAATCTTTAGGTGACTGGAAATATTATTTTTGATTTTGGTAACACTGAATTCAGTCTGCAGTCCTCATTCACAGACAGGTGCTTCTAAGACAAAGTGGTGCAGCAAGTGTATGTGGCTTTTTTTTTTTTTTTTACCTTTCAAACAGTTTTTTAAGATACCTAAAGAGCAGACAATAGAAAAAGACAATCTGACAAATTTCATGAATGAATTTGGTGCGGAAATATTCTCAAGTGACAGTTTTGCTCTTTGTAAAAAGGCAAAACAAATTTCAAAAGCATGTCTGATATCTTCACATACTATTGATAGCATGTGTTTATATTCTTAACATAAGCCTGTAAAAATTTATGTTGTTGTCCATTTTTCTAAGAGCCTATTTTGAATTTTTTAAGTGCCTAATATCCGGACTCTACTCTTAATGTTATGTCCCATATTTAACTTATGAACTATCATTATTCTAATTGGTTAGCATTTTATTTAAAAATTGTCTTTAATGGCTCACGTTACTATTAGCAATACAATTTAAGTCTGGATGTGAAAGGGCCAACAAATTTTGCTCAAAAGCCTTTTATTTTAGGCTTGGGGTTCTTTTATGTGCCAGAAACTTATGGCATGGAACCCTTGGTTTTAATTCTCTTTAGAAGGAAGCCTTATTCAGGATTTTTATGGCATTACAAGACCCAGGCAGGTTTGAACCTGTGACCCTCGGAACCAGAACATGGTAATCACTAATACAATAGGATGTACTTTCTTCCTTGACCCTTAGACAAGATGATAACTAACAACTTCTACTACATGTCCACCGCTGTGGTCTCAAGGTAGCATTGCTGCCTTGTCACGCAGCAGGCCCGGGTTCGATCCCCAGCCGGGACAATTTTTCTGGGTGAGGTTTTTATCGGGGTTTTTCCTCACCTATAAGACAAATGTCAGGAAAACTTTAAAGCCCAAACGGTCCCCAAATTCATATGGCCATCGCAATCATCATCATTCATATTAAGCTTAGGATTAGGGACTCTCCTGACGCACCACTATCATCATCATCACCCATGATATCATCGGACCAACTGGGCATTTTCTCTCTGGTTTTCCTATAATAAGCTTCCATGCACGTCTTTCATTCCCCATTCGTGCCATATGTTTTCTTATTATATCTGGCTTCCTAGTTAAGAAGTTAATGATTTCCAAATTAATTAAAAGAGTTGGAGATTTGACTGAGGATAGAAGCAATGACTTTTGAAAAAACCGGTCCTGTGAAAATCACAGTTTTATGAGATGAAATGTAAAAAGTTATTTCTGACTCACTTATACAAAAAAATCATTAAAATAAATTCATAAACATGAGAGAATAAAAACATTTTTCAGTTCTTCATGACTTGGCTTAATTTTTTTAATAAGTGGTACCTTATTTATATCCTTAACATACCCTGGAAGTATGTTATATAATTTAAGTCAAAATACATTTAGTGATATAAACCAAAATTTTAGTCTATTAAAATTCTTGTTACAAACAAATTGACTATTAAGAAAATATGTACACACAAAGTTCAAAGATATAGATACTAGAAAGACAAGAATATTCTTCTTCATGTTTCCCTTAACAGAGATTTAGGCACTCTCCTCCTACAGGGGAGAATTTGAACCATACTAATTTAGTTACACTTGTTTTCATGTAGATGTCATTTTAGTGGCCCATGGCCAGCGTTCTGCCTCATACTAACATCTAGGAAACCAAGGTAGTGCTAGGACGGGAAAATTCGGTAAATTTTGCTTAGAGGCCTTTTCATTCAGGCTTAAGGATCTTTAACGAGCCTGAAAATCTTCAGACTCGGGACCCACAGCTTAAAGTCCCTCCCGGAGGACTTGCTCCTTGGATTTTTCCATCCTAAAAAAATCCATCACCCTGGCTGGGTTTGAACCTGCGACCCTCAGGACCAGAGGCAAGGAGCATAACCACTAGTCCACCGGACAAGAATATTAAGAGATATAAAACAGTTTTTACATTCATCAATGAAACTAAGTAACACTATACTGGTACATTAATTTCATTATTTTTTGTGCTAGAAAAACACTGTGCAATTTAACAGACCAGTCCCAAAAACAGAAAAATTATCACTTATTACAGATGTGTTAAGAGTGAGTGGAGAACATATTTTTAACGACTCACCTCATATAATTTCAAATTTCTTTGATACTGGCGGTTCAGACAATATCTTCTCCCTCTTCAGTCATGGCTTCCACTCAGTGAAGTGGGACAAGATATTGTCTGAAACCGCCGGTATCAAAGAAATTTGAAATTATATGAGGTGTGTCATTAAAAATATGTTCTCCACTCACTATTAATGATATAACCTCAATGTTTACTTCCCAATATTAATTTAAATACAGATGTATGTTTGGTTCAGCACAGTTCTCAAATTTTAAAAAAATGGGAGCAATTGTCAATAGAACAGGGCTAAAAGAATTAGATATAATATCCTTATATCACAAACGACAACTACTGAAATTAAAACATTTGTTCTGTTCATCCTTACCTCTTCGAGTTGTTTTTGTCAAAATATGTTTCAGAGCTTCTTAGCCCCATCATCAGCGATTACAAACTGAATTTTCTCATATTGTCGGCCCTGAAAATTCAGTCTGTAATTGCTGACGATGAGGCTAAGAAGCTCTGAAACATATGTTCGACAAAAACAACTCTAAGAGGTAAGAATAAACAGACCAAATGTTTCAATTGTTAAACAAACCTCTTAATGTTACTTCCTATTGTATTTTAAAATAACTACTGAAATGTTCTTTATTAATTACCTTCATCATGATGTTTTCATGTTTCCACTTTTAACAACAAATTCAACAAACACTATGCTAACACCTATACTTTGTCCTCAGAGAACAAAAAAGAACAAAAAACAATAAAAGAGAACCTAAAAAATTACATAAAATCAACAAGCAGTACAAAAGATAATATATTTAATAAGAATTTCAACATTAAAGAGTTAAACATAGCCATTAATAGTTTAAAATCAAACAAATCTCCAGGAGCAGATAATATACATGCAGAATTTCTCAAACACCTTGGCAATAAAGCCAAAACTCAATTGCTCTCCCTTTATAATCTTTCTTGGAACACAAAAGTTCCTGATGATTGGAAAAAAGCCATTATAATACCTATTTCGAAAACAAAAAAATCAACAAATACTTTTTCAAATTATCGCCCAATAGCACTAACTAGTGTAATTGTTAAAACTATGGAAAAAATGATTTCAAATCGATTAAATTGGTATTTAGAAACCAATAATTTACTTTCACCCAATCAAGCTGGATTTAGAGAATTACAATCAACAAATCAACAAATTGTACACCTAAGTCAAGCTATTAAAGACAGTTTCAACAGAAAAGAAGACACTCTGGCAATGTTCGTTGATTTCCAAGGAGCATATGACTCTATTTGGAGATATAAATTATTAGAAAAAATGCAGACTTTAGGCATTCAAGGGAATATGCTACTCTGGATCAGCAATTTTCTCATCCAACGGTTCATCGCTACAAAGTATAATAATCACCTCTCTAAATACCAACAAACACATCGAGGTTTACCACAGGGTTCTGTACTCAGTACCATTCTCTTCAATATCTACATTAATGATCTACCTAAGCATATAGAAAAGCTCGAAACGAAAACCCTACTTTTTGCTGATGATGTTGTAATATGGGTCTCCAAACCGAAAAACCAAAGTCAACAATTAATAACCATAGCCCAACAATCACTAATACAGTTAGAGAATTGGACATCCCAGAACTTAATGAAGATAAATATACAGAAAACAAATTATCAACTATTTACATTAAGAAAGAAACCACTACCCATCACTCTGAAATTGGAGGGTGAATTATTAACTCAAACACATGAAGCAAAATATTTAGGAATAACTCTGGACACAAAATTAACATGGAAGAAACACATGGAGAATATATGTACAAAGATAGAAACAAGGTTACCATTATTAAAACGATTAGCAGGGAAAAAGTGGGGTTGCAACACACAAACCCTAAACACCTTCTACCAAATGTACATAAAACCTGTACTTCAATATTGTGAAGAAATCCTAGTAACTACTAAAGTGGAAAAACTTAATAAATTGCAGAACCAAATCCTCCGTCTGATAACAGGAGCCGTTAAAACAACACCAATCACTGCCATGCAAATCTTAACAAATAACCCAAACATAGCATCTGAAATTGAGAAAACAGCAGTCACACAGTATGAAAAATTTTTAAGGCTACCCCATAATAACTGGACCCAAAGAAAACCACAAGTATGTTTAAAATCTCAGCAAAGCTTCCTAAGCATTGTACAAGAAATCAAACAGAAATTGCAACTTCCACATTCAAAAGAAAATATGCAGATGAGAAACAACCCTCTAGAATTTTTGGAAATCGAATATAACCTTCATTTAACAGAAGACATCAAGAAATCTGAAACTCCTCCATATATTTTAAAACAAATGTCACTGGAAATGATAAATCTAAGATACCCAGCTCCTGAATGGATACATATTTTACAGATGGCTCCAGCCTACCAAATGATGGTGGCACTGGCGCTGGTGCAGTATGTCCACTTTTTTCCTTTTATCGTAAACTAAACACAAATTCAACAAACTTTGATGGTGAAATTCTAGCAATTTTCTTAAGTTTACAAAATCTTTTATATCACATCCAAAAATTTACAAAAGTTGTAATTCTATGTGACTCCAAAGCAGCCATTCTTGCTATAACACGAGACACAACACCCAAAAGCATCAAAATTATCGAATGTCACAACATGATAAAACATTTATCCCGTCTACATAAAAAAGTTGTACTTCAATGGATTCCGGCCCATTGTGGAGTGACAGGCAATGAAATAGCCGTTTTCTAGCCAAGAAGGGTAGCAAAATTGTTTCAAACCCAATTTCTGCTCCAGTTTCCTTTCACTCTATCAAAAGAATTATCTCAAATAAATACATCAATAAACTTAGAGAAGAATACACCACCAAAACATCTGGAAAGGAATGGGAAAATCTACAAGCTTATGACATTACTACATTACAAAGAAAATCTGCAGTAGCAACATTCAGACTGCTAACGGGACATGACTGCTTGAATAAACACCTACACAGAATTGGCATAACAGATTCACCTAAATGCCCTTTTTGCAATTTAAATGAAGATATGGAAAGAAACCATCTCCTCCGTTGTCCAGCTTTTGTAGAAGAGACCAGCCTTTCTGCTAAATATTGGAGTGCAAGAGAGCGAATGATTTCATTATCAAGTGCTCGACATTAGATACCAACCAACCACTTTTAACTATGAATCTTCCAGAATATCCGCTACCATTCTCGTGATCCTTTCAAATTTTGGGTTCTTCTATTTCCCTGTGGTCCATAACTTAATATTCCACATCTTTTTTTTTACATTTGATCACCTATATATGTGTTTCCAAATAATTATCACCTGGAGATCCGATTGAAATGAAACGGGTAGCCGAAAGAATTGTTTCACTGAGATGACTTAATGAACTAAAAACAACCACACAAGAATAAATAAGTTGGACCTGCCATTATATTTTCATAACCACACAAAAATTTATACAATCTGAATTAAAACAAAAACTGGCAAAAAATACAAAAATATGAATACACAAAGAAAATTGCAAGACAAAAACAAGGAAAAGCTTCATGGCAAATTATGAGCTGCTAGAGAATCATAAAATTAAAAAAAGAAGCTAAACTTTTGGAACATTTGTCAAAACCCTTGGATTTGACAGTTTGGGAAAAGATACATTCAGAAGAACAAATTTAGATACATGAATTTTGAAATTCCTGGCGAGCAAGATTTGATCTCAAAGTTCATAAAATTGACACCAGATGGCAGTTTTGAAGATGAAGATGTAGACGAAAAGTCAAAAGTCATAAAGATGCCTCCTGAAACCGTGGCCCTGTGCTTGAAGAATACAGAGTTTATGAGGTGAGATGTTCACAACTCACTATTTATTTATTAACTTGAATGCCTCAATGTTATTTCCCATAATTAATTTATGAAATTAGTCATAATCTTGGTCTTGATTTCTAAACAACCATCCATCTATAGTAATTCTGCCCAAGGGCAGGTCTTTCACTGCAATCAAAGCATTTTCATGCTAATGCTTGCAGCTTTACTAGGATATTGTAGGTGTGGTAGCTTTCCATTGCTTTCCACACTGGTGAAGGACGATGATGATAAGGATCATGATGGCCATATGATTTCGGGGACCATTTGGGCCTTAAAGTTTTCCTCACATTTGTCTTACAGGTGAGGAAAAACCCAGATAAAAACCTCACCCAGAAAAACTGCCCCAACCAGGGATCGAACCTGGGCCCGCTGCGTGACAAGGCAGCACGCTACCTCGAGACCACAGCGGTGGACTAAACAATCATAGTTCAGTGTTTTTTGTATCATATTACAAGTATGAGAATGTTATTCAAACCTTTGTATCAGTAGAAATGTCTATGCTTCTTCAGGCGATTTGAAAACACAGCTTCAAAAATCTTTGAAAATGGAGTATGGACAGGATAAGAAGAGAATATAGGTATGGATTTTATAATAAAACACAATCACTCTATCATATTTTTATGCTATTATGCATCTGTACATTCAAAATGAATTATAGACATGAAACAGTGTTATTTTTTAAAATTTTGTACATAAAAAATTAAAAGTAGGCAACCTGAATCACATGACATGCTATCACATTTCCATTATAATATATACACTACTCCCTCACTAATATCATGGTCACCTCAAACCTTATACCACTCTTGCACTCTTTATGGACAATCTGTGAAATTATGCAAAATATTCTCAAAATATAAATAGAAAATCCTAATAAAATTCTGTAACTGTCGATTTAAAAACTAATCTGTACAATTTATTTATGTTCAGAAATTGAAAGAACTGCTTGAAATCAGAATAATAAAAAAAATCTAAATCTGGTATGATCTAGCCACCACTCCCATGATCATTACAATCATTTTGTAATAGTTAATATACCGTTTTAATATTGAAAGAAAAAATATATTAAATTATTTTCAGTCTGATCATCTTATCTCAATATTAATGTTGATTTGTTCTTGCACATGTTTCAAAACAATTCTGTTTTATCGTCAGCTGGACAAGCTGACGATAAAACAGAATTTTTTGAAACATGTACAAGAACAACATTAATATTGAGGTAAGATGATCAGATTGAAAATAATTTAATTAAAATAACCTCAAAATATCACTTCCTAAAATTAAATATTAAAAAAATATGTGTTTATCTAATAATAGAGAGATACAAAAATATTATTTAATTAATAATAGAGTGAGAATTTAACACCTCACCTCATAATTGTAGATTTCTCGAAGACCAGTTTTGTTATTTTTTTGTACCATCTTCAGCTCTATCTAACTTTAGAGTTAAATACAGCTGAAGATGGTACAAAAAAGTAATGAAACTAGTATTTCCAGAAATCTACAATTATTATGAGTTGAGGTGTTAAATTCTAACTCTATTATTAATTAAAATAAACCTCACAGTATCATTTCTTTTAATGAAAAGAAAATTAGTTTTGTATAATGAAGTCCTAATATCTGAAACAAGTTTATATATTCACTTAAAGAGTGATTTTCAATTTTTTCTTTAAGATGACACACACTTTTAATTTTATGTGGAAACAATATTATTTTAATTATATTATTTTTGGTCTGGACATCTTACCTCAATATTAATGTTGATTTGTTCTTGGACATGTTTCAAAACAATTCTGTTTTATCGTCAGCTTTCCCAGACTAAACCTCAAAATATAACTTCCTAAAATTAAATATTAATATTATTTTAATTGTTAATAAGAGTGTCTGGAAAATTTCTTAATACTTTTTTCAGAGAAATTTTCATTAATACTTAATGAATTTCACAGTAACTTGGATTCTATAGCTTTACACCATACAGTTCTGCAGTAATTACTATACCTTGAAAACCTATTTACTAATGTAAATACGTTGTTGTTGTTGTCTAATGCCACCAGGTTGTCTTTTATGACATTTCTGGCTTTCTCCCCTGGCATTGGTGGAATTGTAATCCATTTCTTAGGTTGGGGCACCTGGAAGGCAGAGTTACGTTACCCCGATGATATGATGGGTGATAATTGATAATGAAGCGCCAGAAGAGTTCTTAACCTAAATTCCAGACCATGGGCAACCACAGGAATAATAACCTGTAAGAAAAAATTCCTACGGTCTGACCGGGAATTGAACCCGAGACCTCATGAACAGTAGTCAGTAACGCTGATCACTAGCCCATGAGGCTGAATAGTAATGTAAAGATTTTCAAATAATTTTATGTATAGGAATTCAATAATTTTGGAATTAGTATTTTTTCAAGTGTCTAAATAAAGTTGTATCAGTATTTTTAAATATATTCTTTAATTTTTATTATTAATTTAACACTTCTCACTGAAGGACAAATTATATTTGAAGAAAAAAAAATATGCCTAGACCACAGTTTGAACATAGGAACTTTTTCGCTCTCTATGCCAATGCTCTAACCAACTGAGTTACCTACGCCTCCAATCTAATGCAAATTTTTCTCTTATACATACATAAAATTTGCATTTAGATTGGAGGCCTAGGTAGCTCAGTTGGATAGAGCATTGGCATAGGAAGCCAAATGTCCTAGGTTCAAAACCTGATCTAGGCGTATATTTTTCTCTTCAAATATATTATTTGATGTCTTTAGATCAATAATACTGCAATTCAAAGCTGAGGATGAAAAAGGCCAACAAAATTTTGTCAAGCCCTCTATTTCAGGACTGATGTTCTTTATATGCTATCATAAATCTATGACATAGGATGATAGATGCTCCATCACTGCCGAATACACTAAAAGTAAACTCTGTACCCATGTACAATATAATACCAGGTTATGGAATGACATAATATCAAGCTCCTATTATTGAATGTCTGTGATATACAAGATTCTGGCTGGCCAAGCTTGTCACATTATCACAGGAACAGATTAAATAAAATGGATTACATGAGTACAGAGAAGAGGTGAGATGAAGTTTTTTGGCAGGGAGGAAATTGGAAGATTCCCAATAAAAACCTGCCTTGACTCCAATTCACCCATCATCAACTCCTGATGGAGTGATCAAGATACGATCTCACGATCGAAAGATGGTGGGTTAAGGTGTTTAACCACTTGCATCATAGAACCACTTTGGCAAATACAATATTTTTATTGCTTCTACATTATGGTTTCTTTTGTTATATGTGAGATCACATGCCAGCTATTTAAAATTAATTGAAAATCATCTTCGGTTGGCATGACAAACAAGGACAAATTTCCCATCAATTTCTATTAGTGTCTAATGGTGTCAAGTATAAAGCAAATTCTGGGGTCAGCATCTCCAAGTCCTTGACTTGTATTGTTATGTTATTTTTTGCACGATAGTGCGTTTTGTCGTACTTACAGTAATATTGCAACCATGATTGAAAGTTTAACTTCCTACATTTTGGGGTTGCCAACCTAAATAACTATACTGTAATACTACATATTAAAAAACACATGCGGAAAGTAAAACCACTACCCTCTATGTATACTACATACAATGTATATACAAAAAATATCCAAAAGGTAGTGTTAATATACATTATACGAAACAAAGCACTGCATTTCTAATGAACTGAACTTTATATAAAACAATATACAACAATAAATATGTACTTGCCGCCATTTTATCACTGAATTGATGTCATGCCTCTTGTACTTTTAACTAATAAACATTGCCCACACTGTTAACGTTAGTCAGTTGTTTATAATGAACACAAATATTTCCAACAAAGATGTTATTATTTTACTATAATTTATTATTTTGAAAACACCATCGCGCAAAAAATAATGTATAATGAACGTTTATGAAGAGTTTTACAGAATCTCGGAAATTAAAAACCTCACTATCGCTCAGTTTTTAAACATTTCCTCACTTCTGTAAGAACAACCTCCCAACTTCGCATCATAATATACTATTATGACACTCTTTAAAAAGCTAAGGTCATTAGTCAAATCTAGGCATGAAAAATGTTGTACAGAGGCCTCTTTTTTCAGGCTTGAGTTTCTGTAAATCCTCATCATGGACCCATGGCTTTAGTTTCCTTCTAAAGGAACCCATATTAAGAACTTTTACGTCCAAAAAAATCATATCCCAGCTGGGTTAAAACCCTTGAAACGTGGGACCAGAAACAAAGTATGTTAACCACTATAGTGAGTGCCATTGTTAAAGGCATACAAAGGAGGGCTATGTTGAAACTGTTTCTTCAAGAAAGAACCATTTTAATGGATTTCTTGGATTCTTCACATACCTCACATCACTCTAGTGGTGATGGTTGGTATGTAAAGGATGCATCCCAATAGAGTGATGTCTGGTATGTAAATGAACCAAGAAATCCATTAATATTTTAAAATACAATAGGAAGTAACATTAAGAGGTTTAATTATATTTGAAGAGAAAAATTTTTGCCTAGACCAAGACTCGAACCCGGGACCTTTGGCTTGCCAGGCCAAATGCTCTACCAACTGAGCTACCGAGGCGAGTTACGATCTAGACACAAATTTTTCTCTTATATATATATTCTCTATATATATATATATATATATATATATATATATATATATATATATATTCTCATATATATATATATATATATATATATAAGAAAAATTTGCGTCTAGATTGTAACTCGCCTCGGTAGCTCAGTTGGTAGAGCATTTGGCCCGGCAAGCCAAAGGTCCCGGGTTCGAGTCTCGGTCTAGGCGAAAATTTTTCTCTTCAAATATAATTTATCTTTCAGTGAGAAATGTTAAATCAATAATAAAAACATCATTAAGAGGTTTGTTTAATAATTAAAACATTTTGTCTGTTCATTCTTACATTTTATTTGATATATTCCTGATTTCTTACCATCATCAATCTTTCCATTTTTATTAGTTTATTTAAACTATAATCATTCTTTGGTACTAAATTAATATTAAATTTTCCAAAAATCTTCTGAAATTTGTTGGGTGCCCAAGGGCGATATGTGAATTTCCTGTATTTCTCATCTTTTGGTTTTTCTGTCTGAAGAGTGCTTTCGTTCCTTAATTTTTGTTTTTTGTACTTCTCAATTTTTTTGTGTATCATTTTTTCACTGAAACCATTTTCTTTTGCAACCTTATTTATGTGTTTCCTCTCTAACTCGTACTTACCTAAGAGGTAAGAATGAACAGACAAAATGTTTTAATTATCCATTAAAATGTTTTTTTTCCTGAAGAAACAGCTTCAACATGGTCCACTTTCATCATCATCATCATCATCATCATCACTCCAGGGATTAGGCAATTGCCCGTTCTGACTTCATAATGCATCAGCCCAACGTCTTCTAGGTCTTCCAACATCACGTCTTCCTCTTGCTTGATAATTTCTTGCTAACAATGGATATCTCTCCTTACTCATTCCATCCATGTGATCAATCGTTTTCTGTCTGTAATTCGTGACTTTATCCAATAAAGGCTGTACTTTCAATTCTTCTCTTATATCCTCATTTCTTATTCTATCAAGTCTTGTACATCCTTTTACTTGTCTTAGGAACCTCATCTCCGCCGTCTGTATTCTATCCTTCTGTTTTTTCACTGGAGCCCAAGTTTCACATCCATACAATATTGTGGGAACCGCCATAACATTATACATTTTTATCTTGGTTTCTTATCCGGCTGATTTCCATGAAGCTTCTCAGTAAGATAAATGTCTCCTGGAAGCATTATGAGCGCTTCGCAGGACAAGGATGGTGGAAGGGCTGCTTCCTCTAAGCCTCCAAACATGCTCCTCTGGGTATCCACCCCCCAAGAGAGGGCTGCTTCTTCCACTCTTCAAGCCCTACAAGTTTAGCTGTGCTATTCCTTGTCGCCCTGTTGACCGTTGAAGACTTGACGAAGATGTGGCCGCCCAATATGGATACAGACGCCATTCTTTCGTTGTGAGCTATACTTAGTTCCCCTCGCCTCTTACCCACCAGCAAGATTAACCTAAGTCAATCTTCCCCAGTAGGGTCGTCTGGTTCATCGGGTACTAAGCCCCCCCCCACCACTTTCATATGGCTTAAACTGTGGCACTCACTATAGTCCACCAGGACTGACACTTGCACTGTTACTTGCAGAGTTGTTTTATAAGTGTGTATTGTTGGTTCAAAAGAGTATTCACATCATAAAACAACTTTGTTCAACTTTTTGAGCTTACCATAGAAAATTAGATATGAAAAAAATCTTCTTCTTCTTCTGCATTCATGGATTAGGTTTGTTGACCCGTTCCGACTTTAGCCCATCTCTTTCTAGGTCTGCCCACATCTCGGGTGCCTTTAGGTTTGTATTTTGTTATTTGTTTTGGATATCTATCTTCATTCATTCTGTCTATGTGTTGCTTCCATTTTTGTCTATATGTATCTATTTTATCAATTATTGCAAATATTTCAAGTTCCTGTCTTATTTCTGTGTTCTTGATTCTGTCTTCCTTAGTGCACCCTTTAACAGATCTCAGAAATTTCATTTCTGCCGCCGTTATCCTACTTAGATCTTGTTTCTTATGTATTCAGGCTTCTGATCCATAGAGCAGTACCGGTACTGCCAACGTTTTATAAAATTTTAATTGGGTCTCTCTTGAAAGAGGTAGTCCATTCCAGGGAGTAGGCGCCCCTGCCCTTTTGTGAGCTCTAGGTCCCACTCGCCCAGTGGGTAGTACCTGGGTAGGGCCCCGTCCACAGGGTTACGTGGGGAGAAAAGAAGTCCCCAAAGCCATAGTGAAGGCAACTTCTCTAGGAGACGAACACTCCGAAATTGCAGTTCCCTGCCCTCCAGGAAGAGGGGTTTGGCTAGAGGCTGGTAACCTCTACTAGTAAAAAATAACTTTCTCATAAACTTCAGCAGAAGAAAAGCCGGATTGATAAACCTTATGAAAAAAATAATTTATTTTTTATTTACAGTGTTCTGCCCTAGGGCAGGTCTTTCACTGCAATCATAGCATTTTCATGCTATGCTTTGCAGCTTTACTAGGGAATTATAAGTGTGGTTGCTTCCTGTTGCTTTCCACACCGGTGAAGATGATGATAATGGCCAGATGATGTTTGGGGACTTTTTGGGCCTCAAAGCTATCTTACAGGTGGAAAAAACCTCACCCAGACCGACTGGAAATCGAACTCAGGCCAACTGCATGACAAGGCAGCATGCTACCTCGAGACTACAGCAGTGGACATATGAAAGAATAGTTGACTTAAATTATTCACACAACAAAAAAGAATCTGCATTTAAGAACTGGATTTACACAAAAATGCTAATTTTAATAAAATAAAATGAGTTATAGATAATCTCACCTCATATAATTCAGTTCTGGCTTCTATAATCCCATTTGATGGGTCTATGTTGTATGGTGCGGTAAGAGGGGAATGCAAGTTGCAGGTACTGCCAGCAACTACACTCAGTTTTGAAAATATAACAGTTACTACACGTTGAATTTTTTTATCTACTAGTTCTGTGTTAGTGAATACCTATGTTTTCTCATATGTTTGGAGTGTTCATTATAGAATAGTGTTGTTTTTATAACAATTTATTTTATTATTTTTATTAATAAGAAAATGTTTTTTGCATGGCTACTACTTCCCTCCCCCACTCAGCAATGTTCCCAACTGCCACATGCCTTAGGATTCACTAAGATGTCTACAGTTACCATAACTGGACTATACACTCCATGTTCTTCACAGCACAGGACCACGGTTTCAGAAAGTCATTTCTATCTTCAGCCATTTTTCCGACTGTTGAAAAAAGAAGAAAAAAATTCAACAGTTGGAAAAATTGCTGAAGATAGGAATGACTGTTCCTGAAACCATGGCCCTTTGCTGTGAAGAACATGGAGTTCATGAGGTGAGGTGATGTATGACTCATTTTAATTTTATTAATTTGTAAGCCTCGTAATGTTAATTCTCATCATAAGTTTTATGAAATGTATTTTCCATGTTTTTGTTTTATTTTTATGGTTGAACCCTTCTAAAAAAAGAATCCATGAGCTGTTCTAGACTGCAGTTTTGGAGCTTATTTCCATCATCAGTAGGCTCTGGTCGACCAGTGTTATGTCGTTTCTTGGTGGTTTTCTTCTTCCTTCTATTGGTGGACTGATGAACCTCTGGATCAGGTCAAAATTTGCGGGAGTTCTGAAATTCATGAGTTTATCTTTCTTGTTTTTTTGGATGTGGACTTTTTTACCAGACCTTTTTGTTTATCTGTGTGTTTGATTAAGCTAGCTTTTGTATTGATTAAATGTTTTTCAGACCAAGCAAGGGCTGCTACAGCTGACTTATCCACTTCACCATTTTATACATTTCTAAGATGTTCTTTCAATCTAGTTTCAAACTAGGCTAATCAAACACACAGATAAACAGAAAGAACTAATAGTCTGGGAAAAAATCCACATCCAAAAAAAAGAGAGATAAACTCATGAATTTCGAAACTCCCGCAAATTTTGACCTGATCCACCGATAGAAGGAAGAAGAAAACCGCCAAAAAACGGCATAACACTGTCTACCAGAGGCTACTGATGATGGAGATAAGCTCCGAAACTGCAGTCTAGAAGAAAAAGGATATGAGGTGAGGTAATAAAAACATTAATTTAATTCTTAAATTAAACCTCATAGTGTTTTTCCCTGTGAAAGTTAAATAAATAAGTAATTAATAATTACATAATAAATTATACATTTTCACAGTTTCCCTCAAATCAAGTACCAAGAGTGGTAAATGAAGACTTTTTTCTTAAAATGTTTTCTACAAGAAATGTTAGTATAGTTTGCAGATTTGGTTATCAAGAAACCATTTTTACGATAGAATTAAATTTTAGTTACCTATTAAATATCCTACTTAATTATTGATATTAATGTATGATTATGGATTCAGTTTTATTTATAAATAACAAAGCAAAGAAAAAACTTTGATTTCAATTATTATTCACATTTCCCAATAACCCGCAACAAATCGAGGCACTCATATATTCTATACTCAATCAATCACAAACATAACAATTAAAACTTACTATCGTATTTACCTGATTCTTGATTATTGACAGAATTCTATTAATAACTATTGAGTAGGGTTGGATGATGCTTTTTTTTAAGACTAAAAATAATCCAATACTGTATATTAAAATATTTCTTGCATCATATTTTTACTTCTAAATATATTTGAAAGAAATCACAATAAAATTGAAGAGCTAATAAAAGCATGATTACAGGGACTATTTGATGACTGATTCCCTCCTATTTTTATTTTGATGATTATGAATGTCCATTCCATATCCTTCACAGATAGGCCTACATTAATGTTTACAAACACATACATCAGTTTTCTTTACCTTTCTAATTCATAAGAAAGAAACTGATGAAAAGTTGCTGAATTTCATTTCTAAATATTTTGTTTTATATGTAAGATTTAGAGCCAAAATATTTTTGAAATGATAATTACAGATTGTGCAGTTCTGGATATATTTTTATATTGAAATTCTTTTTGTATTTCTCTAAGATTCCATTTTGTGTCTGTTCTTGGAATCTGTCCACATTCAAGATACTTTCTTTTATCATAAGATTTACATAAGTAAATCATATCAGAACTAATATTGTAAAAGACTCTTCTACATCTAAGCCTGAATTATAAATTTCTCTTATTAAAATTAAAGTGATAATAAATAATTATTTTTACATAATCCATTCTTCCATTAAACTATAAATATGGTTAAAATTTCAGATTTATAATTAGGAAGATTTTTTTTCTTTAATCAACTAAAAATAACTTCGTAAATTACCTCATATTTCATGTTTCTTTAAACAAGGGAACTAGTTTTAAAGAGAAAAATCTCTCTTATTTTCAACCGACATTATGACTACCAGCTTTTCGTTGGTATCTCCATCAATAATGTTGCTATCTGATGTTGATTTGATGAACTTCAAGATGAGGTCACGTTCATCAGGAATCTTGAAATTCATGGATCTAAATTTGTTCTTCTGAATGTATTTAGATCAAAGAATTTAGATCCATTGAACAAATTTAGATACATGAATTTCGAAATTCTTGATGAACGGGACCTCATCTTGAAGTTCATCAAATCTACACCAGATGGCAACGTTATTGATGGAGATTCCAACGAAAAGCCGGTAGTCATAATGTCGGTTGAAAATGAGAGACATTTTTCTCTTGAAAACTAGTTCCTGTGTTTAAAGAAACATGAAATATGAGGTAAGATGTAAAAAATGACTCATTAATTTACGAATTAAGAACCTCATAATGTTATTTCCCATATTTAACTATGAATAAAAATAACTTCTTACAGTTTTATAAATAATGCAAGTTAAAGAAAATTCCACAGTGATTTTTATAGGATATAGCAATACTAGCTTGACACTACATATGCTACATTTGAAGTAGGGAAACAATATTCTTTACATAAACATATGCTATTTGTGTTGCAATCTTAACTTTTAGCACATAAAAATATTTTCCATGATGATAATGATTATATTAGTAACTTGGTAAGTAGTACCTGTAGAAGACATCATTTTGTACTAATGGTATAATCATAATTCTATTCTATCTACAATGGCATAACATCTTGCTGTATTTTTCTCCTTTATCTTGTACAGGTCCAAAGATGTGCCCTAAAAGAATTCTTCTTTCAAATATTGCAGGAAAGATAAAACTAGTATTTTGTATCATAAATATCCAAATCTAGAAATAGACTAAAAATAGGTGGTGAATTGTAAAAGTTAGAATTTAGTGACATGCAGAATAAAGAACTGGGAATGAATATCATTAGATAGGAAACGTCTAGATGGGTTCATTGAGAAGGCAAAGATTTTCTAGGACCGTTAAGAAATATATCTATTTACAGTTTTAACAAAGGGTACTGTAGTCATTTTTTAAAGATCCTGCAAACCACAAACCCTCCTCACATTTATATCTTTACACATGAAGATAAACATTTTATGCCAGAATTATTTCATATTTTTAGGAAGTAACACTGTAAGATTTTATTTAATAATCGTTAAATGAATCAGATTTTACATCTTGCCTCATATATTTTGTATATCCAAGACTGGTTTCGAAGAGTCTACTCTTCATTGTCAACTGGCATCTCTTGGATATATACAAAATATACGAGAAGAGATGTAAAATCTTATTAATTTTATGATTATTAATAGAATTACTGTGGACTAGTGGTTTTGTTCCTTGCTTCTGGTCCCGAGAGTCACGGGTTCAAACTTGGCAGAGTCAATGGATTTTTTAGGATAGAAAAATCCAAGGAGCAAGTTCTCCTGAAGGGACCACGAGTCCTGAGTCCTGAAGATTTTTGGCTTGTAAAAGATCTTTTAAGTCTGAATAAGGAGGCTTCTAAGCAGAATTTATCGATCTTGTTCATCTTAGTAATATCTTAGTTGCCTTCTAGATATCTCATTCGGTTGGTATGTTGACTGCATATCATTCATGACACCTTCAGGGAAACAAGCGTAACTAAATTAACTTTATCCATATTTGGTTTGTCTTCCGGGCTTATAGGCCGTGGTCTGGTTGTCTTCTTACTCGACATTTCGTCTACCGCAGCAGTAGACGAAACGTCGAGTAAGAATTCTTTTAGGGCACATCTTTGGACCTGTACAAGATAAAGGAGAAAAATACAGCAAGATGAAACTGATAAACTCTGTAAAGACAAGGATTATAGTAAGATTTATTAGAATGGGCAGGTCATGTGATGAAAAAAAAAAAGAATATTGAACAAGGAGACTTTATGGTAAAACCAGAGGGAATTAGTTTTGCCATTGCAACAAGTGGGGAAAACTGATATTTTCAATCAAATCATCATCCTAGGCAAAAATTTGGCATTATAAAAACTCTGGTTGACCGGGCAAACAGGATTTCTGAACCACAATACCTTCAAGAAGAAATTAATCATCTTAAAACAGCCTTCCAAGAAAACGGATATAGTTAAATTGATTTTAACCGTGCAGTAAATCCTAAAAAAACAAGGAACTAACAACAGAACTATGGAACAAATCAAAGGTAAGTTTTTCTACCTTATGTTAAATCTATAACAGACAAAAAAACATAAGATCCAGACTATCTACAAGCCTACACATAAAATTAGCAACACATTAAATCCAGCAAAAGATAAACGAGAACTTTAAGCACTGCTGGCATATATCGTATTCCATGTAGTTGTGGTGAAGTGTACATAGGAACTACAAAACGGATGATAAGTACAAGAATACGAGAACACAAGAGAAATTGTAGGTTGAAACAAACTGAAAAATCGTCTGTAGCAGAACATTTAGTGAATAACAAAGAACGTGCCATAAAATTTGAAGAAACACAAGTTTTGTCCAAAACACAACATTATTACACCAGACTTCACAGAGAGGCTATTGAAATTTACAAACACAAAAATTCCTTTAACAAAAAAGAAGAAACTATGAAGATTAATAAAATTTGGATTATGGCATTATATAACATGAGAATAAAACCTGACTTATGCCAGCGACAACCAAACAGAAAAATAGCTCCAAAGTAACGGACCGTGTAGAAAACATCACCACACAACACTCAACTATAAATAAGGACACAATTTCCAACACACAGCCAGCCCAGTCTGCAGCCGACATTTGAAGAGTTAAGAGATCAAAGAGCATGCAGAATCTCCTGAGGATGTCTACCACAGTAGTAGACAAAACATCGAGTGTTAATAAAACCAGACCATGGCCATTTAGCCCAAAAGACATAAAATACATGAATATACCTTATACTTATCTGACAAATATCTGATAGAATACAGAAAAAATTACGCATCTTCTTCTTTGGCATACAGCTCTTATAATCTTTTTCCATACAGTTCAACTATCTCAATCTAGATCTGTCTCTATGCTATCTTTCTCCTAGCTCACCCATAAAGACCCTTCTCACATTCCTTGTATCCTCCATTCTCATTAAATGCCTATTCACAGAAATCTTCTATCTTTAATAGTAGTGATAATATTGGTTTTATAATTGAATTTACCATTTCTAGATTAGTGCAAGTTCTCCATTGATTTTGATATTTCGACTACTATGAAGTCTGAGAATTTGGAACAAGGAAATTTCAAATCTAGTAGATGAGATTTCTAACAGGAATTTCATGACTTGAACACAGGAGAAATGAAGAGACAAGAAATTAAATTCATATAGAAGATGTAACCCAAAAAATTACCAAAATAAATGGATGGATCATGTTGTCAGGATGAAGGGAAATCACTTTCCATAGATAAACTTTGATGGAGTCAACAATTCTAATGAGAACAGAATAGTACATACTGTGTAATTAATTATGATGATGACTACTATAATCAATTCAAAGTGACTATTGACTTTTACTCCCAGTTGGTAGGAAAATTATACTATCATAAGAGAAATTAAGAAATTTGAGATAATAGCCTTTCAATGGATTCTGTCACATGGTGGACTACCAGTATTTGGCAATGATATGGCAGATGAACCCGTAAAAAAAGAGGCACCAGAACCAAATCACAATAAACACCAAACTATCCCTTCATAGAAAGATTGAAGAAGTTAAGAAAGCATTCCAAATTGAACACATGCAAGAGAACTCTGAAGCAGTAAAGGGAAAGTCATAGGAAAAAATAGACAAGTTACCAGTAGAAGTAAACAACAAAGGGCACAAGGAGGCATGGCAAAATTTAGACAGATGGCAGGGCATGAGTGTCTCGCTCACCATCTGCAAAGGATAGGCATATTTCAGTCCAACAGATGTGTTTTGTGTAATAATCCAGATTACATTATGGGCAAACATCTCCTGCAGTATCCAGAACTTAACACCACAGCACAACAATCTAAAGACCCAGTCAGCTTGTACTGGGAGGCTCGAGAGAAGATGACTTAAGCATTGATTCTGGCCATTGAGAAACAATACTCACAAACAGAAAAAAACATTTGTATTTATGACATTCCTCTGATGAAGGTACAGCTATTAGGAATGTTAATTAAAGTAAATATTATTAATTAATTAAATAAAAATAAAACTGTTAAGTTTTATATGATTTTCATATTTATTTAAATATAAATTCATTACAGCTGTTTCAGTACTTTATACTTTCTTCAGACAGCTGTAACAAATTTGTATTTAAATAAATATGAAAATCACATAAAACTTTTATTTTCATTTAATTAATAAAAAATGGATTTTCATCAAGTAGACACCAAATCAATATCGATTAATTGAAGTAAATATTTATGCAAATCTTATAAAATTTTGATGGTTTTATTTATTAAATACACCATGGATTTTCATCAAGTAAACACCAAATCAATTTATCACTTATTAATATAGATCCACAAAATTTGCGAGTCGCAATAACGCGAAATGCTCTAATTTTATCATTTTCGTGTACCATTTCTTAACTCCACTTCCCATAACCTCAAAAAAAGCATTTATGAATCGCAAAATAACGAAAAATCCTATGATAATGCAAAATAACATCGAAATTTAAAACTTTCAACAAATTCCGGAGATTTATTTGTTCTTTTTGCGAAATTTTCATAATGCATTTTTAAACACTGTTTTCGGATTCCATCTTCTCTTTAACTGTCATATCTGCTTCCTCCATGCACTCTTGTAAAGGGAAGTGGTTGCAACACAGTTCACAACATAGAGGTAATATTTTCTGTCCTTCTCATGCTCAAATATGGTCTCTCCATAGATTTTAAGTTCTATGGCC
The DNA here is from genome assembly GCA_030220185.1 of Diploptera punctata. NCBI lineage: Eukaryota > Metazoa > Arthropoda > Insecta > Blattodea > Blaberidae > Diploptera > Diploptera punctata. The sequence continues at coordinate 379,545 of JASPKZ010003880.1, forward strand.
AATATGAATTCCAAGAAATACGAATTATATTAATATGTAAGATAAGTTTTTCCCCCTAAATTTTTTGCAGACATAATTATAAATTTAGTGACTACAATTAAAATTGTATGCATTTTAGTGTATTAAAATCCATATCAACTGTACAAGCTAAAAGTTGACTTTAAACTACTGGATATATCATTCTTAGTGGTTTAATATACTAAACTAAGATTAAAAAGATTCAAATTTACATTCCTTTTGGAATAACACCGCCAAATTCCCAATAACATCGAATCATGGATCTCTACTTACTAATGAAGAAATTTGAAAAGAATTAAAAACCAAATCTAATTACAGGAGCTATTAATCAATACCAAAATATATGGTCCCACCATGTATTAAGAATGTCTCATGATAGATGGGTCTGCCAAATTCAGAAGTACCATCTCAACGGGAAAAAAGAGAACCAAGGATGACCTAGAAGAAGATGGAGAGAAACAAATTCAAACTTGATCTTGAAGTCAGAACAGGCCAAAGCGTCTAAATCATGAAGTTATTGATGATGGTAGAAAAACCAAAAGTAAGATGAGAAGATGGAGTGAAATCAATTGGAAAATGTTGACTGAAATTCAAGAAGAATGGAGAATGTTTTTGGGGGAGGTAAGGCTCACTTAAGAGTTATTCAAAGCTAAAGGTAGTTGTATTCTCACATGTTCAGCACTGCACAATCTATGTCTACCAGTTGGTAACTACATACTATTACTACATCAGCAAACTTCAGTTTCTAATTCAGTTATTGTTAAATCATTTCTCTTGCTCTTTTTCCCCTTCGTTATACCCCAGCACCTGCGATTGGACGGCTTCGAGTGCATTACAAATAAAAAATATACACAACCCCATTCCATTGTAACTTCTACATCCATCCCAATCAAGCCACAGATAACAGGCAACTTACTTACTTACTTATCAATAACAACACAAACAAATTAACAATCAAAACAGCAGTTTGTGTGATCATATGTTAAACATTAAAAATTATTAAATATTATTTAATACACAATTTCAAACTTACAACTCTTAAAAATAAAATATATACAAGAAATATCTTAGGTGCCAATATAAAAAGTGATTTTGACATGCACATATATTTAAATAATAATTATTATTATTATATATTCTATATGTTTATGATGAGGCCTATTTGGTTTTTGAAAGCATTTCAATCATCCACCACCGACTTGCTAGGCCTGACATGGCTTCACTGGAGCTCCTTTAGCTCGCTCATTTCAGGTATACTTGTCAGCATGATGCACATACAGCTGATGTGCATCAGATTGATTTACGTCAGGTCGATGTGCAGGTCCAACAAGAAACCTGAAATGCGCTCTGATGGTTGGAGGCATATTTGGAATCGACCTTCCGAAAGGACACGATAAGATGATGATATGATGAATTAATGATAAATTTGGCTATTCTTTAAATTAAGCCATACAGTTCCCAACCACAAAATCTATACTATGCACAGATTCAAAACATCATGTGTAGGATTTTCACAGTTTTACTAAATAAATTTTGCCACCTTATCAAATTATTCATAAAATAACATTGCTAGGCTAACAGCGTTACTGTTCTAGTTAAAGTGAGTGGATTATTCCAAGGTATATAAGGCAAGACTGCTAAAGAAGCACTCACCAATAGATTGAGTTCTCCATCCCGTGACAGGTCCTAATTTCTTCATTATTCATGAATTAATCAGTCATTTTTTACATCTTACCTCATAGTTTATGTTTTCTTAAACACGGGAACTGCAGTTTTCAAGAGAACCATCTCTCTCATTTTCAACCGACATTATGACTACCGGATTTTCGTTGGAATCTCCATCAATAACGTTGCCATCTGGTGTTAATTTGATGAACTTCAAAATCAGGTCCCATTCATCAGGAATTTCGAAATTTGTTCTTCTGAATATATTTAGATCAATGAATTTAGATCCATTGAACATATTTAGATACATGAATTTTGAAATTCCTGATGAACGGGACCTGATCTCGAAGTTCATCAAATCAACACCAGATGGCAACATTATTGATGGAGATTCCAACGAAAATCCGGTAGTCATAATGTCGGTTGAAAATGAGAGAGATGTTCTCTTGAAAACTGCAGTTCCCGTGTTAAAGAAAACAAACTATGAGGTAAGATGTAAAAAAAGACTCATTAATTCATGAATTAAGAATCTCATAATTTTATTTCCCATATTTAACTTCTTCATTATTGCTAATTGATCTCTACAATCTTTTATCTTAAAACCATAATTAATTATAAACCAAATTATCCCAAAATCAAAGTCTAAATTAAATTAAATGTTTATCTTCTTTTTATGTAAAAGTATCAATTAAAAAATATTAATAATTGCATTTATCTGAAAACGCATGTTAAATGGGTTTCTTCTATGCAGACAATAACTGAATTTGTAAATGTTTGCATGTCTTAAAGACATCTTACATAACTATCATTATATGAATCAGATTTTACACCTCATCTCATATTTTTTTCAGAACTAGTTTAAAGGAAATTTTTTTTTTCTGAAATTTCAATTGGGATCATTTGAGTCAGATGCCAATTGAAAATGGGGAACACATTTTATTGAAACTATTCCTGTAAATTATACAAAATATAATTAATTTAATAATTATTAAATAAAATCACATAGTAGGCCTATTAGATCCTAAAATATCAATAATAATCTATGTGTCATAATTTAAGCAATGAATGTAAAGTTGAATATTATAAACATATCTTGTTTTTGAATTAGGTTTCAAATAGATTCTCTATAATTAAAGAGAGCTTGATGGGAATGGATACAGATTTCTACTACATCCCTTCTTCAAATCCTTATTACTTATTTGGTACTACATAAAAATTACAGCACAAAATTCTATATACAAATATTGAGGCTGAAATTCAAAACAGTACAACTTACAAATAGTTAAATTTTCTTCCTTCAACCAATAAGATAATGATAAAAATAAAGAAAAAAGAAAACACAAAAATTCAAAACACTGAACAAACTCCAATCTGTGCTTCTATACAACATTAAAACATGTTATCTGTTTCTCAGATGTGGACTATAAAAATGATCATCCAAGGGGCTGTGTATGAGAAATATTCAAACTACAATCATAGTAAATAGAATGTATAAAGTGTTAGTGTATAATTTAAGATTTTTTAAATAACATATTGTATCTTGTTTTTATAGATTACTGAACAAGTCAATTAAAGCAGTAGCATTTGAGACTAATATCTAGGAAGTCCTGGTTCAAACTCTGGTCAGACCTGAGATTGGAACTCATGATTTCCCAAGTCAAATCTCAAAAGCTACTGTATGAGGCAATTCACCTGGTTTTAAATGTATACACTCAATATTATAAATCAATTAAAACAATTATATTCAAGACACATAAATATGACTTATATTAACATTAAAATAACAGACATTTTTTCCCTTTAAAATGCAAATCAATGCCACCCAAACTGAAAATTAATCATAGTAAATAATTTTCTAAATAAAATGCATAACACTGGTCGATAAGGTTTCCTTCACAAGAAATCTGATTAATGCATTTTTTTGTGACAGCTACTTTTTTAAAATTAATTTTAGCATTCTCTTTGACCTGTCATTGGAACCTTTACCTTTTATGTAGCAATTTTATTCAAACTGTATTTTTAAGGGCTATCTCTGATGAGCACGGTGAGCATTTTCATCACAAATTTCCACAATGGAAAAGAGGTACCAAGGCAAGTTGAGTTCTAATATGCTGGATGACTACTGTTGAACCAAGAAGAAAGATGTTCCAGATCAAAATATGCCCGAAAATCACTATCTACCACTTTTTAGGTAAGTCAGAATGAGTTAGAGATAGATGGATTTTATTAAAACTTATAAAAAATGTAAATGAATATCACAGAAAACTCTTGCCTGAAAGGAAAAAACTGAAATGATATTTAAATTCAGGATGAAAAATACTTTTAGAAGCTGAGCTGATTTCAACTCAAGATCTCCAATTTATGTACTGATACTCTACCATTAAACTACTAAGGCACACTTCCTCGACCAATACAAATTAATTTTTCTTTAATCTCCAAGTCTCCAGTAAGTAGTGAAATTCTAATGTGGAATCTCTGTTTCACTGTTTACAGAGAGATTCAGGGATTAAAGACAGAAGAATTTGGACCTGGATGGAAACTGTGCCTAAGTAACTCAATGATAAATATTTAATTTTAGGAAGTTATATTTTGAGGTTATTTTAATTATATTATTTTTGGTCTGGACATCTTACCTCAATATTAATGTTGATTTGTTCTTGGACATGTTTCAAAACAATTCTGTTTTATCTTCAGCTTTCCCAGACTGGTTTTATTTATGTTGCATTATGTTGCACCACCTGGATGTCGATGTCAGCTCCATCCTGTGGTTGGCCAAAGAACCTCCAAACAAGGTCACCCTCCATTGGAATAACAAAATTCATAACTCTGTTTCTGTTCTTCTGAATATAAATTTTTTCCCAAATAGTCAGCTCTTTTGTATTTTCTAACTGTTTTAATAATTTAGTGTCTGAATTTATATTATGTTTTTCAGACCAAACATGAGCAGCAACTGCAGATTTTTCAATTTCTCCATTTTTAATATTTCTTATGTGTTCTAAAAATTAGAACCAAAGAACACATAAGAAATATTAAAAATGGAGAAATTGAAAAATCTGCAGTTGCTGCTTATGTTTGGTCTGAAAAACATAATATAAATTCAGACACTAAATTATTAAAACAGTTAGAAAATACAAAAGAGCTGACTATTTGGGAAAAAATTTATATTCAGAAGAACAGAAACAGAGTTATGAATTTTGATATTCCAATGGAGGGTGACCTTGTTTGGAGGTTCTTTGGCCAACCACAGGATGGAGCTGATATCGACATCCAGGTGGTGCAACATAAATAAAACCAGTCTGGGAAAGCTGAAGATAAAACAGAATTGTTTTGAAACATGTCCAAGAACAAATCAACATTAATATTGAGGTAAGATGTCCAGACCAAAAATAATATAACTCAATGATAGGATGACAGCATGCAAAACTGTTCATCTTGGGTTTAAATTCCAGCTCAGCTGCAACATTTTCTCTCTATAATTATGTTAACTATAGTCACCAGTCTCATGGGCTCGTGGTCAGTGTTTCTGACTACTTTTCATGAGGTCCTGGACTCGATTCCCAGTCAAACCATAGGAATTTTTCCTTAAAGGGAATCATTCCTGTGGTTGCCCATGGTCTGGAATTTAAGTTAAGAACTCTCCTGGTGCTTCATTATCATTTATCACCCATCATATCATCGGGGTAACGTAACTCCGCCTTCTACGCATCCCAACTTCAGAAGTGAGTTACAATTAAGCCAATGCCAGGAGAGAACACCAGAAATGTCGAAATGACAATCTGGAGCATTGAAAAAAAAATGTTAACTATAATAAATAGACAGCTGGTTTGAAATAATTAATTTTCACTCTCTTCCAGAATAAATTAAGGGATGGCGGAAATTTGTTTCTTTAAAAAGATATTTAAATCTCTTCATTTTAAAACTAGATTCTCAATAGATTAATTAACGGTTTCATTATTTTTATTTCTGTAATAATATTAATTTGATTCATTTTAATTTTAGTTTAATTTGTAAAATAAAAATAAATATCCTCAACTTGTGTCCAACTCAGGGTCGGGTCGAGGGATGAGATGAGTTGAAGCTCCTATATTTATAGAGGTCTGTGAACGACAAGAGTGTCGGCTGACCACTCTTGACGCACCATCACAGGAGCGGATGAATGAAATGAAACAAAATGGATGAGACGAGTATGGAGAAATGAAATTTGTGGCAAGGGAATACGGGAGAAACCCCGAGAAAAACCTGCCCATGCTCCATTTCATTCACCACGAAACCCACATGGAGTGACCTAGACTCGATCTCGGGACCCCAGCGGCGAGAGGCAAGCATCTAACTACTTGCACATAGAGCCGCCAGTTTAATTTGTATAAATATGTATTTTTTATAATAATTTTTTATGTTGTATTATGCAACTTTTCTGATTTTGTTCACTGTCTGAATGGAAGAGAAGGCCTTATGACCTTAACTCTTCTTCTTCTTCTTCCTTCCAAGTATTAGGCCAAGGCCTGTTATGATCCTATAGATAATTTTCCCTCCAGCGTTTCATAGAATGGCCCAGTGATCTTCATCCTCTTGGTATATACTTATAAACAGCTTTGGGGATCCGATTTGAACTCATTCTTTCAAGATGGTGTTTCCAATTTAGTTGGTACTGTTTAATATATTCCAAAATTGGCGTAGTCTTCAATTCTTTTAATATATCGGTGTTCCTTTTCCGATCCCATCTGGTGTAACCCGCTGTTCTGTGCATGAATCTCATTTCACAAGCTGTTATTCTGCTTTCATGTTGCCTTTTTAGTGTCCATGCTTCACTACCATAGGTCAACACTGGTCTAGCCAAAGTGTTATATAAACGTAATCTGGTGTTTTTTTTGTACAAGGGATGGTTTCATAACTTGATTAATAATTCCCAAACTTTTATTGTAACTAGTAATTTTTTCAGGGATATCCTTTTCATCCCAGATACAGAGATAATATCCAAGATATTTAAATTGATTAGATCTCTCTAAAATTTTATTCTGGAGACAGATTTTACTTTGTATGGGGTCCTTCCCATTAAATGCCATAATTTTAGTTTTGTTAATTGATATTTCCATATTAAATTTGGCACCTATTTTTTGTAAACCTTAACTCTGCCAGATTAAATAAATAAATATTATTATTATTACTATATTGAGTGTTCACACTTTATACATTATATTTGCTATGCTACAATAACACAAGAGCAACTTACTAAATTACTCTTTCAGCTTGTGTTGCTTATGTAAATTACTCTAAAAAACAGCAGTATGATTATTATTAAAACTTGCACTACAACTGACAAGAAATTCTGGACACAACACAGTCATGACAGCTATGTACATAATATACTACTCAGGAACACTATATAACATAATAAAATAACTATCATTATGTGGATCACAGATGACAGAATAATAAAGCAGCAGAAGAAATCCAGATTTCATTTTTTAACAAAAAATATTCAAATTCTACAAAATGTTTCTAAAATTCTGACAAAAAATAATTACTTTGTCATCATAGGCACGAGAAAGTACGTTTCATCACGATTATACAGTGTCACAATGAATGAAAATTCAATGGATATAAATTTGTTCTTCCATCCATCCATAGTAATTCTGCCCGACGGCAGGTCTTTCACTGCAAGCATAGTATTTTCATGCTATGCTTTGCAGTTTTACTAGGGAATTGTAGGTGTGGTAGCTTCCCACACCGGTGAAGGATGATGATGATGGCCATATGATTTTGGGGACCATTTGGGCCTTAAAGTTTTCCTGACATTTGTCATGTGAGGAAAAACCTCACCCAGAAAAACTGTCCCAACTGGGGATCGAACCCAGGCCCACTGCGTGACAAGGCAGCACGCTATCTCGAGACCACAGCGGTGGACAATTTGTTCTTCTGAATATATATATATATATATATATATATATCTTTCATATAATAAAGTTGGGAATTTTTACATTATGAGGTTTTCTTAATAAGAATCAAATGAATCGTGAATTTTTCTTACCTCATACATCTATGTTTATTTAACACAGAACTGTAGTATTGGGAAACATCATTCCCATCTTCAGCTGTTGTCACAACTGTTGAAGATGGGAATGATGTTTCTCTATACTGCAGTTCTGTATTAAAAAACATAGATATATAAGGTAAGAAGAATTCACCATTCATTTGATTCTTAAATATATCATAGTACATTCACGAATTTAGGCCATTTGTTGACCTGTTTCGGCCTCAAGAGAAACACCATCCAGAAGTCTTTTGAGTGGACGTCCTGGTCTTCTTCTTCCTGTAGGTTGATATCTTAACATTATTCTTAAATATATATTTTCCCAAACTGTCAATTTCAATTTAAGAATGAGCAAATGATAACTATTTCAAATTCTCATGGGAGAAGAAATTTTCTCATGGAATTTCGACCAGTATGGGACTGGTGCCCATTCAGCATCGTAAGAAATCCGGATAGCTATAATAAGTAGCGGCTCCAGGTTGAGAAAACTAGCTATAATGGCTGGAGGACCCGACCTACTGACCACAATGTCAACCCTACACTGGCTACCTCTGTGAGTAACCCATGTGGATGTGAGGCCAGCAGCCGGATGGTAGGCCAAGAACCTTCTAGGCCTGTCGTGCCATGAAGTTTTTAAATTACTATAACAGCAGATACAATATAAGTATAAATATAACGAAAACCAGATTAAGACACAAAATATACTTAGGCCATAAATGTTACAACAAATGTATTTAATTAAACTATGTTTTTTATAAAAAGTATATAGGATTTATGTTGAGTTGTTTTTGACTCACCTCATACTTCTTAACTCTCTTGCAGACCCGGGTTTCTTCACTGCATCGAGAATGTCACAAATGCAGTGGGTCTGCAAGGGAGTTAAGAAGTATGAGGTGAGTCAAAAACAACTCGACATAAATTAAAGAAACCTTATAGTTGTATTTGATCAATAATAAAATCGTCAAACCTTATAGTGTTATTTCCTACCTACATAACTTAACAAAGTATATAGGAATTTACTAAAAAAAATGCAATGAGTACTCTTCAAGACCTACTTTTAAAGAATTTGAAATTAAATTCATTATTTAGATATAATTATAACATATTGTTTTGATTGCAAATGTTACATGCTTACATTGTGTCTAAAATAACTACTAATAAATTTGATGCTCATTTCTTCTGCTGCTTAACCAGATTTCTGCCAAAAACCATCCTAATGTCAATCTACAGCACTGGAATGCTTACCATTGCATTCTCTTGTATTTATCCCAAACTTTATGGCAAAGGCAGAGTGGGTTACGAAAAAATAACTCATAAATATAGAAAGAAATAATGTATAAGTAATTAGTGAGTCAAGTAAACGTGGGATTTGTGAGGCATCACTAGAGGAGAGAAACCACAAGGTAGACTGCAGCTATACAGTGTCAAGTTCCATTATTATGTATTTGTGCAGTTATTGCTCCTTTTTTTAGCCACAACTCCAGCTGCTAGAATAATAAATAAGTTGCATAGGCTTCATCTTACTTCATATTTCATTATTTCTTGTATGGCAAAGTTTCAAAGCATTTTGCTCTTTCTTCAGTTGGTACACTGAAGAAGGAGCAAAGATGCTTTGAAACATGTCTTAGAAGAAACAACAAAATAGGGAGTAAGATGAAGTAGACCCAACTTATTTATTAAGTAGAATGTCATAATGTTACTTCCTATTGTATTTTCGGAAATACTTTACAACAAGTGATATGAAAAATTTGTCTAAGTTACAATCATACAACATGTGCATGCACCAATAAATGCAAAGCTGTTTACACTATGGAATCATGGGATGCAGCCAACATATACACAATATTTAATTAACCTAAAAGCTAACCTAATGCAATTTAGCTACTCTAACCTGTGAAAGACCAACCTAAAAACTAACATAACATAATTTAGTCATAAGAATAAAATGAATCGTGAATTCTTCTTACCTCATACTACTATGTTTTTTAAACACAGCACCGCAGTATCGGCGACCATCGTCACCATCATCAGCTGTTTTCACGACCGTCAATTCTTTCTTTTGCCAGCAATTATCCAAACAGCCATCTGTTGTATTTTTGAAGAACTTTGTAATCAAGCTTGGTTCGTCCGGAATCTCTAAGTTCATGGTTCTAGTATTATTTTTTTGAATATATATCATTTCCCAAACTGGGAATCCAAAGATTTGGATTTAACAGTTTTGGAAAAGATATTTAAAAAAAACCATACTAGAACCATGAACTTTGAGGTTCTGGACAAACCAAGCTTGATTACAAAGTTCTTCAAAAATACAACATATGGCAGTTTAGAAAATGATTCATTCAAAAGAACACCAGATGGCAGTTTGGATAATTGCCGGCAAAAGAAAGAATTGACAGTCGTGAAAACAGCTGATGATGGTGATGATGGTCGCCAATACTGTGGTGCTGTGTTTAAAAAACATAGAAGTATGAGGTAAGAAGAATTCACAATTCATTTGATTCTTATCAATAAAACCTCAAAATGTTAAAAATTCCCAAATTTATTATATGAAAATAATTTAATCACTCTAATCTGTGAAAGAATGCAATGCCCGAAAATAAATAGTAAGTTCTGAAATTCTGAAGTATATGTGTACAGTTAATTAGTACATACTCTATGTTGGTTGCACTGGAATACTTCTTTGTTGTTGCATAGAATATTAGTTAAAATCAATATGGCTGACATATCTTCATGTAGTTAAATATGATAGAAAAATATATTGAAATAATTGTTAGAAAAATCATTATAAATGGTGGGGAATAATTTGAAAAATGAAACTCTAAGAATAAAATTTGTCAGGAGTTTATGAAGGAATTAAAAAAATTGCATCACAGGTTGTAAAGTTTAGCTGTATTTTCATTATCCAGATGTTACAGTTGTATCTAAGGAATTCTAGCTTTATATTAACTCAAACTGAGAATGTGCACAATAATACCTAAACTATAGGTAAATAATGCCCCTCATCATTGTGAAGAATTTGGGGACCTATGATAAGTAACAGTTGCAGATTTTAAAAAATCAACTAAAACAGCTGGCCACGATGATCAGATGATTATCCCTCTCTGTGATCGACATTGCATGGTCTACTGAGTTCATTGTTGGTGTATTCTCTCCCTCTGGTGTTGGGGAGACAAACCTCCAATTAAATCATTTTTCCACCGGAATTTAACCCTTTAGGTGCCATGAGCTGATTAGATCGGCTCTGATGCTTCTGTCCATTACCTGCCATGTACTATACTTAAACTACTTGCAAAGCCGATCACATCGGCGGATACAATTTAAATCTCTAACACAAGAGATTTTACTCGTGGCATGCAGAGGGTTAACAATCATTATTTTTATGTAAAATTGTAGACTTTGATTCATGTATTTTTTGTCTTTCGGGCTAAATGGCCATGGTTTGATTTTATTAGCACTCAATGTTTCGTCTACTACTGCGGTAGACATCCTCAGGAGATTATCTGCAGCCAACATTTGAAGAGTTAGGAGGTCAAAGAGCACGCAGAATCTCCTGAGGATGTCTACCGCAGCAGTAGACGAAACGTTGAGTGTTAATAAAACCAGACAATGGCCATTTAGCCTGAAAGACAAAAAATACATGAATCAATCATTATTTTATTTCTATTTTCAGGATGTACATTTTTCTCATACTAGGAAAGTCAACAGTACTCTTAGTATAAAAAAAAATCTACATCATATAGAAAAATATAATTAATTTTGAAGTTCCTGGGAAAAATAATATAACTGTGAGGTTTGTCTGGCCAACATCAGAAGGGAGACTTCTAAAGATCAATTCAAGTTTTTTTTTTAAATAGAGGAAAGGAGGAAATGCCCTCCAAAATAAGTGACACTATATGAGTTTTTTTAAATTAATATACAGAGTTTGAAATTTCCATGACTCATCTCATATTTGTAGATTTCTTGAAGATTACCTTCGATTCCGTCGATTCAACAGTTAGAAAAAATTGATAATATACATGACACATCAAAATTAACCTTCAAGAAATTGCCAACCACTGATTCAACAGTTAGAAAAAAAATTTAATGATACATAACATATCAAAACTAGTCTTCAAGAAAGCTACAAATATGAGGTGAGTTGTTAAAATTTCTAACTCTATATATAAATTAAGTATTATATCCAATTCAATATCTTGATAAAATTACCTAATAGTTGTTTTTATTATTAATAATTTAACATTTCTCACTGAAAGACAAATGATATTTAAAGAGAAAATTTTTTTTTCGCCCAGACCGAGACTCGAACTTAAAATATTACCTAATATTGTTACTTGAAAATAAAAATTACGGTCTGTATTAAGCTCACCACTCTGCCTCCGCCTGTTTTTTATCACACTGCACTTACAATGCTTTACCAATATAAGTCACAATTTCTGTCACAGTAAAAAGAGATTAAGATACAAAACATTACATCTAATGATCTGATTGTTATAGTTCTGGGGAAGAAGTCATTTGGGAGCTGAAGACTGAGCAAATCACAGTCAAAAACGGACCCTTATACCCTGTCATGTGGCAGAAATTTAAAAGAAAATGTGACTTATCTTCGAACATCTCACAAGGAAGAGATCAGCTCTTTGTCACTATTATCTGTAATGGGTATTTTTATTCGTGTTTTAGAAAATTAGCAAATATGAATTGAAAGATTTCAGATGCTATGGAACATGGCCAATGGAGAGGATCAAGGTTGCAGAACACAAGATTTTATAAGAGCAGGTAATTCACTATACAAAATAAAAAAAAGTTGTAATCTCAGGAGTCCTGCGCCGTAGCTGAGTGGTTAAGGTAGGGAGCCTTGGCGCAGAGCTATGGGACTTTGGGGGAAGAAATTTTCTCATGGTATTTCGGCCAGTATGGGACCGATGCCCAGCCAGCATAGTGAGGCATTTAGGTAGCTACAATAAGTAGCAGCTCCAGGTTGAGAAAACCAGCTATAATGGCTGGCCACGTGTAACCCTATACTGGCTGATGATCATCTACCTCTGTTATTGACACATGTGGATGTGAGTCCAGCAGCCAGCTGGTAGGCTAAAGGGCCTTCTAGACCTGTACTGTCTTTTGCTAATCGATGACAGCTACTATATCAGTCGGCTTTGGTTCTCCAGAACTGTTTTGCTATAGATTTGTATTATACACATGCACACACAGATATATATTATATACCTCTCTTTAACATGAAAATAAATGTAAATTTTTCAATAGCAAAATGTTAGCATTTGTTTCTTTCTTGAATTCCTCTTAGTGATTTTAAAGTGAAATGGAATATAAAAAAAATCGTATTTACTTGGTGAATATTATATAATCAGACTTGTTTCTATATGAGCAGATAATTCACCAGGAATTACACATACTCAAATAACACACATATCTAAAAAATAAAATTTTTTAAAAGTTTTTTTCCTTATTGAACTGAGCTCTATATATATGTAAAGATTAAGAAGATATAAGAATATTTAAGAAGATCGGCAAGAACATCAAAATTAGACAAAATAAAAAATAATACAATAAGAGAAATTATGAATGTAGAAAAGGATATTGTACAAGAGATTGAAGAAATCCAACTAAGATGGTATGGACATATAATGAGAAGAAGGGACACACAAACAAAAAAAAAAGAAGTATTGAAATGGATACCTCCTGGAAAAGGGAAACGTGGTAGACAAAAGTCAACGTGGATAAAGGGAATTCAAGACAACATGAAGAAGAGAAATATAACAGAAGCAGACGTGCAAGACTGGGAAGTGTGGAAGAAAAAAGTGTATATTTTGGTTGAGGATACCTGTCTATATAACAGAAAAAATCCTGAAAAAAATTATATGTATAAGGTTAAGCCTTGTTTTTGTATTAAATCAATTATCTAATCAAAATGTAGGCAGGTTTGTTTCTTTTAATTATGCCAATTAATTCCAAATTTTGAGGCTGATATAGCTCCACTCCTTTTTATTTATCCATAGCAGCTGTAGATAATAAGGTATGTATATTCTGATACAGTATGTCCAACACACTACATAGAAATAAAAAAAAATGTGACAACATTTGTGATCCCTTCTTTGTCGGATTTATTTCTCTACTTGCATATTTATATTTTTACTTCTTTCAGATATCAGATTTTGTTCCAAACATCATCAACCCTTTCCAGTTGAATTTCATTTCAAAGAACTAAACATAAACAAACCTCAGAAAAAGTTGATTTAATTTAATATAGAGGATTTGATATAAATATCATTGGCTTTCAAATGACAAAATTACAAAAAAGAAAAAAGGAAACACAGAAGAAAAGAATAATTATAGCACAAATTTGGTGTTTCCATCCACTCATCTTTTCTTACATGCTGACTAAAGTTTTATTCCTCAAAGCAGGGCAGACAGATAGCGGTTAAAAGTCCATTCATGATAAGTCCGAAATTGTGTAAGCGGCAGTGCCAAATTTAGATCCATGAATTTTGAAATTCCCAGCAAGCGGGGCTTGATTTCAAGGTTCATCAAATCAACTCCAAATGGTAATTTAATATAATAAATTTGGGAATTTTAACATTATGAGGTTTCATTAATAAGAATCAAATGAATCGTGAATTCTTCTTACCTCATACATCTATGTTTTTTTAAACACAGCACTGCAGTATCAGAGAACTATCTTCTCCATCATCAGCTGTTTTCACGACTGTCAATTTTTTCTCTTGCTGGTAATTATCCAAACTACCAACTGGTGTATTATTGAAGGAGTAATTTTCTAAACTGCCATCTGGTGTATTTGATTACAAAGTTCTTCAAAAATACACCAGATGGCAGTTTAAAAAATTACTCCTTCAAAAGTACACAAGATGACAGTTTGGATAATTACTGGCAAAAGAAAAAAATTGACATCATCATCATCATCAACAAGGATTAAGCCCAATGGCCTGTTACGATCTCATTATAGGTCGAATTGGTCCTTCTATCTCTTCAATGGTCTTCCCAACATTCTTCTCCCTTTTGGTTTATAATTATACATTCTTCTTGGTACTCACTGTTCATTCATTCGTAACATGTGCTGAAGATAAGCATTTTGATAATATTTTATTCTTTCACAGAGATTAAATATATTAAGTTCTGTTCTTATATCATCGTTTTTCTTTTTATCGGTCCTTTGGTATTGCTCTCAACATCTTCATTTCTGCAGCCTCTATTTGTTTACTATCTGCCTTTGTTAATGTCCAGGTTTCACACCCATAGATAAGAGATGGAACTGCCAATACTTTGTAAAACTTCAAAATAGCTTCTTTTCTAGTCTTATTCAATAAAGTGCATTTAATTGTGCCACATAGATAATTGAATCGTTGTATTTTAGTGTGTTTATCTAAATTTCTGTCATTGCCTAAATTACATCCCAAATAATTAAAATTCTGAACTTGGTCTATAATTACATTGTTTATCATTATTTTTGTTCTTATTTTACGTTTTCCTTTCAGAGCTAATATTTTTGTTTTAGATGTAGATATTCTTAAATTGTATTTTAGAATATCTACATCTAAAAATTGACAGCCATGAAAACAGCTGATGATGGAGAAGATGGTTCTCTGATACTGCGGTGCTGTGTTTAAAAAAACATAGATGTATGAGGTACGAAGAATTCACAACTCATTTCACTCTTACCAAATGGTAACTTTGTAGATGAAGATTTAGATGAAAATTCGGCAGTCATGATGTTGGCTGAGGATGAGATGGATACCTCTAGTAAACTGCTGTTCCATGATTGAAAAACATGAAGTATGAGGTAAGATGTGACTCATTTTATTAAGGGTAATACATATTTGTATATGTTAAGAGCAAGTCTTATTTTGGATTAAAAATAGTATGAGGGTGTCATTCCTTTCTTGCTCCTATGTTACTCAGTGAATGAGAGACATTCCTCTAGACTTCAATTATAGCTGACTGAAGTCTAGTGTTTTGTTTATTGAACTATAGTTTCATTAGGTATACACTTTTTTCTGAGGTCTGATGACAGAAAAAAATCTCTCTTGGAATTTGTTAATTTAACAATGAAGAGATTAACTGTTGATCCATTTAAATTTATTCAATTTATTTTAGAAATACAGTCTAAACCACAATCATATTTCATATCTTTTTACTGTTTCAATAGTAGCTATAAAAACTGAAAAACTACAGCTATTAATTTCAGAAATAAAGTTTGAATCGCAATCATGTTTTTATAGCCATTGCCATAAGGATTTTCAGTTTTTATAGTTGCTATAGAAACAGAAAACAAAACTGTGAAACTGTGGTTGTGTTTCATATTTTGTTTCCTTAATCAACTTACAGTCTTCCAGGCTTCATGGCCATGGTTTCAGGATTGGCAATTTTCTCAACATTTCATCTGCCAAAGCACAGATGAAACATTGAGAAAGTTAATATTTTATTTTAGGAAGTGATATTTTGAGGTTATTTTAATTAAATTATTTTTAGTCTGTTCATCTTACCTCAATATTAATGTGATTTGTTCTTGGAATATGTTTCGATTATATCATAATCATCATCAGCATCTTGCCCAAACTTGTTTGATTTATGTTGCACATCCTGGATGTCAATGTCAGCTCCATCCTGTGGTTGGCCAAAGAATCTCCAAACAAGGTCATGCTCCGTCGGTATTTCAAAATTCATAACTCTGTTTTTGTTCTTTTGAATATAGATTTTTTCCCAAATAGTCAGCTCTTTTGTATTTTCTAACTGTTTTAATAATTTAGTTCCGAATTTATATTATGTTTTTCAGACCAAACATGAGCAGCAACTGCAGATTTTTCTATTTCCCCATTTTTAATATTTCTTATGTGTTCTTTGGTACTAATTTTTAGGTTTGTTTTTGTTTTTCCTATATATATCTTTTCACAACCCATGCATTCAATTTGATATATTCCTGATTTTTTTATTTTTATCAGTTTTTTTCATTTTTGTTGGTTTTTATTAGTTTATTTAAACTGTAAACAGAGTTATGAATTTTGAAATACAAACAGAGCGTGACCTTGTTTGGAGGTTCTTTGGCCAACCACAGGATGGAGCTGACATCAACATCCAGGGTGTGCAACATAAATCTAACCAGTCTGGGCAAGATGCTGATGATGATTATGACATAATCGAAACATGTTCGAGAACAAATCAACATTAATATTGAGATAAGATGAACAGACTAAAAATAATTTAATTGAGAAAGTTATCTTCTTGGAGACCATGGATACAATGTCTGGAAGACAATAAGTTTAAAATGATTAGCTAATGTGCTGCATATCATTACAATTTATTTTATTTTGTTAAATGTAATTACCTCTTTCTATTGTCATTTACTTCAATTTTGTTACTCATGCAGTTTTAATTGATATAAAACCAATACATTTATGTTTTTATTATTAATTTAACACTTCTCACCGAATGATAAATTATATTTGAAGAGAAAAATTTTCACCCAGACCGAGACTCGAACACGGGACCTTTGGCTTTTCAGGCCAATTTTTCTAAATTTGCATCTAGATCGCAACTTGCCTCAGTAGCTCAGTAGATAGAACATTGGCCCGGAAAGCCAAGGTCCCGGGTTCGAGTCTCGGTCTGAGCAAAAATTTTTCTCTTCAACTACCAATGTATTTAGCTTATCTTTAAAATATTAATAGTATATTAAACAGATAGCACAAGATAATTTGAATGGAAAGGGTTAAATGTAGGAATCCATCTTAAATTCAGAACTACAATTCCAGCTTCAGTAGAAATTACCTTTGATTAATATAGTAAATTAAACTTTCCTGAAATTTGTATAAGGAAAATAGTAACCATCCAGTAAAACTTCATAACACATTTTATTATTCCACTTCCACAATTTAAAATAAATTGGATATGTATTTATATATATATATATATATATATATATATACATATTACTGATGTTACAAAAAAAATAATGAAAAATTAAACATAAAAAAGTATTTATATAATGCAAAAACTAAACAAAATCTAAACAATTTGATTCATACATTTTTTACGGTTGCACTTCCACGTGTTATCTGCAAATTTAAATGTTTTCAATTCTTTCTTAATTTAATTATTTTTTATGTAACTCCTATTGCTTGTTATGCATTTACCTTGACTATTTAACTCATGCCCGAAATGGGAGTCAATGACCAATCACGTTTCAATGATTTCTGTTTTACAACCAATCAGAGTCGTGTTTCACGAAATATTTATCAGTGTTATAATTACCATATTAAAGAAAGCTCCTCCTTTTTAATATTCTGAAATAGTATGATCTAGTTGCAGTGATAAACAAAAGAAGCAGATGAGCGTAACTATCGTTTCTCATTTGTTTTCAAACATCGCCGTTTACATTAGATATATAAATATTTTAAAACAACTACAGTTAAATAATGATTTGTGAGTAAACAGCTTAATTTTATTCGTTAAATAGTCCTAACAAATGCCACTCTTGATTTCCAAATTCTCTAGATAAATTCACTCCTCACTTCGTGAGTCGTGAATTTATCGATAATTTGGAAATCACTCGTGGCATTACTTATGATAATTTAAAGAGTTCTCTTCATTTCTCATGTGTATATTTGATCGATATAATTAAAAAAAATTCTAAGTCCATTTCAGAATTTTTTATTTATTTTTAATCAATCATAATTACTGCTGATAGTCTGATAATGTGAAATTTTGTCCACAGATGACAATGTTTCATGATTTTTTAAAATAAAAATTGAAATATTTCATCAGTATATTCAGTGATGCTTCTATAGATGATTAACTTCAATTTTTTAAACTTAGAAATAAAAAAGTTATCTTTAATTTTTGCAATTTTTCTTTTGAGTAAATTAGAATTCAAATGAGATATTTTGCATCATGATAGGTTCAATATTTTCACAATTTTTAGAAAGCAACAGAATTACACACACACACACACCCACATAAACACACCAAGAAAATGGTAAAAACCAGATACTACATACTTTAGTAAATATTACTAATTATATTTACAAATTGATTTTGTATCTCTAACTTTGTTACTAATTTATAAACTAAAAATTTTTCTTTTAATTTTCAGTTTCAAAGTATCTCTAATGAAGCTAAAATTGTATACATGATAATTTCCAAGTCCCCTGACACTACTGTAGTTTCCTTTCTCTATCTGGGCCAATTTCAAATCCTAGGGCAAGAAAATGGCTCAGTTTATGTGATTGTATACAAAATTTTGCAAGCACATGCTTGTTAAGTCCTACGACACCGTCACTAGAGAATTATTAATTTGACTTACTCACTTACTTCATGCTTCTATGTTTTATTTGCATTTTCAGTTAATTTGAGAGACGAGGCGTCCATTACTTGATTCAATCCCACTGTCCTCAGTCTCTTCTCCGCTATCTAATAGCGACGCTTCACCTTTCACTGTTTCCACAGAACGTCTCTTACCGACTGCTGGAGGGTCCAGAACAAACGCTTTGCTAGATGCTGGAAGATCCAGCTTCAAGCGATCCCTCGTATGGCGTAGTTCTCCCAGTCCTGATGGAGAAAGTGGTGATGATGGTGATTGTGACATATTGTCACCATCTGCAGTTTCCGTAGGACTGGGGAGTGGTTTATTACTTGTCACTTCACCGGGCACAACTGTAGTAGCTTCACTTTTATCAAATTCTGCAGGAGCAATTTCCTGTTGTTTGAGAGTTTCAGCGGATGGTTTATCCTCTCCTTCTGGAGATTTATTAATTCCAGAACTACTGGAATCTTCCTCATCATCCCATGCTATATCCTTAATACTGTTTGACTTACGACTAAGTAACTGGTCATTAAAACTAACAGCAAACCTAGATATACTTGATGGGCTGGTATCAACTTCATCCTCGTAAGAATCTATGCCAGTTTCAAGGGGTGTGAACTTATCACTTGAAGTGATGTCAATTATGCCACTGTCAGGAGTTATGAAGTCAATTGGTTTGCAATCGTTTACTTGATACAACTGTCCTGGGAAGAACTGACTGCTGTTTGAAAGGACGTTACTGTTTGTAGTTGTGAACTGGAATGGACGTGCTGAACTGCTGATATAAAATTCACCATCATCAGACATCATTCCTATAACAAAAACATGGATATGTCAACACAAAAAAGCATTGGTACAACATACAGTGTCCAGCATAAACACTGTTCAAAAATCAAATGACATAGAGCAATATAGCTTTTTTTTAAGAAAACTCTATACTTTTAAAATTCATGGTAGAACACTGTTGAGTTAAAAATTATGTTAAAATTTTAAAATTCATACCTGATAAAACAGTCGTCCTCAACTATATTGACTTCTGTGACAATGTTTATAACAGAAGTCAATATAGTTGAGAATGACTGTTTTATCAGGTATGAATTTTAAATTTTTAACATAAAAATCTCTCCAAGTTTTGTTTACTTTCATTTTGTGAGTTGAACAGCAATGACAATATAATAATAGTTTATCCCTTTCAGATTTATTTTATTAAATACATTTTTTTTTTGAGAAATCATTTACATTGTATATATTCACATTAGAATCACTAAAAACATGTTTCATTACCATCCAAATGGTAAAAGATCTTGGGTTGTACTATGAAATATTGGTCTGAAAACTCAACAGACCTAATACTTGATAGTAAAGAGAAAAATTTCTGCTTGAAATAGGACTTGAATCCGTGCCTTCAGATTAACATGCTAATGCTCTACCAGGCCACCTCCCTGCCAAGTAAAAATTTCTCTTAAAACATTTTGTCTGTTCATTCTTACCTCTTAGGGTCGTATGCAAATACATTAGTCTCTACTCAAATTACTTCCAATCACTGGTGAGCTGAGAGCGAATTAACGGCTGCCTTAATCGGTCATGCATGAATGTTGACGTTTTTGTAATATTGGCAACGAATTACCCAGAATTCTCAGCGATAAAACCACTTCCGTTATTTTGTCTGCTATAGAGGAATGCATTTATGCTTGCATCCCGCAAATAATACCATATACAAACACGTCTGCGACGCGCAATATTACGCCGATTCTCCTGTTCTTCCAGTTGAATTCTTTGGTACACTCTATCAAATTCCTCTTCTCCGCGTATACCGAAAACATGATCAAAGTCTTCAAGGTCCGATATCTTGGATAAGTTTCAAACTACATCGGTTCCCTTCGGGATTTTCACATAAGTTTATATCTTGAGCTACGATCTTAAGGTACCTTGTCAGGTAGCTTACAATTATTACCGCGTGAATAGATTTCTGAGTAAGAAAAATGTGTTTGGATAAAACTTTATCAGCAGAGAATGCCTTTTACTGTCTAATGCGTTCAAACATTCGACCCTTAGAGTTGTTTTTGTTGAACATATGTTTCACGGCTTCTTAGCCCCATCATCAGTGATTACTCTGTCTGTAATTGCTGACGATGGGGCTAAGAAGCCCTGAAACATATGTTCAACAAAAAACAACTCTAAGAGGTAAGAATGAACAGACAAAATGTTTTAATTTTTAAACAAACTTCTTAATGTTATTTCCTATTGTATTTTAAAATAAAAAAAAATCTCTATTTAACTATATTTTTCAATAATACTAGGGCAAGAAGATTATAAGAGAGTAAAAGAGAAAAATATGTGCTTGCAGAGAGGTGACCTGAATAGCTCAAATAGTAGAGCATCAGTGCATTAAGCTGAAGTGAAGATCCATCATTCAAGTCACAGTTCAGGCAGAGATGTTTCTATTTACCATTAATTACAATAGCTTCACTGTGTATATTAATTTACTTGTTTTGATAAAAAATAGGGTTAATACTTTTTGAATGTTGATGGTGGGAATAAGAAGGAAGAAGAGGAAGAAATAATATGAAGAAGGAGAAGAAATGAAATCTTATGTGTAATAATAATATGAAAATTTATTAAAATATTTAAAATCTAATTATAGAGGAGAACATAAAGTAAACTGAAAAATAAATAAAATTTGGAAAGATCTAAAATGTTTTATAATTAGAAACAAAAAAGTAGATTGATCATTGTCAGGTGGGTTCTGTATAATCAATGAATATAGGTAGACGGGTTTCATGATTGTTTTAATATAATAAATTTGGGAATTTTTAACTTTATGAGATTTTATTAATAAGAATCAAATGAATCGTGAATTCTTCTTACCTCATATTTCTATTTTTTTTTAAACACTGCACCGCAGTATCGGCAACCATTGTCACAGATGGCAGTTTAGAAAATGATTCCTTCAAAAGAACACCAGATGGAAATTTTGGATAATTACCAGCAAAAGAAGAAATTGACAGTCGTGAAAACAGCTGACGATGGTGATGATGGTCGTCGATACTGCGGTGCTGTGTTTAAAAAAACATAGAAGTATGAGGTAAGAAGAATTCACGATTCATTTGATTCTTTTCGTGATTGTATTGTACCATATTCACAAATTTGAAGGAAATTATTAAAAGGAGTAGCAACAACAGGCAACATGTCATGTTTGTTTGAGAGGCGACAATTTTAAAATTCCAGCACATCTACACAAATATCAAAGTTCAATAAATCTTTACGATTATAGTATTATAATGATATTGTGAAAAGAAAAATTAATGTGTGTACCAGGAATTGAACAGTGGACCTCTAGTTCTCCAGACTAGTGTGCAGCCCACTACACCATTCCACACCTGGTACAAACACCAACAATTCTTTCCACATATACAAATCTATAATTCTCGTTTCATCTGCTGTCAGGTAGATGACACTGACATCGCCAACAGCCGGCTTCGTTTAGAAGTATCTGTATTTGAGAATTTTACACCACCACTTTTATAAGTAATAAACAATGTTATTTAACATTTTTCAATACTGTTATTTTAACACAGTTCCAATAACGGACCATATTATAATATGATAATGATATTGTGAAAAGAAAAATTACTACTTATAAAAGTGGTGGTAAAATTCTCAAATATAGATATTTCTAAATGAAGCCGGCTGTGTCATCTACCTGACAGCAGACGAAACGAGAATTATAGATTTGTATATGTGGAAAGAATTGTTGGTGTTTGTGCCAGGTGTGGAATAGTGAAGTAGGCTGCACACTAGTCTGGAGAACTAGAGGTCCACAGTTCAATTCCTGGTTCACACATTAATTCTTCTTTTCACAATATCATTATAATATTATAATATGATCCATTATTGGAACTGTGTTAAAATAACAGTATTGGAAAACGTTAAATAATCTTCACGAAAAAAAAAATTCAGATATCAAAATATTTAGATCAGCCCCATTACTTACTTACTTACTCACTGGCACTATCGAACCCGTAGGTTCATGGCCACGCGGACATAAGCTCTCCATACATCCCTATCCTGAGCTAATGCTTTCCAATCAATCCCTGTATAATCTACATCCCTCAAATCATAGTTAATGTTGTTATCCCACCTCATTCTTGGTCTACCAACTGGGCGTTTTCCCTCTGGCTTTCCTACAAGAAGCTTCCATGCACGTCTTTCATTCCCCATACGCGCAACATGTCCTGCCCATCGCAGTCTACAAGACTTAACTGTTCTTATTATATCTGGCTTCCTATACAGACCATGTAGTTCATTGTTATGTAGTCTTCTCCATTCACCTGTTTGTTCATCTCTCTTTGGTCCAAAAATTTTCCTAAGTACTTTATTCTCAAATACTCGTAATCTCCTTTCCTCCCTTAAAGTAAGAGTCCATGTTTGGCACCCATATAATATAACTGGTAGAATAATAGTTTTATATATTTTCATCTTAACGTTTTTTGAAAGGAGTTGGGATATCAAAAGTCTCTGCAATGCATAATAGCATGCATTTCCAGAATTGAGCCTATGTTTAATTTCTTTGTGCATCTCATTCCTATTTGTGATTATTGTTCCTAGGTATTTGAATTCAGCCACTTCCTCAAAATTTCCCTAATTTGTCATTAGCTGTCCATTTCCATTATATATTGAATTTCTACGTGTGACCATATATTTAGTTTTACTGACATTTACTTCCAGTCCTAATTTCTTAGTGTTACTCAATAGTGTGTGCGTGTTGGCCTTTAGTATCTCCTTGCTATCGGCCAGTAGTACTACATCATCAGCATAAACTAACAGCTTATTGATACCATTCAGTTGTAAGCTTTCCTCATTCTCTAAAGATTTAATGGCATGCTCTAGTACAAAATTAAATAGTAGAGGAGATAGTGCATCTCCTTGCTTCAACCCATTCTGGATTGCAAAAGTGTCTGAAAACTGTTTGCCTACACACACCCTACTCTTTGAGCCATTTAGACATATTCATATAAGTCTAACTAACTTTTTACGAATTCCGAACTCCAGCAGGATACTATATAACTTCTCCCTCTTAATTGAATCATATGCTTTTTTGAAGTCTACATATAGTTGATGTGCAGTACCATTATATTCCCATTTCTTTTCTAAAATCTGTCTTATACTAAGATCAGCCCCATTACAATAAGTATAAAAAATTATCCTGCAATTCATAAAAACATACAAAAAACTGTATTTACATATCGATGGTAGGCAATGAAAACCTTGTAACTCCATCAGTCATTGAAAACCACATAACTCCAGTAGCCAGCACAGAAATATATGATGCATAACCTGTTGAGAACATGGACTTCAAATTTATTAATAACTTGACTTGTATTCTGTAGTAAAATATGTGGGAACTAATTGCTGTACTAATTTTCATAATTATTTAAAACAGTTATTTGTTTCTTCTGTAAAATTTACCAAAATGGAGTTATGAGGTTTTCATTGCTCACCATTGATATGTATAGGATGCATGGGTGAATAAAATGATTTGAAGATTTTTTATAAAAATTAAGGAGCAAAACCTAAAGTCAAGGAGTACATCTTGCTGCTGAAAATACAAATGTCTACAAATCTGAAAACAAGAAGTATATTTTAGGGTACTATGATAATAACTATTATATACTTCTAGGGATTATTATGAGAAATTCATTTTTGAAAATATACCATTTTGATGGTACAATAATGAAAATAATCAATATTTTTAATCTGTGTAAGTCCTCCTGCGTTCCATTGGAGAATTTTAAGGGTGTTCTGTATATGAAGTTGAGAAATATTGGAGAGCAAGAACGCTAATGACTTCGTTGCCAAGGCCCAGCATTTGAAAACAACAACATATTTTTAATTTTCCACTTTGTGATAGACATCCAAAATCATTAAATTTAAATCTTTTTGATCTCTATAGAGTTGGAATAAGATCCCTTGAGCTGAAGTGTTTCAGCACGTCAAGCATTATAAAGCGTGTGTATGGGAAATGTATTCCACTTCACGGCCAAGTAGTCTAAAGCATTTAGGTAGAATTTTTTATCACTCACCTCATATTGTTCTGCTTATTTGATTATAAACTAGTTTTGAAACATAGTTTCCATTCCATCCTCAGTATCTTCACGACCGTTGTTCTGTCGTCTTGAAGAGCCGCCCTTCGCTCCTTCCATTGGCAGACTGAAAACCTCGAAACCAGGTCATTCTTACCGGGAATTTCAGTCTGCCAATGGAAGGAGCGAAGGACGGCTCTTCAAGACGATACTGAGGATGGAACAGAAACTATGTTCCGAAACTAGTTTATAGTCAAATAAGAAGAACAATATGAAGTGAGTGATAAAAAATTCTACCTAAATGAATAAACCTCGTAGTGTGAATTAGTAAAATAAGTAGTCTAAAGTATCCTGTCTTGTTGCACATTTATGGAGAAATTCTAGTTTGAATCCCCATGTGGGAAGATATTTTATCACAAATTTTCATCCAGTGTGAGTCTGGTGGCCTGTCTAGCATCATGAAAAATTTGTATAATTACAATAAATAAGAGAGGCACGACATTAGCACATTAGGTTAAGATAAAGTGATCCCACTACAGCCCTTAGGAGGCCCTTGGGGTAGTGGGAGGTTAAGGTTCCCACTTTTCTAGACAATTGGCACTTGATGTCAGCCAGGTTGTCAGCCCTGCTTGATGGTCAAAAATTATTTGATGTTGATGAATTTGTAAAAATTCAATATTAAAAAGGTCAATATAGAAAAAATTGGCACATGGTCTATGAGGTCCTAGGTGAAAGAAATGTCATCACTTTATCATAAGTAATGCCACAAGTGATTTCCAAATTATCGATAAATTGGAAATCAATAGTGGCATTTGTTAGGACTATTTAACGAATAAAATTAAGCTGTTTACTCACAATTCATTATTTAACTGTAGTTATTTTAAAATATTTATATATTTAATGTAAACGGCGATGTTTGGAAACAAATGAGAAACGATAGGTACACTTCATTTGCTTCTTTTGTTCATCACTGCAACCAGATCATAATACTTATTGCCAAAGGATCGCAATGTTGTAAGAATGCACCCTAGTAGAGAAATTTATAACCAATGTTATAGGTTTCTGATGTCCTATGATGTAAATATGTCAATTATACTTTTCTGCAAAGTCATTTCCTGGAAAATAATTTGTTTAAGAAAGTGCAAACAGTGGTTTCTTTTTTTTTTGTGGTATAATCAATTGTTACAAATGTTTTTATATTAACTCCCACATGCGGTATGTGTTGACATTCATGCACTATATATATAATCTGGTAGCCGTATTTCTTAGTGAGTCAGTCACTGCAAAATAATGCTATGACCTATTCAGAATGTTAAAAAGGAGGTGCTTTCTTTATTATGATAAACTTTAGTTGGTAAATTCTAGGTGAAACACGACTGTGATTGGTTGTAAATAAAAAATAATTGAAATGTGATTCGTCATTAACTCCCATTTGGGGCATGAGTTAAATAGTCACCAAAATGGTATGTTTCAGATTATGAGTTTCTCACCAGATGTTCAACCATTAAGTTTCCTCTGCAACCTCTACTGGTGTTCAAACATTTTTAGGTTCTAAATTTGAATTGTAGGTATAGAGCAAATATAACTATGAAATCTAAGACTTGATTAATAACAATACTGTTCATAGTTAAATATGGGAAATAACATTATGAGGTTCTTAATTCGTAAATTAAAGAGTCATTTTTTAACATCTTACCTCATATTTTATGTTTCTTCAAACACAGGAACTAGTTTTCGAGAGAAGGATCTCTCTCATTTTCAACCGACATTATGACTGATAAAACATTAAATTAATGAGTCATTTTTTAACATCTTACCTCATATTTTATGTTTCTTCAAACACGGGAACTAGTTTTCAAGAGAAGGATCTCTCTCATTTTCAACCGACATTATGACTCATAATGTTTTATGAGTCGATTGAAAATGAGAGAGATCCTTCTCTCAAAAACTAGTTCTCGTGTTTGAAGAAACATAAAATATAAGATGTTAAAAAATTACTCATTAATTTATGAATAATACTGTTACCTGTAAGAGTAGAATGTAAGGGTTTACTTTTGAGTCATTTTAGGTAGCATCTATCACAAAGATGGAATTGAAATCAATAAAAATATACACATGGTAAACATTTCACTGACAAATATATAGAAAATGTGGATAACTAACTAGCTCAAACTAACTCTCTGGCACTATCGAACCTATAGGTTCATGGCACATGGACATAAGCTCCCCATACATCCCTATCTTGAGCTAATGTTTTCCAATCTACTTCCTTCAAATCATGGTTAATATTATTATCCTGCCTCATTCTTGGTCTACCTAATGGACTATTTCCCTCTGGTTTTCCTATGAGTACCCATGCCCCTCTTTTATTCCCCATTGGTTTGATATGTCCTGCCCATCACAGTCTACAAGTGAAACTGTTATTATATCTGGCTTCCCTTAAAGATCATGTAGCTCCCTGTTATGTAGTCTTTTCCATTCACCTGTCTGTTCATCTCTCTTTGGACCAAAAATTTTCCTAAGAACATGATTTTCAGATATTTGTAATATTTTCTCCTCCCTTAAAATAACTTTCCACGTTTCACATCCATATAATATAACTGGGAGAATAACAGTTTTATATATTTTCAGTTTAATGTTTTTTGAGAGGGTTGGAATGAAGAGTCCCTGTAATGCATAATAGCATGCATGGATATGTGAGGTAATTAATCATATTAAAGCACAAATTAGGATGGTTCAGGCATATTAATCGGCTGCAAGATGATAGACTAATGAAGAAATTTTACAAATGGAAATCACTAGATACAAAAACAAGAGAAAAACCTAAGAATAGATGGATAGATGTTGCAATGGATGATATAAAATTATTAGGAATTAAAAAACTCACATCTAAAATGAGATGCCCAGAGAGCATGATGGTCAGTGCACTAGTATGTAGAACTACTGATTTCGGGTTCAAATCCGAGTTTGGATGTAAATTTTTCTCTTCAAAAATTAATTCAGCTTAATTGGTTGGCTTTTGTAATGGAATAAATATAAAACAAACAACAATACATTTATTTTAAAATACAATAGGAAGTAACATTAAGGGTCGTATGCAAATACATTAGTCTCTACTCAAATTACTTCCAATCACTGGTGAGCTGACTCACCTTGAGCAATTGCTGAGATCGAATTAACGGCCGACTTACTGGTCATGCATGAAAGTTGACGTTTTCGTAATATTGGCAACGAATTACCCAGAATTCTCAGCGATAAAACCACTTCCATTATTTTCGTCTGCTATAGAGGAACCCATTTACGCTTGCGTCCCGCAAATAATACCGTATACAACGACGTCTGCGTCGTGCAATATTATGCCGATTCTCCTGTTCTTCCAGTTGAATTCTTTGGTAGACTCTTATCAAATTCCTCTTCTCCACGTATACCGAAAACATGATCGAAGTCTTCAAGGTCCGACATCTTGGATAAAGCTGCAAAGGTTTCAAACTACATCGGTTCCCTTCGGGATTTTCACGATAAGTTTCTATCTTGAGCTATGATCTTAAGGTACCTCGTCAGGTAGCTTACAATTATTATCGCATGAATAGATTTCTGAGTAAGCAAAATGTATTTGGATAAAACTTTCTCAGCAGAGAACGCCTTTTACTGTCTAATGCGTTCAAACATTCGTCCCTAAGAGGTTTGTTTAGTAATTAAAACATTTTGTCTGTTCAGTCTTACCTCTTACAGTTGTTTTTGTCGAACATATGTTTCAGGGCTTTTGACAAAAATAACTGTAAGAGGTAAGAATGAACAAACAAAATGTTTTAATTATCAATACATTTAATCAGTGGGAAGCAAAACTATGAGGTAATTTTCATTTTATAAATGAGTTGGAAGAAAGGATACAAAACTAAAATTTTATAAAGCTGTGGCAGCCCCCTTACTGTTGTATGATAGTGAATTTTGGATTTTTAACTAAAAGAGAAGAGAAGATTATAGAAGCAGCTAAAATGAGATTTCTGAGAAGTGTAGCTGGCTGCAAACTTCTAGATAAAAGAAGAAGTGAAGATATTAGAAATGAGCTATATATTTTTAAACTTCTAGATAAAATAAAATAATCTAGAAAAAACTGGAAAGAACATATTCAAAGAATGAAAGATGAACACATACCAAAAATTATACTTAATTACAAACCAAAAGGAGACAGGAATGTTGGTAGACTGTAAAAGAGATGGATTCAACTTTTTGAATGAGAATCTATGAGACCAGAACAACACACATCTGTGATTGTTGATGATGATGATTGACGATAAATGAGTTGAAAAAAATGTTTTTACATCTCACCTCATATAGTTCTGTGTTTTCACGATACCAGTTTCAAAGGTCATTTTGATTTCATCTTCAGTCAATTCCAACTGTTGAAATTTTTCCATTGCCATCATCTTCCGAACTACCATCTGGTGCTGATTTTATGAACTTGGAGATTATACTAAACTTTGAAACATTTGGAGAAGCTTTTGGAATTAATAGTTTGGGAAAATATATACATTCAGAAGAAAAAATATAGAACCATGAATTTTTTAAGTTCCCAGTGAGCAAAATGTAATCTCAAATCGGCACCAGATGGCAGTTTGGAAGATGGTGGTAATGGCAAAATTTCAACAGTTGGAGCTTGACTCAAGATGAAGGCAAAATGGCCTATGAAACTGGTATCGTGAAAACATGGACCTTTATGAACTGAGATGTAAAAACATTTTACCCAACTCATTTATCACCATCAACATAATTCAAATAAAACTGATGCTATGCGTTAAAATCTACATCCTGGCAAAAAAAGTTTCTTTAGCCAAAAAAAGAAAACAACAAGTACCCAAAATGTTTGAACATGGTGTTAGCAGTGTGTAATAAAAATTATTAAATACCTTGATAAATCCAGAACTAGAATATATACAAAGAAGGCAATTGACATGTAGCTACCTTGTAAGTACTTCTACACAAATAGCTTTATAACATATGAAAATAAATGTTTTAAAAAATAACAAGAAAAATACCATAGATGGATTCCATATAAGTAAATACATTTGAGAAAAAATACAATATCAAAAGTAATGTTTTCTAACATTAAATTATCATCAGCTATGGCTGGAAGAATGCAATGAAGAATGAAGAATAACATTAAATTATAAATTAATATAATAAATTTGAGAATTTTTACATTATGAGGTTTTCTTAGTAAGAATCAAATGAGTCGTGAAAACAGCTGAAGATGGGAATGATATGTTTCCTGATACTGCAGTTCTGTATTAAAAAACATAGATGTATGAGGTAAGAAGAATTCACGATTCATTTGATTCTTATTAAATTATAAAATTGAATAGGTGTTATGGTTCAATCTCCTCAGCTTTTAAATTCATTGTTTTGCTATTGACTTATTTGTGATTATCTTTTAGAGAACTGTGATTATCTTTTAGAGAAGATTGTATATATTAGATCCATTCTGGTTTAATACAAAATTATTTTCAATTTCATTCATTCTTCATTACATGTTTCCAGCCATAGCTGATGACATGATTCCAATGCTTAGTTACACTACTTGAAGAGTTGGTTGGTTCCTACTTGTATAATATATTTGGCTTAACTGGATTTACTTTCTGTATATTTAAAATCTTTAAAAAGTTCTTTAATATTTTCTAATGACTTGCATCTGACAATGTTCCTATTTGGATTCTTGCTTGCCAATACTTCATGCTTTTTGCATTGAATTGTATCGCAGGTCTTCAAGTGATCATGTTTGCTTGCTATATACAGGACACACACTTCCTAATTTGTCTATATGACTTACTAGACAATTATGATTTGATACGAGTCATGTTTGCAACTGTGATTTTTTTTTGTGGTCCTTCAGATATTATATGTCTACCACTGTGGTATCGTGGTAGTGTGCTGCCTTGTCACGCAGAGGGCCCGGGTTCAATCCCCGTCAGGACAAGTTTCCTGGGTGAGGTTTCTTCAGGGTTTCTCTCACCTGTAAGATAAATGTCAGGAAACTCTAAGGCCCAAACGGTCCCCGAACACCATCTGGCCATCATTATCAATATCATATTCACCCAATTAGATTAAGTTTAGTTTAAGGCCTTTTCTGGCTCGTCATTACCATCGTTATCATCAATTCTCATATCATTGGGGCAGTGTAACCCTGCCTTCCAGGTGCCCCAAACTCAGAAGTGGGTTACAAGTATGCCATGCCAGGAGAGAACATCAGAAATGTCGAAATTACAACCTGGGGCATTGGATAAAAAAAAAATAAAGATTTTTATATGGATGGGATCAATACTGGAAACTAGGAAACTATCCCCAATTATTATCTATTCACATGAGGAATCCATTTCTAAAGCTTCCTTGTATATTTTTTAAACACAATATAATTTGTAATTCACAATTTTTTTAAATACAAAATGCATCTAATGTTTCAAAAAATTACAAATCATGACTTACTTATAAACTATAAGGAAAATAAAATAAAAATTTATATTACCAGGACTACATCTACTGCTTATATTATTAAATTAATGCTAACTTTTATAGAAAATAATGTCATGTGGCCTTCGTGATAAATTCCTTAGCTTTCCACTGATGTCATGGAACATTCCAACATTATTCTTCAACTGGAGGTGTTGACAATTACACCTCTAGCTTCTGAGCCTGTAGTTTTAGCCACGCTGAATGCTAAATCACATGTATGATTCATAAAATTACAAACACAATTAAATATAACATGCAATATAACACAGTTACTGATCGTCATCAAGATTAAAAAAGATAATCTCTTAAATATTAAATTAATGTAGTTTTTATAAGCAATTAAATTATGTAGGTAGAAAATAACACAATGAGGTTTAATATTTAATTTTAGGAAGTGATATTTTGAGGTTATTTTAATTATATTATATTATTTTTAGTCTGATCATCTTACCTCAATATTAATGTTGATTTGTTCAGTCTGGACAAGCTGACAAGCTGGACAAAACAGAATTGTTTTGAAACATGTCCAAGAACAAATCAACATTAATATTGAGGTAAGATGATCAGACTAAAAATAATATAACTATGAGGTTTATTTTAATGTTGAGTTGTTTTTGACTCACCCCATACTTCTTAACTCCCTCGCAGACACGGGTTTCTTCACTGCATTTGGGACATTCTCAATACTGTATCACGTTCACAACTGACGTCTGCAGGAGAGGAGGCCGTTGGACATCAGTTGTGAACGTGATACAACATTGAGAATGTCACAAATGCAGTGAAGAAACTTGAGTCTGCGAGGGAGTTAAGAAGTATGAAGTGAGTCAAAAACAACTCAACATTTATAAACAATAATGGCTACAATGAAATGAAGAAAGGAAAAACTTTATTTTAGAAGTAAACATTTATGAACTGTCAATTCAAAATAAATATCATAATTGTACTATTAAGTAACATGAAATATCAAAGTAAAGAGAAAATTAATTTAATTTTAAAAACTTTTTGAGATTGTAATAAAATTCCTTTGGAATTTGCTAAAAGAAAACCAAAGACGCCTACATAAAGACAATGAGTTAAGTAAACTGAGCATATTAAAAGTAATTTAAAAACTTGTTGTTCACAATATGAGGAAATAATAATAGATAGATAATAAAATGACATAGTAAAATGGAGATATATATTTGTCAACAAATCTTTAAGAGGACAGAGTGAATGGATGAACTTGAAATAAAATTTAATCTACAGCTGATTAAAAAACTAACCATTTCCAAAGTCATAATCCACATTACTGAGTTTGTAAAAGTCAAGTTGCTGCTGTGAGGTGGTCTCCGGGACGTCTTGGTCTGTATCTGTGTCTGGACCACTTCCTTCTGGCATCACATCTCCATCCATCAGTTCCCAATCTGCAAAAACAATTTAATCCAACACAAATAACTTTTGTATTTGACATATGGATCCTTACTTAGAATAGATTTATAGAATAGATTTATTTAGCCTGGTGGAGTTAAGACCATGTGGCCTCCTCTTCCACTCACTAGGACAAACATATGTTACATTTAAATACAAAAAATTACAATAATAGTACATACTAAACAATTAATTATCTGTCAAATTGAATAATAATGAAAATAATATATAATAACACAATAAAATTAAATACAATTAAAACTAAACTATTGACAGAATGTATACAGAAATGAATAACAGTTTGAATCAACTATACATAAAAAGAAAAGAGAAAATTACAAAGAAAATAATAAACTATAATGAAGTAATCTATCGCTCATTATACAAGGCATTAGGTAAATATACTGACAATTCTTAAAACTATTTGTATTAAGTAATGGAAAAAAAAAATTATAATTATTAAAAAAATAATATTAGTGAGTTGTTTCTGTTAATAATTTTATTTTCAATTTGTTTCTGAAAGATGGTAAAGGGATTAGAAAAGATATACGTAGAAAAAACAAAAAGGAATCTAAATACAAGATTAAAAGAACACCTCAGAAATGTTAAAAATGGAGGAACCGAAAAATCTGCAATAGCTGCACATGCCTGGTCAGAAAAACATAGAATAGAAACCAAAACAAAATTACTTAAACAATTGGAAAAACCGAAGGAACTCACAATTTGGTAAAAAATTTACATATGCAAGAATGAAAATACAACTATGAATTTTGAAATACCCGGTTATAAAGAGAGAGGACTGATTTGGAAATTCCTCGGTTAGCCATCAAATGGCGGCGGAGGTCAGTCTGCAGGATAGAAGGCCGTTGGATGTCAGTTGTGAACGTGACACAGCATTGAGAATGTCACAAATGATGTGAAGAAACCCTGGGTTTGCGAGGAGTTATGAAGTATGAGGTGAGTGAAATAATAAAAAATAAACAAAATTAGAAAAGATAATGAGTATTTGAGAATAAAGTATTTAGGAAAATTTTTGGATCAAAGAGAGACAATCATCAGACAACTGAATGGAGGTAACAGAAATTGGAAAAGAATGAGAGAAAAGATGGCCATTCTCCTGCTCCTGAATATAAACATGCAGTACCAAAGAAAGTTGAAGTCAATGTAGTGACATCAAATAAAAATGAAAGTGATGCATTCATATCAAATGATGAGCTAAAAGATTTAATTGTTCTTGAAAAAGACCTACCTCCATCTCCTGAAGATGTCAAAGAACCAATCAAACAAAAATTTTTAGTTGACATGCCAGATGACTTTTATTCATTTTGGTCATTTTGCAGATTTTTAAAATCTGAAAAACCAAAAGATGCTCTTAAAGAGCTCCATGATCTTTATAGATAACTAGATTAATACACAATATCTGGCATATGCTGATGATATTGTGCTTATCACAAGCAGTCTTACTAATAAAAATCTCTTATACAGGCTTTCATCAGTTGTTTAGTTATACAATGTATAAGCCTTATGTAGATCATGTATAATTTCCTTACTAATAAACGTGCAGGAGCTATATAACAATACAACCGCTATACACAATACATCATATATTCGTCATCACTATGACGTCAGAACAATATTACGCGCAGTTTTAACAGAAATAAAACAACATCAACTAGTGATTAATTGTGTAAGAAATGAGTATGGATAAGAATTAAAAGAGATTCCCTAATTAGGGAGGTACAGAAAAAATAAATGTGTTTTAATTTATTTACATTTTCCTTTACACAATGTCAAATATATCGAAGAATTAGTTTCAAAGATAATGTGCTGCCATCTAAAGTCAAGAATTTTGAACAGTTCTTGGAAACTAATAAAAGTTTTTCCCATTACTTATGAATTATATGCAGTGTTTTAAGATGTGTTTAGAAAACGTTCAAAATAGTAGAAAATGTTACCGACAACAGAATAATGCTTTAGGCGAAAAAAAAAACATTCCAGTTTGATCGGGAATCGAACCTAGGACCTCATGGACTTTAGTCAGAAGCTCTAAGCACAAGACTATCAAGCTAACATGTGGTTTTCTGCGATAATAGTACCTCTACAATTAAATATATTTTTATATCGGTATGTGTATTATGTTTTAATGATGCAAGAAAGTTTTGTTAAAATAATATTATGAAGTATTTAAACTACATTCAAGTAAAATCTTGTCCACAGCAATTATTGTAGAACATATTCTTTTGTGAATCAATGTGCAATTAAAAAAATATTATTAGGCCTAATCGAGAATGAGTGTAACAAAAGGCATTTTATGATGCCTTTATTTTCCTACCCAGAGCTTTATTAATATTATTTATATCCTGTGCATCCATCAAACAGTTGTTAAAGTGTTGCATTTTGCATTAAATTTAAGAAAACTTTCATTAATATCATAAGAAAACAATCAGTTGATCTCGAAGTCCGACATTTTGTCTAGTTATACAATCCTTAAACAAGGCTGGAGGCATGTATAATGATTCCCATGTATAGTTGTACACCTCTTATACACTGAACAGCTAATACAGTGTTTATTAGTAAGAATTTTCAACTGAGATGTGTATAAACCTTGTATAAAAGTTATATATGGATTATTAGTAAGAGGGAAGATCTTTGGGAGTGCTTGAGGAGGTTGTAGCATAGATTGAGACAAGTGTCTCACTTAAAAAAAAACAAATATATGACAAACAAATCTGTCTAAGACAGGCTGATGACAGATTTTTAATCAATGGACAATACTATGAAAAGGTAGAAAATTTGAAATACTTATGATTTTAAATGAGTCCGATGAAGATCTTAAACTTAAAGTAGCAAGTGCCAACCAATGTGCCAGAGCTCCTACTTAATAAACTCCTAACTAAAAGATATAAAAAAAAATATACTATGCTTAGAGTACATAAAACAGTCATTAGTCCAGTAGGGTTATATGGAAATGAAACCCGGACTTGATCAAAAGAATGGAATCTAATGACATGGGAAAGAAAAGTGTTGAGAAAGATTTATGGACCAAAATTTGAAAATTGTAAATGGAGGACAAGATATAATTCTGATCAGGGGTCCAAGTCCCAGTTCGAGCATTAATTTTTCTTTCTTAAATATAATTCTGAGTTGGAACATCAGTATAAAATTTAAAATAAATTCTTTTTCAGCTCATCCCATATCCTGTCTTCTAATTAGGCCAGTTTCAAAACCTTATTGGTTTCATCTTCAGTAATTCCACGACCACTGTTCTGTCATCTAGGAGCACTGCTTCTTACTCCATCTTTGGTGGACCAATGAACCTCCAAATCAAATCAACTTCATCGGGAATTTCAAAATTATTTTTTTCTGTCCCGCGCCGTAGCCGAGCGGTTAAGGTAGGAAGCCTTGGTGCAGAGCTATGGGACTTGCGCTGGTTCGAGTCTCCATGGAGTAAGAAATTTTCTCATGGTATTTCGGCCAGTATGGGACCGGTGCCCACCCAGCATCGTGAAGCAATTGGGTAGCTACAATAAGTAGCGGCTCCAGGT
Source organism: Diploptera punctata (assembly GCA_030220185.1). Classification (NCBI taxonomy): domain Eukaryota; kingdom Metazoa; phylum Arthropoda; class Insecta; order Blattodea; family Blaberidae; genus Diploptera; species Diploptera punctata. The sequence goes on from JASPKZ010003880.1 coordinate 416,127, forward strand.
TGAGGAACCAGCTATAACGGCCGGGGGACTCGACATGCTAACCACATGTCACCCCTACACTGGCTGTTGATCATCTACCTCTGTGATTGACACATGTGGATGTGAAGGGCCAGCAGCCGGCTGGTAAAAGGGCAACCGCTGAAAAGTGGAAAGACCCTCAATCGGATCGGATTTTTTTCTTGTTTTTTTTAATGTGGATTTTTTGCCAAACCCTAAACTCTTTAGGTTTTTCTACTTGTTTTATTAATGTATCCATCAGTATAACTTGCCTGATATTATAGTTGAAATCAAGATATGAAGATTGGAATGGTTAGGACATTATCAGAATGAAAAATGATCAGAATAAACTAACTATCAACTTGAAACCCGAAGGTGGAGTATTGTGGGAAGGCAAAAATTAAGATGGTTAGACAATGAGGAATTAGGTTTACGAAATCTGAAGGTCAGAAGATGAAGAGTCAAGGCTTAAGATAGAAAGGAGTGGTTGGCTGTTACTAGGACGGATAAGGCTAGACTCAATGGGCCATTAAGCCAAAGAAGAAGAAGATTAATAAAATAGTTATTTTTTTTAATATAATAAATTTGGGAATTTTTAACATTATGAGGCTTTATTGATAAGAATAAAATGAATCGTGAAATTCTTCTTACCTCATACTTCTATGTTTTTTTTAAACACAGCACTGCAGTATCGGTGACCATGTCAACATCATCAGCTGTTTTCACGACTGTCAATTTTTTTCTTTTGCCGGTAATTATCCAAACTGCCATCTGGTGTATTTTGAAGAACTTTGTAATCAAGCTTGGTTTGTCTGGAATCTTGAAGTTCATGGTTCTAGTATGGTTTTTTGAATATATATCTTTTCCCAAACTGTTAAATCCAAAGGTTTAGATAGATGTTTCAAAAGTTTTGCTTCCTTTTCAATTTTCACATAGTTTATTAGAGAATTATAGAATTGAAATGAAGCAAAACTTTTGAAACATCTATCTAAACCTTTGGATTTAACAGTTTGGGAAAAGATATATATTAAAAAAAGCCATACTAGAACCATGAACTTCAAGATTCCGGACAAACCAAGCTTGATTACAAAGTTCTTCAAAAATACACCAGATGGCAGTTTAGAAAATGACTCCTTAAAAAGAACACCAGATGGCAATTTGGAAAATTACCGGCAAAAGAAAAAATTGACAGTCATGAAAACAGCTGACGATGGTGATGATGGTCGCCAATACTGCAATGCTATGTTTAAAATAAAATAGAAGTATGAGGTAAGGAGAATTCACGATTCATTTGATTCTTATAGTTAATTTTTATAGACTGTGATGGGCAAGACATGTGGCATAAATGGGAAATGAAAGAGGGCAAGGAAACTTCTTGTAGGAAAACGGAAGGAAAGCACCTAGTAGGTAGGCCAGGAATGAGGTAGAAGAATATTATTCCCCATGATTTGAGGAAGGTGAATTATACAGGATATGGATGTAAGAGCCTATGTCCACATGGGCATAAACCTATGGGTTCAATAGCGCCAGTGACTTTGTTACTTAAATGTGTTACAAACCTGCAAAGCTGGCATAGTCAACTTGTGGCTGCGTGGACTGATACACCAAGTTGTTCCAGTGTCTTCGAGTTGGAGAATCAAAACCCTCACTGTCAGAATCACTTGTCTCCCTTGGGTACTCGTACACACAGTGGTATTTCTGTTTCTTGAAAGACACATTCTTCTTCTGTTCCTGCATACACAAACAGAAATGTACTGCCATACTGGACATTATTAAAGGCTCGATAATTCTGCACACTTATGCTAGTCATCTACTTACATAGAGCTCGTCGTCCTCCTGGTATGTGGCATGCATAAATCATAACACAAACTCAATTTAGAGGAATGCACTTAAAAAATGTAGGTGTACAAAATTGAGCATTTACATATCTGCAACCATAATCTATTTTCATAGACACATATATGCTTTAGGAACATAAACATAACTGAATTATAATTTGAACTATTTTGGAAATAAAATTATAATCTAATGGGTCCATCTCCTCAAACTATTAACTCTCTGTAGGCCTTTTGGGACTAGTCCCATCATCAGCAGAAGGAACACAAGATATGTCTGTATCTACTGACCCTGAATGCAATACTTGGTTAATAGTAAAAATATAATTTTAATTTTGTGACTAATACCACAACGGAATTTTATTAATGTTAACTATTCTGAAAATATCACTATCAAGTACTTACTTACTCACTGGCACTATCGAACCCATAGGTTCATGGCCACGCGGACATAAGCTCTCCATACATCCCTATCCCGAGCTAATGCTTTCCAATCATTTCCTGTATAATCTACTTCCCTCAAATCATAATAGTCCTAACATTCCATGTTCCTAGAAACATGTCCCTGTGTTTGAGCCTTTGGCATGGGTTCCCTGAAGTAGTCCCCACCCGGAGAACCGAATGGGGGACTATTTGACCTCTGGAAAATTTTACCCCAGTTGAACTCATGTCCGCATTTCTTGACGGTTGTATTTTTATGGTGAAAGATCGTCACTCTTTCGATCAAGGTACTTTTCTCGTCTGGCTTATCATCTTCGACCAGTCTGGCATGGGTAACCCTATTGGCAGCAATGCTACCGCCAGCATAGCTCTCGGGATCATTAAGCATGCAAGCCACTCCACCACAACACGTTAAAGATACCATGGAGGGATCAAGTATATTTTAAAATTTAAAATAAATTCTTTATCACCTCACCTCATATCCTGTCTTCTAATGAGACTAGTTTTGAAACTATATCAGTTTAATTTTCAGTAATTCCACAACCCCTGTTTTGTCATCTAGGAGCTCTGCTTCCTACTCCATCTGTTGGTTGGACCAATGAACCTACAAATCAAATCAACTTCCCGGGAATTTCAAAATTCATTAATTTTTTCTTGTTTCTTATGTGGATTTTTTCTTAAACCATAAGTCTTTAAGTTTTTCTAATTGTTTAATTAATTCAGCCTTTCTTCCAATTACAGAGTGATTCAGAAATATGGCTATAAGTTTGAACATATTTTGTGACGAAAATACTATTATTAAAAGAAATATGATGTTATCATTGGAAAGGGAATCCTTCAAATTACAACAATAGAACAAAACAAAACAAATCACTGCTCACATGCAGCTTGGAGGGTTGATTTTTGTGCGCTAGCGTTGAACGCCTCCACAATTCTCTTCGTTGTTTCTGCATCCGTGCCTTCCAGGTTTGATTTTCTGCATCCTTCCCATTTCCTGCAGTCAATTTCTCCACTTCCCCACAGTTGACGGCTGCAATGCTATGTTAAACTCACGTCTTGCCCATCTTGCGGCCTCACGATCATTAGCATACGTCATTGCCCATGCAGCAATTGTAATTTGCTGTTGCATATTGAATGCCATTTTGACTAATGACATAAGTTCTACACTGTTTTGTTATATTCCATTGTTGTAATTTGAATAATTGCCTCTCCAATGGTAATTTCATATTTCCGTAATGGTAATATTTTCATCATACAACGCGATCAAACGCATAGCCATATTTATGATTCAGCTCATAGATGTTTTTCTGACCAAGATGCTCAACATAGATTTTTTTCCAAACCGTAAGAAGATGGTGAGGTGATATAGTTTTTTCTGAAATACTAAAATAATCTACATTCAAGAAAACAACAAGGATAAATTAATGAATTTTGAAATTCCCAGGAAAGTGATTTGATTTGGAGGTTCATCAAGTATACCAACAGAGGGATCAGGAGGTGGTTCTTCAAGATGACATAACAATGGCCATGAAAGTACTGAGTATGGAACCTTAAGGTCCCAAAACCGGTCCAATAAAAAAGGATATGAGGTGGGATGATACAGCATCATCATCATCATCATCCTGCCAGGTATTAGTCCTAGAAGAACTGTTACGGCCTGAGAAAGCGGTTTTCGTGCCATCTCTTCATAGGTCGACCAAGTGACCGTTTTCCATTTGGACAGTAGTTCATTATTGCCTTGGGGATCCTGGACCTTATAGTCCACGCTTCACTCCCATAACATAGGACTGGTCGAGCCATTATTTGACAAAGACGAGTACGAGTTGATTTTTGCACTAATGAAGGTTTTAAAACTCTATTAATGATTCCCATTGATTTGTTGAATTTCACAATTTTCTCTGATAAATCCAAATTTTCAACAAAAGAGAGTTTATATTCTAAATAAGTAAACTAATTAACTCTCTCTAAAATTTTGTTATTTAAACAAATTTTGTATGGTATTGCAGATTTTCCACAAAAGGCCATTATTTTAGTTTTATTGGTAGTTATTTCCAGTGAATATTTCTGGGCTATCAAATTTAAATTATGTACTGACCATTGTAAAACATTTTCAGATGTTGCTAGTAAAACAAGATCATTTGCAAACATTATTATATCTAATTTTAAATTTCTATTGATAGTGATACTTCCATGTTTTGATATAATTCCATGAGATGATACAATTTTTCTTAAATTATAAAATAATTATATAAATAGATACAATGACAATATTTTATACAAAGTTATACCATTAATGCAGCATTAATAACACTGGAGTATGGAAAACTATTATAAATTTTATACATAATGGAAAATTTTTGCTCTAGAATATACCATTTTTTGTCATATAAATACTAACATTTTGGTACATGAAAAATGTTACACATGATTGATTTAACCCTCATGAAAAAGTAATAATTCTGAAAATTCAAAGAACACATGGACCAAACTTCAAGAAATTGGCCAGTATTTACTAAATTTGTCATGGAGTCAGACACACAAATGAATTTTTATACAGTATAACATTACTTTTTTTTATAAAAATATAACTCAATACAAGTACAGATATGCAAATGTCTCTTATTAAATGACAATAAAAATAAATAAAACTTTAAACAGACAATACTATGATTTTTACTAACAAAAAACTGATATAGGTAAGACCATGCAGACTTCATGCCCATATTTCTGCTCACATTTTTTAAAATATAATATAATCATAGTTTCTACTTTTACACAAAAGTCATTGTAATACAAGACATTGTGATAAATGCACTATAACAGTAAGAAAAAATAAGGTACATCAATTAAAAAAAAAAATTCTTATATGTCCTAAATGTAAATGTAATTTTTGTTTATATCATTCAAATAAATGAAATTATACTTTGTCATAATCTGTCGTAAATTCATCCAAGTCTTTCAATTAAAGTTGAGGAAAATTGATTTATTTATGGTAAAATATAATTTTATTTATTTACATAATGAACTGGTTTATGATTTTTTTTAAATATTAAATCATCATTTACGTAAATTTGTAAATATCATCATCATCATCCATGCAAGTATTAGGCTGTGTGGCCTGTTACAGTCTCAAAGAGGAATTTTCCATCCAGTGCTTTTTTGGACGTCCCAGCAATCTTTTGCCTTAGGGGCAGTAGCGAAGTATGGCTTTTGGAATTCTATGAGACGGCATAACTCTCATGAATTTTGATATACCGATGGAGCGTGACCTAGTTTGGAGGTTCTTTGGCCAACCACAGGATGGAGCTGACATCGACATCCAGATTGTGCAACATAAATAAAACTAGTCTGGAAAAGCTGACGATAAAACAGAATTGTTTTGAAACATGTTTAAGAACAAATCAACATTAATATCTAGGTAAGATGTTCAGACTAAAAATAATATAAATAATCAATTGAGTTGGTGTTTACTTGATGAAAATCTATATTTATTAATTTATTAATATTAATCTTCATGTCTGAAGAAGGTACAGTGTACCAAAACAGCTGTCACTGAATTATATAATAAATATGAAAATCAAATAAAACTATGTTTTAATTTTATTTAATTAATAATATAAATAATTGTCAATTCTTTCTAATCTCAATATATGAGTATATTGTTTTTATAAATGAATACATGATTTAAATAGCTTTTGCTAGTATTTGCAAGAGCTTATTTATTTCTGAAATTAATCTTTCTCCCATCACAACAAAACTTCATCGTCTGCAAAGGATTATAATTATAGTTCAGAGCAACTAGGTCACCAAATATGTTTGTACAATTTAACTTGGATAGTTATCTTCACGCTGACCAAAAAATTATTGATAAAAACTACGATAAGTATAGCTTATATGCAAGTATAAATAGGGAAACTATTTTAATCACAGGACAAGTTTTAGAACTGTACATGTAAGGAAATAGCTAGCAAGACTGAGACAAATATCTAAACTTACAGATTTCTTGTCTGGACTACGTAGAGCTGAACGGTTAGGTGTTGCTTCGCTGTTCCATGCTGACGGTACAAATTCTGTCCCACTGCCAGAACTACTGCTGCCATCTGCATCATCATCGTCATCATCTTCATCTTCCTCCTCTTCAGCAATGACCTCCATTGGAAAATCTGATAATCCTTCATAAGGCTGCAATATGTCATATATTACAACATTAATACTAAAATATATCACAAGGGAACTGTCAAGAGATTCAAGTTGAAAACCCATCATAGCACATAGTTACATCTTCGAAAGAAATAAACACATACAATATTAAACTTGGACTATACACCCATATGTGTTAATCACTGAGGTGAATGACCATCTAGTCAGTATATAGGAATGATATGAGGTTGGCATGTTGGGTTCCTCAGCCAATGTAGCTGGTTTTCTCAACCTGAAGCTGCTACTTACTGTAGGCATCCATATTCCTCACAAAGCTGGATGAGCACTGTCCCTTTCTGGCCAAAATTCATGAGAAAATGTCTTGCCTCATGGTGACTTGAAAGAGTAAAAGTCACATAGCTCTGCAAAAGGCAGGATACCTTAAACTGCTCAGTTACAGCATGGGACACAAACAATTAACAGCTTTTTAATATAAGGGGTATATGAAAAATTCATTGTGTGTTAAGTTAACTATAATTATCCAGTCTTATGGTGAAATTAAATGTTTCTTACCTCTCCTCATATAAATCTTCTAAGTAGATCGCGATTTTGAGACCATAACGGTGTCATCTTTAGTACAATCTTGGCGACTGATGTTTCTTCCGATCGACATAAGATTGTACTGAATATGAGACCATTATGGTCTCAAAATCGCGATCTACTCAGAAGATTCATATGAGGAGAGGTAAGAAACATTTAATTTCACCATAAATTAAACCTCATAGTGATTAATTCCTATAAAAGTTAAATCCAGGTTTTTCTTAATCATTTAAGGTAATGTAATTAAAGTTTTTGAGTTGTGTAGATGCATACCTTGTAAATTCACTATTTACAAAGGAACAAATATTTCCTTCAACCCCAAATTATATTTCTCATTACTTGCTCCTGTATTTTTTTCATGAAGATACAATATTGTACTCTTGTTATAGACCAAGATATGTATATTATTAAAATTCATCGGAGAACATATTGTTTAAACAACTCACCTCATAGGATTCATGCTTCCATGATATCGCGATTTCAAACATAGTCATGTTCATCGTCAGCCATAACAATATGTTCTCCGATGAATTTTAATGGATACTATTCAGTGTGTGGTCAGTAGGAAAGACCAATTACTGACATATTTTTTTTTTATAATAGTACTTATATTTCGCACTGACAAATACTTTCCACTAACTAACTAATTCACTGGCTCTATTGAACCCATAGATTCATGGCAGCATTGGCATACACTCTCCATACATCCCTATCCTGAGCTAATGTTTTCCAATCAGCCCCTGTATAATCTTACTTCCCTCAAATCGTGGATGATATTATTCTCCCAACTCATTCTTGGTTTACTAACTTGGGGTTTTCTTCTGGTTTTCCTACAAGAAGCTTCCATGCACCTCTTTCATTCCTCATTCATGCCATATGTCCTGCACATCACAGTCTACAAGACTTAACTGTTCTTATTATATCTGGCTTCCTAAACATACCATGTAGCTTACTATTATGTAAATTTTCTCCGTTCACCTGTCTCTTCACCTCTTTTGGCCCAAAAATTTTTCTAAAAATTTTATTCTCAAATACTCATAATCTTCTTTCCTTCCTAAAAATAAGAGTACATGTTTCGCATCCATGTAATATAACAGGGAGAATAACAGTTTTTCAAACATTTTTTTAAAGAAGTTGGGAAGATAAGAGTCCCTGTAATACATAATAGCATGCATTTCCTGAATTGAGCCTATGTTTAATTTCAAATACTTTCCACTGAATATTCTAATGGCATACAAACTCTCACCAGAATCAATAGAAAATAAGTAGTGGTGTCTTACTTGGAGATCATATGGATATATAACTTAAAAGTTACCAATGAGAACAAATTGAAAGGTTCTATGGACAATCTGATTTATGAGAAATAATATCTCACAAAATAATGCATATTAGAATTAGAATTAGCCCATAATCATCTCATTTCGGGCAAGGGCCTCCTGCAACTGCAGCGTGGCTTACGTTATATCCCCGGGTTAGCCAATCCCTTGGGACTATCACTTAACTTTTTTATGGATTGCTTCCATCTTTGTCTGTCTTGTGCTATTCTAGTCCACAGTGTTCATATATGACACTTAAACACTTAACTCCAATGCATATACTGATAAATAAATAGCCATATATTGTTATATTTCACACATCTCAAGAGAAAAATTAGTAACTGAGCCAGGATTGAGTCATAACTCTGAGAATAAGCTAAAACTTTTATCTTAAGATATACTACCTACAGCCCACAGAAAGCTATTCTGTAAACAGCAATATGTATCACATCTCTATACAATTAGACATGATGTTAGTGAAACTCAATAATATTGGCATCCTCTGGTAGTGGGTCAGTTATATTATATGGATGCAAAACATGGACTATTACTTTAAGGGAGGAAGGCAGATTACGAGTATTTGAGAATAAAGTTCTTAGGAAACTTTTTGGACCAAAGAGACATGAACAGACAGGTGAATGGAGAAGACTGCATAACAGTGAATTACATGGTCTTTATAGGAAGCCAGATATAATGAGAACAGTTAAGTCTCGTAGACTGTGATGGGCAGGACATGTGGCACGAATGGGGAATGAAAGACATGCATGGAAGCATTTTGTAGGAAAATCAGAGGGAAAATGTCCAGTTGGTAGACCAAGAACGAGGTGGGAGAATAACATTAACTATGATTTGAGGGAAGTAGATTATACAGGGGATGATTGGAAAACATTGGCTCAGGATAGGGATATATGGAGAGCTTGTGTCCATGCGGCCATGAACCTATAGGTTCAATAGTGCCAGTGAGTTAGTTAGTTCTGGTAGTGGGCAGATAACCTCACAATTTCAACAATGGTTTCTGATTGACAATGATGGAGATGTCTGCTGAAATAGATTCCAGATGAAAAAACAATATATGAGGTGACATATATATTACTGATTTAATATCTTGATAAATTACCTCATAGTGTTACTTCCTATCAGTTTTAAAAACATATTTTTAATCCACAATGTAATTTTATTAATGCACAAAATTGTTACCCCTATTTGAATGTATTAATTTAAATTTTAACATTTGTAATGATGGATAATTATTATTTTGAAAAGAAAAATTAAAGCCTGAATCGGGATTTGAACCCAAAACCTCTAGCTCTATACATTAGCGTGCTAAGCATTACACTATTTCACACTCCTGATGCAAATGCTAATTGTTCTTCCTCGTGTACATTTCTCTTTATTGTTAGAAGCAGATAACCATCGGTACCAGTGCTGTCTGGCGACTTCTAATTCAAGAAGACATTTTAAAAAGAATTTATATAATTCTATATAGCAGTTAAGCTTCATATTTCAATGTCCATCCATCCATAGTAACTGCAATCATAGCATTTTCATGCTATGTTTGTAGCTTTACTAGGGAATTGTAGGTGTGGTAGCTTCCCGTTACTTTCCACACCGGTGAAGGATAGTGATAAGGATGATGATGATGGCCATATGATTTCGGGGACCATTTGGGCCTTAAAGTTTTCCTGACATTTGTCTTACAGGTGAGAAAAAACCCCGATAAAAACCTCACCTAGAAAAAGTGCCCCAACTGGGGATCAAACCCGGACCTGCTGCATGACAAGGCAGCACGCTACCTCAAGACCACAGCAATGGACTATATTTCAATGTATTAATTTAAATTCTAATATTCTCAATGATTCTCAATTCAAGCATTCTTTTCAAAATTGCCCATCATTATGAATGTTAAAATTTAAATTATAAAAATGCAAATATCCTCAACTCATGTCCAACTCAGGGTTGGGTCGAGGAATGAGATGAGTCCCGATATATAGAGGTCTGTGAAGGACAAGGGTGCTGGCCGACTATACCTGATGCGCCATCACGGGGGCAGATGAACGAAATGAAATGGATGAGTTTGGATAAATGGTGGAATGAAATTGTGGCAGGGAAAAACGAGAAAAACCTCCCCAAGTTCCGTTTCGTCCACTACAAAACCCACATGGAGTGACCGAGACTTGATCTCAGGACCCTAGCGGTGAGAGATGAGCATCTAACTGCTTGCGCCATGGAGCTGCCCAAAATTTAAATTAATATATCAAAATATGCAGCTTAACTGCTATATAAAGTTATGTAAATTTTCATTTCTTAATGAGAATTAGAAGCTGCCAGATAACACTGGTAGTGACAGCTATCTGCTTCTGTCAAAAAGAGAATTGTATATGAGGCTGGGGTACTTCCTAGAATTAAAATTTATTTGGGATCACACAATAAGCTGTTGTTATACAGTGGTTAACGGTAACTCAAGGGTTGGCAGGTACATGTACCTAGCGAAGCGAAATTAATGTATATTATAAAAGTGTAAATTTGATTGACATGTTGATTATGGTCAAATTTGCAAAACAATAAATTTGTTAAAAGGAATACTTGAGCCAATTTTAAAACTTCCTTGGAAAATGAATATAAAAGGCCACACATACAGTGTGGCCAGTAGCTCCCATACGAGTACATACAGAGAGGAGCAAATAGTTATCTTACGAAAACATAGTGGGCTAGTTTATCATATTACGAGTATTCAGAGGAGCCTGTTGCTCCCATATTACTACCTTAAAGTGTGAATCAATCTATCGTACGTAAATATACTAGGGAAGTCTAGATTTGCTCAAGTAGTCTACAAGCTAATAATAATTTGTTGTGAATATTGTGTTGTTCATAAGAGGTTAACAAAATAAACCCTTTTTAAATTAATTATACAACTCATTGTTACTGATTATTGAATCCCTTGTCCTTCACACAAGTAGAACCCAGAAATAAGCTTAATCTAAAACAAGCCCTGAAGAGACCCTCGTGCCTCCTATAGCTTGCTGCATATATGAGGAAGGAAAATTAGCATCTGCATTGGAAGCCTGAAAAAGTATAAGGTTAGAACACTAGCATAGAGAGCTAGAGGTTTTGGGTTCAAATCCTGATTCAGGTATTAATTTTTCTTCAAAATAACAATTGTTACCCCTAGCTTAAATAATAAGATGTTACATTCTAAGAACCAAGTTAGGCTAGAGACATTATAGAACACTTATTGATCCATTAAAATAAATTTCTAATTACTTATTATGTTAGGAGAAGAAAGAATAATAACACTTAGGTTGGTAATGACAGCACATTGAATTGGAACATGCAAGCTCAACATTTAATACTTACTTTATTGGTGCTGGAAGAGGCAGAGATATCAACAGCCTTCACAGAAGATTCTCTATCTCCTTCCTACCCGCCACCGCACCACAGAGACAGACAGAGAGAGTGAAACCAAGAGAAGGACAGATCAGAAACACAATACAGGGATAACATGCAACACAGGTTTCACTATCATCGAAGTAACTAATTCTAAACCATTAAGGTAGAATTTTTTATCACACCTCATATTGTTCTTCTTATTTGACTATAAACTAGTTTCGGAACATAGTTTCTGTACCATCCTCAGTATCGTCACGACCGTTGTTCTGTCGTCTTGAAGAGCTGTCCTTCGCTCCTTCCATTGGCTGACTGAAAAACCTCGAAACCAGGTCATTCTCACCGGGAATTTCAAAGTTCAACTGTTTCGAGGTTTTTCGGTCAGCCAATGGAAGGAGCGAAGGACAGCTCTTCAAGACAACAGAACAACGGTCGTGACGATACTGAGGATGGAACAGAAACTATGTTCTGAAACTAGTTTATAGTCAAATAAGAAGAACAAAGAGTGATAAAAAATTCTACCTTAATGAATATACCTCATAGTGAGAATTCCTAAAATAAGTAATTCTAAGCCATTTTAAATAAATGGTCTCTGCAGTCCCACATCAAGAAATTGTATTTTATATTTAGAATGACAATTTAAAATTCAATTATATCAAAGAAAGTAACAATATTCATCATCAACCGAATATCTGGTGTTGTAGTGGATTGTCTAGCTATGAAGACTCTATTGATAATATTTGAAGAGAAAAATTATACGCTCAGACCGGGACTTGAACCCGGGACCCTTGGTTCTCTAGACCAAGTGCTCTACCAACTGAGCTACCTGAGCAAGTACCGATCTAAACGCAAATCTTTCTCTACAAAAAAAGCCGTACTGGCTGTAATGTATAATTCCCAAATATGTCTTCTTAATAAAGGAGCCGCCATTTGCAAGATAGAAGCATGGCTTCACAGCATTTGGTGGACGGGAATTACAATGTATATAGAGAAAGATTTGCGTTTAGATCAGTACTTGCTCAGGTAGCTCAGTTGGTAGAGCACTTGGTCTAGAGAACCAAGGGTCCCGGGTTCAAGTCCCGGTCTGAGCGTATAATTTTTCTCTTCAAATATGATTTATCCATCATTGAGATGTACGAAATCAATAATAAAAATCTATTGATAATATTTTTAACATCCTTCTCTCTGTACACCACTTTAATAGTCATTCCACCTTATGCTTTCTGGAAATGGGTTTCTCGTCGAAAACTTTATCTACTAACATTAACATCCTCTACAATCTCTAGAAGTAATTGGAATTATGAAACACACTGTATATTTCTTCATCCAACTTAATTCTTAATTCGATTGCAGGAATGTTACATGGATTTCTTTAAACTGACTCTGTTATGTTTCTACTCAAACTTTCAAAATTGATTCAATCTTCCTCCTCCAAGTTTCTCGTTTTCATGCTTCTTTCTATCTCATCTTGGTCTTCCTTTCTTATATTTTTCCTCTGGTTCCCAGAATATTCTTCCTGGTATTTCTATCCTTTATTTGTTTCACATATCGATACCATCTAAGTTGGATTTTTTTTCAATTTCCTGTAATGTACTTTTTGTTCTTGAATTCCTGTTTTTTTTTTCTTTCTAGGATATTTTTTATAAACTTCCAATTTTGTACCCATGTTTAATTCTTAGAAACCTTAATTTGAGAAGTTCACATGGACAGGAATATAGCATGCATGGATAAATCCAAAAGTATACACTGAACATGTGTTATAAAAAAAACTTAACAAATAAAAATTGTATGACTGCTAAGACAAAGATCAGAGAATAGCATTAAAACAGACTGATGAACAGCAGGTTATGATCCTTATAAATGGATGGAACTGGCAAATAAGGCAGCAATGGGGTGATGTCTGGTGTGTAAAGGATCCAAAAAATCCACTAAAGTGGTTCTTTCCTGAAGAAACAGCTTCAAAGTAGCCTGCCTTCACGTGCCTTACTATAATACTTTTCTTCTAGATGTACTTCTGTCATTCTGCTTCACATAGATGAAATAGATCTTTTATAGCAAATAAGAACAAAGTAGAAAATTTGGATACATGGTCTTCTCAAAATAACATATTCAATTTGTCTCATCTGTTGTATTTCTCAGGTTTTTCATTGGAACAATTTAGGTCTGTTTCTACAATTGAGGAGTTGAATGGAATATGGGCACAATTAAAAAATATACATTTTTAAATATTTACAATTGATATATAACTAAATGCATAACATTGCTGTTTAAAAGGCCGCAAGGAAGCAGTAGCAAAATTCAGACTGATGTCAGGACACGACTGCCTGGCTCACCATCTCCACAGAATAAACGTTTTCCAATCCGACAGATGTGTCATGTGCAAAGACCCAGACCTGATCATGGACAAACACCACCTTCTAATCTGTCCAGCCTTAAATCCAACTGCACAACACTCTAAGGACATTGTTCGCTTGTACTGGGAAGCCAGAGAGAAAATGACTTAAGCGTCAAATCTCGCCATTAGAAAACAACAACAACAACAACAACATTGCTATTTTAATTGATACAATCAGCTGCTGAACGTGCTGTAATCGAGATATCAAAACAAAACTTTTCAGGCTGACCAACTGCAAAATGGCAAGTCCAAAAATGTATTGAACGAAAAAAGGGCAAAACATGAGTTATGCCCATATTCCATTCAACTCAATTGAATAAAAGCATTTTTTCTTGATCTTGGATTTCTGTAGATCTTTACAAATTTCTATTGCCTTTGCTACCAGTAGGTGAGTTTTTTTTTTCTTGAAAGGCAAGAATCTAATATGCAAAACTTATTTTTATTTCTTTAGTCACTCTGTATGTTTCTATGATATCTTTTTTTTTTACTGTAATGGAGATCTGAGGTTTGCATATCTATTTTTATTTTTTGTTTCTCAATACCAGAATGCAATTATCACTATTTTTACTAGATTCTAGTATATTCCTTAAAAAACACAATTTTTTGGCCTGATAAGAAAAGGATGAGAACCAATACATTTTAGCAAAATTTGAATGTTCTCTCCACTTTTCTACCCTCTCTTCAATTGTTGTCTTTTCATTAATGTTCTTGATAAAAATTCTCTCAAGCTATTCAAATTGTTCTGTTCATTAATTATCATCAATATTGTTTCAATAGCCAGATAATTAGGTTCATTATCAATGTACTCTGTTTCAAAGAATATTTACTATCCTATGTAGAAAGACTGAAATGACATTGGAAGGACGACCTGTAGCATATTGTGCAGTTGGGAGTGGAATGGCCAAACAGGCCCATACCTTGAAGATGATGATAATTATGATTTTTTTTTATTTAACAGGTTTTAAATGTATACATCTTCCCATGCCCAATATTTAGTATATTATCCTATTTTCTTTATTATTTCTTCAAAAACATTTATCTTTAGAAATGATATCTCAAAGGATTCTCTCCAGAAAATATTGTAATGTCTGTAAAGGCAAGGCATTCAAATTTGAGTATAGTCTTTTTATGATCTAATCTAACTCCATTTAATTTTTTTTCCAAAGTTTTGGAAAATGGCAGGTGGAAATGCTCATGAAGTAGCGCACTTATCCCTGCAAAAGTCTCTGATTAGGGTCCTCAGCAGCATTATTAACAATCAATGTGCCGATGTGCAAGAGTAATGACAGATGCCCCCAGCTTCTCTACGCCTGGAGAATCTTTTATACCTTATTGTACATTGGCAGTGAAAGAAACAGTACTCTCCATTGAAAAACCAAAATGTCTCTTCATCTATTTAGTGATGTGCATAGATGGATTATTACTGTCTATTCTGTTTCTTGGGCATCATTTTGTTGGTCTTCACTCTTTGTAGAATATATCAGGACAGTATCTACAGCTTCAAATGCAAATGTATGTATAACAAAGTTTGAAGTACCATATCTTCTTTTATATAAATTTAATCAGTTAAATGTTTTTTTCATCTCAACTCATGAAGTTCCATGTTTTCACGATCCTGGTTTCAAAGGCCTTCACCTCCATGATCAGTCCAAACTCCAACTGTTATATAATTTTAATTAAAGCATTACTATTATTTTCTATAAAAATACTATTTCTTGGATTAAACAAAAAAATATAATTAGGAATGAATTAGGAAACCTGTGTGCATGTATTGTGGTCAAAATACTGTGAAAAGTGGAAGCTACTGTGTCAATAAGGTTACTGATAATCTAACAGAGTATGCAATATGTGGAAATAAACACATTCAAATTGTTTAAATAGGGAATACTGCTTAATATTTTATTTTAGGAAGTGATATTTTGAGGTTATTTTAATTAAATTATTTTTAGTATGTTCATCTTATCTCAATATTAATGTTGATTTGTTCTTGAACATGTTTTGATTATATCATAATCATCATCAGCATTATAATCTTGCTGGGCAAGATGCTAACGATGATTATGATATAATCGAAACATGTTCAAGAACAAATCAACATTAATATTGAGGTAAGACAAACAGACTAAAAATAATTTAATTAAATACTGCTTAATATTGCTTTACTATTATTTTCTACAAAACACTGTTACACAATAAATTAAATTAGATAATATATAAAATATATAACATTTCCATTTGTATTAATAGGTCTATTCTTTATTAAAAATTTAATTCACTAAATAATCTAATAAAGTAGCATGCAAGTTTTCATCTCTTTGAGAATTATTCCTGTTGGTACACTCCGGTCATGAAATATCAATAAGATAAAAAAAATGTATAGTATAGCCTTTGACAATTCAAAATATATAATTTTTAAGGAGAATAATATTTTTAAAGGGTCTCAAGGTTGCCTTGTAACGCAGCGAGTCTGAGTTCAATCGACTGGGACAAGTTTCCTGGGTGAAGCATTTTTTGGGGGTTTTCCTCACCTTTAAGACAAACATCAGGAAACTTTAAGGCCCAAACAGTCTCCGAACATCTTATGGTCATCATAATCATCATCATTCATATTTAGCTCAGGATTAAGGACTCTCCTGGTGCATCATCATCACTCAACATATCATTGGGCCAGCATTATCCCACCTTCCAGGCATCCCAACCTCAGAAGTAGGTTACAATTATGTCAATGCCAGGACAGAATATCACAAATGTTGAAATGACAACCTAGGGAACTGAATAAAACAAAATAAAACAAATATTTCAAAAGGTTTATTATAGCCTATAAATTCGCTAGACTTTAACTCTCTGCATGCTACTGGTAAAATCTTTTATGTCGGAAATTTAAATCGCATCCGCTGATATAATCGGCTTTGCAAGTAGTTTAAGTATATTATCTGGCAGGTAATGAACAGAAGAAACAGAGCTGATCTAATCAGCTCATGGCACCAAAAGTGTTAATGAATATAACCTATTATTTGCAGAGATATCTGAAACAAGAGGTCTGCAAAATTGGCCCATTCACTATTAGTATTTCATTTAATGAAGCTCTTTAAAAACTGAACTGTAATTCAAATTAATACAGTAAGCACTTCAACTGTTGGAGATAATGAGTAAGGCAATCATGTCCAAAAGACAAAATAGATCTATTACCTCTTGAAAATCTTTTTCTTTTTATATAATTTGAAATGCTTTTCCCACATATTGCACAAGAAGAATTTCTGTATTTCTACAAGAAT
The DNA here is from genome assembly GCA_030220185.1 of Diploptera punctata. NCBI lineage: Eukaryota > Metazoa > Arthropoda > Insecta > Blattodea > Blaberidae > Diploptera > Diploptera punctata. The sequence goes on from JASPKZ010003880.1 coordinate 433,510, forward strand.
AAGACACAGAGCTATGTACATGGAGCCCAGATTCAGATTTCAATATAAATTAGATACAAAACATTGATATGTATACATTAGAATGTAAACAAGATTGATGTCATGTTATTTAGCTGAAACAAGTATAGAATATTAAAATTAGTAGGAAGTAACACTATGAGGTATGTATAATTAAATATTAAAAATATCCAAAGTTAAAAATGGGAAACACATTATGAGGTTTTTAATTAATTAAAAATTCACTTCATCTCATATTTTGACTTATTTTAGACTAGTTTCAGAATAATTATTCCATAGTCAGTATTTTCAAGACTTGTTCTGTTGTGGTGATACACTGCATCTTTCTCCATCTGTTGGTAGACCGATGAACTTCCAAATCAAATCACATTCCCTGGGAATTTCAAAATTAATTAATTTCTCCTTGTTATTTTTTTAATGTCCATTTTTCCCAAACCGTGAGCTATTTAGGTTTTTTATTTGTTTTATTAATTTAGCCTTTTTTCAACTTGATGAAGAAGAAATTAACAAATTTTGAAATTCCTGGAGGATGTGATCTGATTTAGAGAGATTCATCAATCTACCAATAGATAAGAGGAAAAAACAGACCATGACAGAACAATGGTTGTGATCGAATAATTATTCCAAAACCGGTATAAAAAGTAGACAAAATGTGGGGTGAGATGATATTTTTAATATTTAATTTAAGAATAGGATATATTTCACTTTTTCTTTTAGTAAAATATTTTTAAATTTTACAATCTTTATTATGTTTTATGCTAAACAAGTATCACAGAATACTCAGTCATAAGCTATTCTATGTTTGATGAATCATACTAAGTAATATTTTCAATAATAACAAAGTGGAAGTAATAATCACGCTGATTTTTAAGCACTAATTCCTTGAGGAAAATACAATCAAAATGTCTCGTACACTTTGGTTTGCAAATGTATGGTTTTCCCAGAAAAAATATTTTTGTACAGAAATTAATTGGTGTATTATTTTATAATGCGGAAATTTAGAATATGGGAGCCACAACTTTACTTTCTTACTTTTTATGAATGTTTGTTGCATTCAAGTAGTGTTAGAGTGGGTAAATAAATTTCTGATCAACTTCCATGGTGCCGATTAACTTAATTGGATTATCCGTGTTTTTCGATTTTCCGTGCATATCTCGGTCCCAATTAACACGGATAATCGGGAGTTTGCTGTATTCCATAATATCAAGATCATAAAGTAACAAGGTCTCATTACTATCAACTGGACTGTGATGTTTTTTCTGATGCTTTAGGTTTCATTGGTCTAATATGCATACATTTTAAAAGTTAAGTCAGGTATATCATTCGTAGATATCTTGTATGTACGTAATGTTATATTTGAAAAGATGTTTAAAAACGAAAAATAAAACCATGTATATAATAATTCATTTAACTAGAGAACTGTCAACCATTGCATGCAGTGAGTGTCTAAAAAAATTAGCTGCTGCTTTTAACTGCAAAGCACAGAAATTCAGCGCCAAATCTCTCATTTAAACTACAGAGAAGTAATACGACTCCTTCTTGATGGATTGAATAACTCTCATAACCTGACATCTGCACTGTGCTTCAATCCACACTGCTTTACTCACGAGGGAACGTCCATCTGCATTGCATAGTGTGCTGCAATTGCTGGATTCTGGCTTCAATTCCTGTCAAATTATTTTGAGTCTGTAATATCTTACCTCAATATTAATGTTGATTTGTTCTTGAACATGTTTCGATTAGTCTTCTAATCATCTTCAGTATCATGGCCAAACTGGTTGGTTTCTGTGTCTTGCAGTTAAAAGCAGCAGAAAATTTTTTGGACGCGACTTGGTACATCACAACACTTTTCTGGGAGAAATTTCAAGGTAGGTTTCAGCATGCAATAGTTGATAGTTCCCTCGTATGAAACTGAATTGTTCTTTACATACCTCACCTCATATTATGCTCTCTCATCTAGACTGGTTACAAAGGCTTAACCTGCATCATCATAAAAAAAAAAAAGAAAAAGAAAGGCAGTGTAATATATGGTGAAGTGTAAAGAATCAATTCAATTTCTTTGATAAAATATTTCATAGTGTGACTTCCTATGAATTTTGTGTTTAAAAAAAATGAGCTAATGTAACCAGTGATAAGAAATAAGCTCTGTAACAACCAATGTTTGTATCTTTACTTTATATTGAAAAGATGAAAGGGAATCTACACATTCAATCTCCTGGTGATCTGCAACGTTCACAACACAAAGATAAGCAACACAATTATTCTACAAGGTTCAAACAAATGCACAAGGGAACACATGACTCACAGAAATTAGAGTATATTTTAGCCAATAGATGCGATCGTAGCTTAGTTTAAAATTTTACATCAAGTTTGCTAAAATTTAGTACTGGTATATTATTGGATTTTTAGGAACTAAAAAACTAAAACAGGCTAATAACATTCACATTTTAAGCTTATAGGTCTCTAAAACCTCCCACTTAGTACTTTATAAGATTTATATCGTTGATAATAAATTACTGGAGTTTTTTGAACTAAAATTGGGTTCTTTCTTCCCATGTTTTTATTTTTTTTAGGTCCCTAAAGCCTTCATTTAGCTATTTGTAATATTTATATATTTGATAATAAAGTCCTGGATTTTAAAAAACTAAAATTAGGTTATTTCCATACACATATGGAGTGTTTATAATTCTCTAAGACTCACTTCTAGTAATTTATAAGATTTAAAAAAAAATTAAACTTGCTACATAGCCCAGTATTATGTTGAAAACACAATGTCCTTAACTTGGTATTTTAACAAGACTGATCAAATAAAAATACTGTTATAACTAATATATTGTTCTTTAAGTTATGTAGATAGGAAATAACACTATGAGGTTTTTTAATATTGTTTATTTTTTATTTCACTCACCTCATACTTCATAACTCCTAGCATACCCAGGGTTTCGTCACATCCTTTGTGACGAAACCCTGGGTATGCTAGGAGTTATGAAGTATGAGGTGAGTGAAATAAAAAATAAACAATATATTATTGTTCTTTATTACAATTTGTAAATCACTCTATTCATTTTTAAATTATATATTTAGTATAATATTATATTTGAGTTTGAAAATTTTGACTCCTAATATTTCCTGATTTTTATGCAGACCTAGGTTTCGTCAATTCTGTGTGACATTGTCGATGCCTCCAACTGTCGCATAGAAGCGACGAAACATAGATCTGCATAAAAATCAAGAAATATGAGGTGAGTCAAAATTTCCAAATGTAATTAAAAGGAACCTCATAGTGTTATTTCCTACATACATTAAATAAATTAGTATAACATGTTCCAGTCTTGGACAAATTTATCTATCAAATCACTCTATTCATTACTGTACTTTTTTTTCAGAATTATGTTCAAAGAATTTCATTTTGATAATTAATTCATTAAAGGATTTAAATATGTTTTACTTTTGTTTTTATTCTGACAAATTTTTAGGAGTAAACCGCATTATCTTTGGGTAAAATCCTCTTGTAAGCAGAAGAACTGTGCTCCAAGTCATATGAGGTAAAAATAGTTGCAATGTATGACTATTTCACTATTAAAAGTAATTATATAATAAAAGAGGGACAGCTCAATAACATAGAATTATGTCTTTTAGGTTCTAAAAGCAAAATTAGATCCTAATAGGCCTTTAGGACCTATAGAATTTAATTATACCAATCACTGGCATATTAAATATAAATAAAATTAATGTTTTGAAAACACTGGGAGAAGTTTGAACCTAAGAATCCGAGGTTTCATATAAAGTTTTTACATTTATTGAATTTGAATATTGTGAATAAATGATAAACTTACCTTCCATATGAATTCACCACTCGATGAGGAATTGTTGTCATCTTCATTAGTTCCATCGGAATCACTCTCCCAATCTGGAGTATAGCAGTCTTGGTCTTCAGGATCCCCTTTAATGCTGAAAGATGTGGACATCAGATCGGCTTCATCAACTTCGGTCTGGCCACCGTACGGGATACAGTTGTTGGTCATGTCATCATTACCACATCTTGTAATTACTTCATTCAGATCTGAAAATGCCAGCATCGATGGTATCTGTTTCCAAGATTCCTCTTCAGGAGATGGCATTGGAGCTTTCGTGCTGAGCATAGCTGCTTCCAAGTTTGGTAAACTCAATCTCTTTCTTCCTCCACATCTTCTTCACTACGTTGAGATTCTTTCCTTTTCTTTAATAGGTCCAATGTATCATTTAAAAATAATCTTCTCCTGTAAATATTACCATTCTCACTATCTTCATCATCTCTAGAATCTACACTATCCGGAGATTCATTCATTTTCATTGCAAACACATCTAAATTAGGTGAAGTTAGATATTCTAACCTATCAACAGCAGATAATTCTTTTGTTCTGTCAATCAAGTTCCCCATTTTCTTCAAAGTCTTTACGAACAGACTCAGAAGATTCAGAACTTTCCTCAACTGACATCAAGTCACTATTGTCATTTGCTGGAGATTCTCTGGAGCTTGGCGATTCTTGTAATGATATATTTTTATCAGGCAGTAACAAAGCTGATATTACTTCTTTCTCATTTGAGATGTTGTTGTTTAATAATATGCCACTATTCTCTAGTTCTGATATTATCTCTTCAGCCTCGTTATTAGCTACAAGATGAATTTCCTGCACTTCATCATAAGTTGGATTATCTTGATTTTGTACCAAAGTATGCAAGAAATAAGGGTTGTACACTGTAGAATTCTGTGGAACTTGTGGGGTATTGGGACAGTCACTAGTTGTTGGAGACTTCTCAGATGGAGTGAGGAAGAAATCTGATAGATTTTCAGTATCAGGAGAATGAAGGGATGATGCTGTGGCATGTTCAGGGGATATACTATCAGGTGTATAAACTTCATCATCAGAGGATGTTTCTTTCCTATTTATTGATTTACATTCTGAATCAAAAGTTTCTTTTTCTACTATAAATGTATCGGAATTTACACCCACAGCTATTTCATCATCGCTAATAAAATCAGGAGTTGCATTAAGATCTTCCTGTATTCTTTTCCTGCTGTTAACAAAAGCTAAATGAGCTTTTGGCTTTGGACTTTCTAAAAGGGTTGCTTCATTAGTTTCAGTATTTACAACTAGAAGATCGTCATCTTCGGAATGCTGGTTGGTGCCTTGGATCACAACAGCATTTGTCACATTCACTGCAGCATCTACTGATGTATTCTGAGAATTATCTGTCAGCTGTTGGTCCAAGTCTTCAAAGAACACACTTGCTGCTTTCCTATTTTTATCACATGAACTACCTGAATCTTCACTACTACTGAAGCTACAGTTTTCCAAAGCTTCTCGTATTTCCTGTTCAAATTTTTTGGCATCAACTTCATATTTTGCTTTAGAGTCTTCTAATATAAATACTGGACTCATTGGTTCAGAGTCCGAACCTGATTTTGTGACATCTCGTTGATTTGAAGATGCAAAAGGGGAATAATGATCACTGATAGTAGTGGTTACAGAGCTGACACTTTCTCGTTCTTCCAATATTGGTGAAAGTGGTACAGGATATGTATTATAATGAATCATAATGTCAGTTCTATCATCATTTGTTAAGTCATCATCTGGATCTAAAATCTCATCATCTTCTGAATCTTCTTCTAAACTCTGCTGACTTGAGATTGGTAGCTTTTCACGGAGTTCATTTCGAATTGCATTGACAAATTCTTCATCAAGACTGAAAGAAACATAACTGTTTTCACTATTATTGCTGCAAGTTCCAGAATTTGTAGGACTAGGAAATTCTTCAACATTACCATTGCTTCGTTCATCTTCTTCACTGTAATTGACACCTGAATCACAGCTGCCACTCTTTGGTGGTGGATGTAAATACCATCCTGAAGTTGGAGTTAAAGCTGATTCTCTCTGAAAATCTCTGCTTTCAGATTCACTCTCAACTCCAGATTCTGAAATATCTTCTCCTGCATGTGAAACTTCCAAACCAATAGCTTCTGTAGTTATTTCAAAATTATCCTCAGATTTATCTGTAAATTCTTCTCCTAGATTATTTTCAACAAGAATATGACCGTCTTGTGAATATTTTTCTGTAATTAGAGGAGTGATATTCTCTTTAAGTTGGTCTACTTCTGATAAAATTGTCTGTTCCTGAGGACTAAAATCTAAATTCAAAAGGTCACCAGTTTCACATGGAGCTACAGTACATGAGGATTTAACAAAAGGCTTGACATTATCATCTTCAGGAGTCTGAACTAGAAGAACGGATTCAATGCTATCATCAGATAAATTAAGTGAATCAGGTTTGCTGCATTCAAACATTTGTGATGTTGAGTCGTCTTGATGGAAAAATTCTGGTGACATATAATGACTAATCATGTCATTTTCCATTTTTAAGAAAGCTGCACTTGCTTTTGTACCATCTACAATACCTAACATTTCTTTTAACTTCTCTTCATCAATATCTTCTTCCAACAATGTTGTTTCTTTAAAATATTGCACATCTTTTTGCAATTCTTTAGCATGTTCCAGGACTGTGCAATCTTCTAGTGTTTCTCTGTTATCTGCAGAATCACAAGAACTTCCTGCACTCAATTTCTTTTCATCCTGTTCGATCTTTTCAACATAGTTTATTGCAGAATCATCAGAGCTTCTTGTAGATGATTTTCTCTGTATGTCTTCATGATGATCACCTTCATTGTCATCATGCTTATCAACGTAAGTGAATCCTCCTTTATTGAATGTTTCTTCTAATTCAGCTTCAATGTCTTCTAGATTATATTTCTCATCACATGCATCTTCACAACTCTCACTCAGGCTTCCTTTGTCTCTGAAACCAGAGTCGCTACTACGTTCATCATCTGGTGTTGAATGTTTCACTGCATCCAAACCAAAATCTTCATTATCATCTTCTGCTTCACCTGTTGTCTCGAAATTTTCTCCAAGACTTTCTTTGATTTCTAGTCCTGAAGCAGTTAAACCGCTTGCTAATCTCTCGCCCAGTAAGAAATCCTCCATAAGTTTCCGGCTATTATCATCAAATTGGTTGTTTTTCCAAGAATCAATCACAGCATTTACTCTGTTAGATTCCTTTTCACTGAAAATATCTGATTGTGCAAGTTTTGTATCCAAGGTTTCAACAGGAAAATGTTCGTAACTCAAAACATTTGGAGAGGGTAATGGTTTGTTTTGTGATACATCTTCAAACAATTCCTGCGACTGATTACAAACTGCTTCCTTTAGTCCTGATGATTCCTGATCAAAATTAAAAAAGCTGTAACTGTTCTCATTATTTTTGTTTAAATCTTGTAAAAGAACAAGATCAGATGTTTTTGATAAAGCAGCTTCTATTGGTTCTTCAACAAATCCATTGTTTTCATCAAATTTTGATTTAGATAAATTATGAAATTTAGTAACACCATTTTTCTCTTTGTCAGAATGTGTGGAATTTGTTTGTATGACATACGTTTCATCAAGATCATTTGCAGTGGTTGCACACTTTCAGATAATGGGCAATTCACCTCAGCAAAATTAATCAACTGAGCATGCTTTATATCAAGTGAATCTGTCTCACATATGCTATCAGTAGAAGGATGCTGTTTTGCAATACCAAGATTAAATGCCGCCTCATTGTTAGATTTCAAAACACCATTCATAATTATCCCATCATCAATAACTGAAGAAATAGTGTCTATATCAGATCTATCTGCATTTCCTTTATTCGATTCATATTTTAGATTGTTATTCTCTCCAATTGAGGTAATTTTTTGAATGATCGGAATTCTTAATTGATAGCATTTCCTCAAAATTACTTTCAATTAAAACTTCTCTTTCTTTAAAATTATTCTCATCAAATAAATTGGTATCTGAAGATAATTCATTTATGGTATGTGAATTTTCTATCTTATCTTGATCTTTTAGGGAGAAAGGTTTTATCTTTTCAAGACTCAAATCATTAGTTGTGGACTCTACTTCACTACATTGGGGAACAGCTATTTCATTATCTGATGCTATGGTGTTAAGGTGCTCAGACTTTATCAGGGGTGTATCAACAATTACTGACTTTCTTTCATTGTCTAGAAAATCTTGAGTAATCAATTTACTATTCTGGAAAGAAAATAAATGTTGCTCCTTTTCTGCTGAAGGCAGTTTTATTTCTTCATGTGAAATGACAATAGGTCCAGTTTTTAATTGTTGAGAAAATGTTCCTGTCAAGTCAGTAGACAATGGTACATTTTCTTGTAGAAATTCAATCAGCACTTCGTCTTTAGTGGTAGATGATATGTCATTGACAATTTCAACTTCTTCGATTGCTTTATCCAATAGATTATCTTCTGACTTCTGAAATAAACTAGACACTGGTTCTTCAACATTTTCTGTGAAGTCAAGAAGATTTTCATTATTTCGAGAAATGTTATCTAAAAGGTGAGTGTGAGCAATGTTTAGATCTTCACAAATAGTGACACTGTTAACATCCTCTGGTTTATCTTGTAAATTTACCACTTTCGTACCTAACAGTTCTGATTTAGGAGGCAGAGGAACAAAGTCCATGGATTTTTCAACAGTTAAATCAGTCTTTTCAGAAATATCTTGTAGATTAAGCAAATTTTCATCACAACTGGATACAACATTCATATCAGCTGATTTTGCATCTTCTGCTGCATTTGTCAAATAATTATTTTTGGCGGATTCATATAATGGAATATCAGTCTTAGTTATCTTACCAGAAGAGATGGAATTTTGTTCTGCATTATCCAAAGGATCCATAGTTCGATATATATCATCTTGACCATCAATATTTTTGGATGATTCAGTCATACTAGTTCCCACTGATGTCTCAGGCAAAGGTATATTTATTAATTGATTAAAAGCAAAATCAGTCTTTTCTATGTCTTCAGAATTATGTGTAATTTCATTAATATCAACAAAGCATTGAATATCCTTACTTGGATCATCAGAACTACAATTATTTTTGGTCACAACCATTGTAATATCAACTTCATCTGATGCATCACGTAAACAAACATCTTTCATAGGTGTAACATTATCAGTCTTTGTTATTTCCTTGGGTAGGTCCATCATATCTACAATATCAGTGAAATTATCATTTTCCTCTAACGATTTTCCACTTTCATTATTATGCATTTTTATTATGGAATCAGTTGTTTCAGTCTTCTCAGAAGTTTTATCAATATTATCAGATAATATGGTATCAGATTTTAGTATTGCATCATCCAGTTTGTTATTTGTAGGAGATGGTATAGAAATGTCAGGTTTTTCTGTCTTCTCAGAAATAACAATAACTCCAGCTTCATTAATATTATTGGATGATTCAATAAACATAGTATCATCTTTTAATATTGCATCACATAATTTGTTGTTTGAAGATATTGGTAACAAAACGTCAGACTTCTCTGTCTTTTTAGAATGTTGAACCTCTTCTACAGAAAGAGATACATTTTCTTTTGATAAATCTAGAGAATTATCTTCCTGTGTTTGTTTAATATCTAAAACACCAATTTGATCTGAAATACTATATGTCTTATTCAATGTTTTAGGTTCATCAACCATCGTGTTTGATACATTTGTAACAGATGAAATTATATTTGTTGACTCCTCATCTTTCTGTAATGATGGATTATTTTCATCATTATTAAGGTTTACGTGTGGATTAAATTCAGAAGATGCCTTAATAGAAATAGCAGACTTTTCTAATTCTTTAGAAGTGTCCTCCGCTTTAAGAGATAGGCCTTCAAAAGACTTAATATTACCATTCTTTAATGAAGATTTTTCTGATGGATCAACCAAATAGTCATTTTCAGAAACTAAGTTTTCAGAAAGGTGAAAGGATTTAACATCCATATCTGCTGAATCAACTACATGTATTTTTGATTTAGATGTTAAAAATGTATCATCATCATCATCATTCTTGAGGAATAAAAGTGTATCTGTTACATTGGCATTTTCTTCGGCTACAGATGAGAACTGCACTTCCTTAAGGTCATCAATTAAGCTCTTAACCTTAGCAGATGTTGCCATTAAAGGCTGAATTGTTGTATATTGCTCACTCTCATTAGTTTTTTGTGAAGTATTATCTGAACTATTTACATTCGTTTCTGAAGAATTTTCTTGCAAATTTATCTTGATGTCATTTAACACAACATCAGGGTAGGCTTCAAGATTTTCAATGGTACTGATCTCGGAAACAATTTTGCTATTTGCATTCACAGATGCAAGTTCTTCTGTAGTGTTTTCATGCATTTTGTCAGGATTGTGTTCTGCTATGTCTTCTACATAATGATCATATCCAGTATTATCATTTGCTACTGATGCATTAGTATTAGCAACAAAATTTCTTTCTTCTCCATATATTTCTGGTGTGTTTCTACCAGAGGGCACTGGTGTGGCAGCAATAAAATTAAGGCTTGGAATACAAAGTCCAGATGATGTAATTTTACTTTGAATTACAGGTAAATTGTCTATGGTAAGTACATCTTTGCTGGTAGCTGTCTGAAGAAAGACATTTTCACTAGAATTATTTATGGACTGAAATGGAATTTCCTCATTATTGAAGTCAAATACATTATTTATCTCTCTGGTGTTTTCTCTAGCTGATGTTGAAATTATATCATGTTCCTGATATTTCATATCAATAGAATTATTTTTGTCACATTGAGAATCTTCAAGAAGACTAAAAACATCTTCAAATACATTACTGCTATCATGATGGAACAGATTTTGACTATCTTCTTGAACAATATCGCAATCTGAAGAAGAATTTAATTTAATACCTTCACCTAAAACAGGAAGTATTTTATCCTCTTTAAACAAACCTTTATTAACTCTGTGTTTTGATTTATCTCTTGAGATTATGTTCATATTTGACATTTGATCTTCATCTGTCAAACTATCAGTACCTGATTTGAAGCTTATGTTATCGAATGAAGCTACTTTTTCCTCGTGCTCTCGGAAAGCAGAAGAAATGTGTTTCTCCCATGAATCTATACAATAATCAAAAAACAATGGATTCTGTTGACTGTTGCTTGGCTTCTCATCAATGTATGTTTTTCTTTCTAAACATGGTGATGTGACTTCAGAATGTCTTGAATCATAATCATCCCCAGAAGTTGTTTTTAGTCCCTTAAAATAATCTAAAGTATAGTCTTCACATGGACCTAAAACTACAGATGGAACAAAATTCAATGATGAATCTGCAGTTTTACTACTAAGAGCAGGTACATCTGTTTCAGTTTGGACTCCATATACATTATCAATGCTTATTTGCGATAAAGAATTTGATAATTTTAAATGTTCTGGAGATAAATCTAATGATTTAGTCTCTTCTTTAACATCATTAGCATTTTTTTCTGTCTCAAGACTTTTATGTACATTATTTTCATCTATCTGGGATGAAGAATTTGACAACTTTAAATCTTCTGGCTGTAAAATGAATGTTTCAGTTACTCCTTTAACATTACTAGAATTTTTTTCTGTATCAAGTCTTTTATGTACATTATCTTCATTTACATGGAATGAAGAATTTGAAACTTTTACATTCTCTGGAGGTGAGATAGGTGATTTAGTTACTTCTTCATTGTCACTAGCACATTTTTCTGTCTCAGGATTTGTAAATACAATATCTTCATTTATCTCAGTTGAAGAATTTGACAATTTTAAATGTTCAGGAAGTGAAGTAAATGATTTAGTTACTCCTTTAAGATCACTGTCATATTTTTCTACCTTAGGACTTTTACATATATTTTCTTCATTCACCTGAGATGAAGAATTTGATGTTACTGGATATTCTGGAGGTGAAACTTCAATGTCACGTTCACATTTTTCTGTTTCAGGATTTTTATATGAAGGAGAAAATTGGAATGAATCTGAAGGTAAATTGGATGCTGTCGTATTAACACTATATGAGGTATCTGCAGGTTCATTGCTGGTTTCTGAGCTGTATGGCCTTGATGGTGATAGAGATGATACCGATGATGAAGTTAGTTGTGTGTCACTGTATTCCAAAATATGGCTTGCATAATTAATACAATTTACAGTGTCCACATTAGTTTTAGGATGATAAGGGGTACTTGTAAAGAGAGGCAATGAAGAAGACGACCCAAACAAACTGTCTTCTTTTATTTCTTGTATACTATCATTGTCTATTTCAAGCAAGCTTATAGCACTTGCATCACTAGAGTCACTTGGTTTATCAACTTCCACTACACTATGTAACGAGGAATCTATCACATGAATTTGAGGCACATTGTCATCCAACAGTTCAGACACACCACTACAAACATCAACTAGAACACTAGAGTTTTCACTGCTTGAACTCAACACTGAACTAGCATGGTTTTTCTCAGGCACTTGACTTGAACTACTCTGCAGAAAATCTGTATTAGCATCTATTCTGATCCCTAATTCACTGTTTTCTAAAACTGAGCTCCTAACTTCGTTATTATTTTCTAATACTGGTACGTTTCTTTCTGAGTCAAGACACATCACATCCTCCACCTTTGTTTTTATTTCTTCTCCTATCTTTTTGGTAAGTTCTTCCGAGGCATCATTGGCTAAAAAATTCTCTCGATTATAATTAGAAGTATTTTTATCAGAGTCCAGCTTTTGGAATAATTCTGGTTTGGTAATTTTACTGTTTTCTCTCTGAGCTTCATGTAGTTTTTTCAAAGTATCTTTGAATTCTTCGCCTAAAACTGCTCCATGAATGTTACTTTCGCTACTAAATGCTGCTGGAACTTGCTTATTAAATGAACCTGGCCTCACTCTTGTTGTGAATGACCCTCTGGTATTTGGACTTCGCTCAAAACTCCAAGTGAGAGATGGCGGGTCTGAATCACTTCCACTGCTACATTCAATGTGTGTTAATACCATAAGATCTGCTACAGACTTGGATTTCTCCTTAACTTTTTCAGAGAATTCACCACGTTCTATCCGTCTTCTCCATGTCTCATCTTCTGTATCGGTCCCTGAATCTGTACCTCTATTTTTGGCATTTTCCATGAAGCTATCATCTTGTAAACTATCTGGCTGGAATATCATTTCTTTATCATCTGATGATACTCCAGAATCAGCTCGACCTAGTCTAAAATCTAACACAACATTCTGTTCTGATGGCAAAATCGTTGTGTCTTTGGCAGGACTCTGATGAGAAACAGATTTGCTTGATGCTTCAGAAGAAGACGACGAAGATGTTTTCTCGAGTGCTAAGGCATTATCCAAATCACGAATTGCTTCAGATATTTTACGCACAAATTTTGCATCTTCTTCATTAGTTGTTTCCACCCCTTTTAACCATGAATCAAAATCAGGCTCAAGAATTATTCCTTCAGTCTCTTTCTCACTTATTCCTTCATCTAACAAAACAGCTTCACCTTCTTTTTCCTCCAAAATTTCTGAAGTATGTTCAACATCATCAGCATCACCTGTTTTCTGCCAAGTTGTAATATTTGTCACTTCGCTGAGATCATCTATTGAACCACGGAGATTCTGAAGACTCGGTGATTTATGACGAAGTTGCAATGTAGGAATGAAGAATTCACCCCCAGAACTGCTTGCCAGCGACGGTTGTGGAGATGTTGTAAGAGGAGTGATACTACTGCCATCTACAGTCAAATTTCCTGAATCTCTTGAAGACACTATACTTTCAAACACAGCTGGTTGTAATGCTAAGGGCTTTGTATGGAATGCACCATCATCAATTTCCTGATGGGAGTGAGTTCTTTCGGGCGTACAAACTTTGGCAGGGGAATCCACTACTGAATGCACTGGGGATTGAATGTTCGGTGTATTTTCTGAAGATTTTACATGGTTGTCAGTTTTTGGAATGGTGTTAGGCTTGAACATTTCCCAGCGTCGTTCAAAGTCTTCATCAGTTTTAAGACTTAAGGAGTCGCCATCTTGACTGTAACGCTCTCTGCTTGTGTGAAGATGATTCAGCATAGAGTGCACCTGTACTAGAAGTGGTCGGTCAGGCATGCTGCGCCAGCACAGCTTCATCAGCAAGTATCTAAAACAGATCACCAACAATTAACAATCAACTTCCACATAAAAACCTTTTACTGTATAATGAGTTTGGAGGACAGTCAGCCATTGTGTCATAATTACTATATGGACTGTTAAAATTATTAACATCAAACAATAACTAACTCCATGGCTTCACATTCACTAAGACTGGTTTCAAAGAAACAAATAATACACCATCTTCAGTTTGTACTTGACTATTGTTTTGTTGTTGGTAATTCAACGTTTCCTCTTTCTTGGTAAGCAGGTGAACCTCCCCAAGAATTTCAAAACTTTCACAGTTTGGGAAAAGATATACAATCCAAGAAATAAGGAGCAATTTATGAATTTTGAAATTCCCAGGAATAAGATTTGATCTGGAGGCTCATTGCTATACCAACAGATAGAGGATTATTATTAGTTTCTCCAAAACTGGTTTTAAAAAGAAGATACATCATCACCTAATTATTATCACACTCCGTTAAACTTTCTGACATACATAAATTAGACAACCGTTCCCATGAGCACATTGTCCCTTATATCCCTCCTTATCACACTACCTATTACTCAAAATCTTTTACAATTTCTCTGCTAGAACATGGAATTCTCTTCCACTACATGTCAGAGACTGCCAAACTATAACGTCCTTCAGAAACAAACTGAAGAACTTTTTTATTCAAAGTTAAAATTGGGAAACACATTATGAGGTTCTTAATTAATAAATTAATAAACTTTTTTATTAACTAACAGAAACATCTCACTAATAGTATTATTTTAACAATTAATAATTTATTTTTCTTTTATTCAATAAAAATAATACTGAGATTATCAATATTTCAACCTAAAGTCTTATACATAAGTGATAGATTATTTAATTACATTTTATTGCTTTCCTTGTATTTTTTTCATGCATAGTAGATAACACCTGTTCTTCTTTTGTGCATATATATTATTTCATTAGTTTTAATTTTAATTATCTTTAACTTTATTGTGTTATCAGATCTTATTTTTAATAATGTTCAGTTTGGGCAAATAATTATTTAGTATATAATATTACTGGAGTCACGCCGTAGCGTAGTGGTTAAGGCACTGCGCTACAAGCTGGAAGGTCAAGGGTTCGAGTCCCAGTGGGGTCACGATTTTTAAACTGACCCAAACATTCTGGCGGCACTATGGCCCTGGGGTTTGACTCAGCCTCCAACAGAAATGAGTACCAGATGCTTGTTCTGGTGGTAAAGGCCATCACACAGGGCTGACATCAAGTGCCAATTGTCAAGAAAAAGTGGGAGCCTTAACCTCCTACTACCGGGCCTCCTAAGGCATGTAGTGGGATCACTTTATATAATATTACTATGATTTTTGTACAATTAAATTATTGTAAATCAATGGTAAAGAGAAAAATTTTTGCCTGAACCAGGAATCGAACCCCGAACGGTTCGATTCCCGGTTCAGGCAAAATTTTTTCTCTTTACCATTGATTTACAATAATTTAATTGTGTTTATTAATTTACTTATTTCTATCATAGTAATAGCTTTAGCTTCTCAATATTAATTTAATATGATTTTTGTATTTGAATGTAACACATGTTTTCCTGGTTAATGGAAGAAAAGGCTAAATAAATAAAAAAGAAAAAGAAATATAAGATGAGGTGCAATTTTAATAACATATAATTATTAATACCTCATGGTGTTACTTCCTACTAATTTTGAATGTTTCTAACAGTATGATAATTTCTTTTTTTTTTTTTGAAGAGATAAATATATGCCTGCTGTGGGGATATGGATGTGATGGCAAGCCAAGGAGATGAGTTTCTTCTCTCAGTACTTTAACAATCTCTTCAAATAAAATTTGACATTTGGTGAGAAATGTTAAATATCTAAGTTATGACACAATTTGTATTTCATTTTATTAATTGGCAATAATGATCTGTACTGACTGAATCAGGTTCATTATTTTTTTTCTACATTAAAAACAAAATTACAAAAGGCTGACTATATATACTCATACTATGAGTTTATGCAATGGTTAATATCTTCTTAACATATATTTGTGATATAATATTTTTTAATCAACACTTTTGAAATGCATATTAAACCACCGTTGAGGTTTGTAATAAGATGTTAATTATAAAATTGGTACCTGATACGTCCGTCGTCCTCAACTAAATTTAATTGAGGACGACTCACTTACCAGGTAACAATTTTATAATTAACATCATATTATTTTTATTTCTATTTTATCTTCAAATAGTCCTAATAATGTCAACAAAACAAATGAGCAAATTCATTTAGAGCATGTTTTAGGGGTTAGTTTTTATATTATTGTTGAATATGAATGTCATTCATTAATAT
Source organism: Diploptera punctata (assembly GCA_030220185.1). Taxonomy (NCBI): domain Eukaryota; kingdom Metazoa; phylum Arthropoda; class Insecta; order Blattodea; family Blaberidae; genus Diploptera; species Diploptera punctata. The sequence continues at coordinate 449,901 of JASPKZ010003880.1, forward strand.
TTATTAAAAATAATTAAATTTGACATAATAATAAGATTAATAAAATTAAAATGAGTCGTAATTAATGTTTTATTTTAGGAAGTAATATTTTGAGCTTCTTTTAATCAAGTTACTTTGAGTCTGTAATATCTTACCTCAATATTAATGTTGATTTTTTCTTGAACATGTTTTGATTAGTCTTCTAATCATCCTCAGCATCATGGCCAGACTGGTTGGATTTATGTTGTAAACCCTGGATGTCAATGTCAGCTCCCTCCTGTGGTTGGCCGAAGAACCTCCAAATGACGTCACGAAATACTGACTGAATGTAATAAGCTCCCTTCTGTGGTTGGCCGAAGAACCTCCAAACGAGGTCACATTCAGTCAGTATTTCGTGACGTCATTTGGAGGTTCTTCGGCCAACCACAGGAGGGAGCTGACATCGACATCCAGGGTTTACAACATAAATCCAACCAGTCTGGCCATGATGCTGAGGATGATTAGAAGACTACGGGCCGCATGCAAATACATTAGTCTCTACTCAAATTATTTCCAATCACTGGTGAGCTGACTCACCGTGAGCAAGTGCAAAGATCGAATTAGCTACCCACTAACTGGTCATGCATGAAAGTCGTCATTTTCGTAATATTGGCAAGAAATTACCCAGAATTCTCAGCGATGAAACAACTTCCGTTATTTTCATCTGCTATAGAGGAACGCATTTACGCTTGCATCCCGCAAATAATACCGTATACAACGACATCTGCATTGTGCAATATTACGCCGATTCTCCTGTTCTTCCAGTTGAATTCTTTAGTAGACTCTATCAAATTCCTCTTCTCCGTGTATACTGAAAACATGATCAATGTCTTCAAGGTCCGACATCTTGGATAAAGCAGCAAGGTACGCGGCAAGGTTTCAAACTACATCGGTCACCATCAGTTCCCTTCGGGATTCTCACGATAAGTTTCTCTCTTAAGTTACCTCGTCAGGTAGCTTACGAATTTCAACAATTATTATCGCATGAATAGATTTCTGAGTAAGCAAAATCGTATTAGGATACAACTTTCTCAGCAGAGAACGCCTTTTACGGTCTAATGCATTCATAGATTCGACCCTAATTGAAACATGTTCAAGAACAAATCAACATTAATATTGAGATAAGATATTACAGACTCAAAATAACTTGATTAAAATGAGTCATAAGTTATCTCACCTCATACTCTCCATGTTCTTCACGGCACGTGACTGCGGCTTCTGGAACAGTTATTCCTATCTTTAGCAACATTTCAGACTTTTGAATTTTTACCTATACCCACATAAACTGAGGATAGGAATGACTGTTCAAGAAACCGAGGTCCTGCGCTGTGAAGAACATGGAGTGTATGAGGTGAGATAATTTATGACTCATTTTAATTTTATTAAATTGAAAGCCTCATAGTGTTCATTCTTGTAAGTTTTATGAAATAATAATAATAAGAAGAAATAAAATCATCTGTTAAACCTCAATTAATATCCTTCTATCTCAAATAACATCAATAGATACTTACAAATTTTGTCTGTGGGGACAAGGGAGTGATGGCAAACCAAGGCGATGAGTTCCTTCACCCAGCACTTTAACAATCACTTCATCATCAGTGAGTTCTGAATAAGGCAATTTTCCAAACTCACAGATTTCCCATAGCACCACCCCAAAACTCCATACATTTGCAGACACTGTCACCTGAAAAATAAAAATATTCAAAAAATAATATTCTAAGAGTTCGCAGTTCTTATCGACATAACATGAGTCGACAAGAAATTACTGAAGATCAAGCTGCCTAAGCTTTGAAACTGGTATAATTAGAAGATTGGATGTAAGGTGAGGTATATAAAATAAATAAATAAAGCCTGATATGTCCCTTTAGGGCAAAGGCCTCCCTGTACAGGGGTTAAGCTCTATTTGAGAGTGTCACCCGGTGAGCTACTCCGTGGTGAGAAGTTGACTTGGATGTAGCACTTGGTTTGTATATACTGTCTGTTCTGTGATTAGTTAATACAGAGTTGGCTCTCCATCGTTCTCCAGCTTTTCCTGCATCTGGGGACTCTGGACCATTGTGCCCCTGCTCGTTCTTTGAAGATGTCAGCCCATCGTCGTCTTGGTCTTCCGCGCTGTCTCTTGCCTGTGTACGGGTCCCACATGGTTGTTTTTATTGTCCACCTGTCGTCCTATATTCTTGCGACGTGGCCTCCCCACTTCCATTTTTTCCTGATGGCTTGTTGTGCGGGATCAGTTGTTGAGGATATCGCTTGAAGGGTTGTATTCGAGATTCTGTCCTTCAGAGTTATGCCTAAGATTTTCCTCTCCATTTTCCTTTGGCATACTTGGAGTGTGTAATAAAGCACTTTAATTTAAATCTTACACTCTGACTATTTGAACTGTCATTAACACCACCTGGTGCAGGTTGGATGAACTTTGAGATCAAATCTTGCTCACCAGGAACTTCAAAATTAATTTTCTTGTTCTTCTGAATGCGTGTTTTTTCCTAAATTGTTAGTAATAATTCTTCTTCTTCTTCCATCCAAGTATTAGGCCAAGGCCTGTTATGATCCTATAGAAAACTTTCCCTCCACCATTTCATAGGACGGCCCAGAAATCTTCGTCCTCTTGGTATATAATTATAAACAGCTTTGGGGATCCGATTTCAACTCATTCTTTCAAGATGGTGTTTCCAATTTAGTTGGTACTGTTTAATATATTCCAAAATTGGCATAGTCTTCAATTATTTTAAGATATCGGTGTTCCTTTTCCAATCCCATCTGGTGTAACCTGCTGTTCTGCGCATGAATCTCATTTCACAACCGTTATTCTGCTTTCATGTTGTCTTTTTAGTGTCCATGTGTTAGTAATAATAACAACAAGAATTATCGTTATCTCAGGAAATCATCATCATCATCATAGTACATTCACGAATTTAGGCCATTTGTTGACCTGTTTCGGCCTCAAGAGAAACATCTCAGGAAATAATATTTATAAAATCATATTAAATACTAAATTGTTAGTTCTATTGGTTTTTTTAAATGTTTTAATAGTTTACATTCAGAAGAACATGAACAAAACCATGAATTTTGAAATTCCTGACAAGAAAGATTTGATCTCGAAGTTCATTCAACCTGCACCATGTTGCAAGAGGAAAGCTGGTGTTAATGATTCAATTCAAACAGTAAGAGTGTATTAATAAATTACATTAGAAAATAACATCATGAGGTTCTTCTTAATAAATAAGGTGAATTGGAAAAGCATAAAATTGATATAAACACAAAATTATTAAAACACTTGGAAAATACAAAAGAACTCGCCGTTTGGGATAAGGTACAGTGATTCTACTACAGGCATTAGGAGACCCCTGGGGTAGTAGGAGGTTAATGGCTCCCACTTTTTCTAGGCAATCGTCACTTGATGTCAGCTGGATTGTCAGTCCTGTGTGACGGCTGTCTTTATCCCCCAGAAATGTGTCTGGTACTCATTTATGTTAGGTGTTGAGTCAACCTCAGGGCCACAGTGCCGCTAGAAGGTTTGAGTCAGCTTAAAAATCCTGACCCCCCACTGGGACTCGATCCTTTTACCTTCCGACTTGTAGTGTAATGTCTTAATCACTATGCTATGGCGTGCCCCAGAAGATCTACATACAAAAGAACAAAAATAAGATTATGAATTTTGAAATTCCCGGGTTAAAAGATTTGATTTACAAGTTCTGCGGTCAGCCAAAAGATGGAGTGTGAGCTGACATCCAGAGCCAAAAATGTAAAATTCAACAGTCTGGAAAAGCTGATGATGGTATACATGATGTATCGAAACATGTTCGAATAAAACACAAGTTATGAGGTAAGATGACTGCAGATTCACCAAATTTATTAAGAATCTCATAATATTACTTCCTATTGTAATTTATAATTTCTCTTTCATATTTACATAATAAAGAAAAACGCATAAGGAAGGGAATACAAATGGAAAGAACTGAGAGAAAGAAAAGCATGGGAGGATAGAAATGAATGGAGGTATAATTGAAATTGACCTTCCAAACGGAGACTTGAATAAGAGGATGATAATGACTAAAGCATAGTATGTAATTAATGGACAAGTTCTCAACAAGGAGCATCACGTAACATGCAAACAACTGGATAGGAATAAACAACTAAGAAATTAAATTCTAGGTCCTTACTGGGAAGCAAGAGAAAAAAAAAGTTAAAACCAACTATTAGTTTCGTTGCTATTGTTTTTTATAAAACACTAGCTATAATACCTGGCGTGCGCTGCTACACCAAAATAAATGAAAATTAATGTGCTTTTATGTTTAGTTGAATAAGTAAAAGGAAAATAATTATAAATTTATATTTCTAGATATCCCATGTTGATTACCCAGTGTTGCACAGGAATCCACTTATCTCGATCTTTTTGGCATAAATGAGCTAAAAGACAAAATTTGTTATTGTTATCCGTAAAGGAATACCTGCCATGGCTGCTATGCTTGCACAGAAATCTACATACTTGTCCCGATCTTGTTTGCATCAATGAAAGACAAAAATGGTTATTGTGAGTTATCCTTAAGAGATAAACATATGCTGCCAGGGACTTTTTTGTAGAGGTTTTTGAGATATTGAATTCTGTGTACATTAATTTTGTGTATTTGTTATGGTTTAGGCAGCATAAGCCATTTAAGCGTCCAAAGAGCTATTTTTTCACATTTTCCACTACAAAGGGCAATTTTTAAGGGTGTAGGAGCTGAGTATCACAACTCTCTTATAGCCTATGTTTATTCCGGGAATCTCCTGAACATTTTGCAAAAAACCCCATCACAACAGGATCAATGGCATAGCCGCGCATAAAGTACAAATAAACATTCATTTTTATATATTAGATTTACATACCTCTTTTGTTTCGATGGTTGTTTCTGTGCAATAAAGTGTTTCTGGAGCGCACCACCGGATTGGAAGTGCAACTTCACCTGCACAGTAATAGTCTTCCTATGGAGAAATTAATGTTGACATTAGTAACATGCTTTGATTTCTTTCAAGTAAGAGCTGATATTCACAGCACATAATGGTAATAACTCCAAAAATTTTCCAAGTAATGGTATTAGAATTGCAGCCTATTATCCTTACCTGCTTTTTCTTTGAATTGAGTCATTAGGGAACTGGTTGCAATGTAATTAAGAAAATACATAGGGGAGAGTCGGATGGTAACGGACATCGGTTGGTATCGGACGGTCATAATTTCTCAAAATGTAAACATGTGGCACCACCTCCTTGGTGATTAAAAGATGCCTTTGTGTGTTAGAAGGACGTGTTTTGTTCACACAGTCTGCAGGAAGCTTTGTTTGCGAATAGTTGTGATTTTTGTTTTTTGTGTGTGTTTCGACTGGCACGGAGTTATATTTAACAAAGAACTACAGCTAAACGAGTAAGTAAGCATTGATTTTATATTCACTACTAGAATCAGTGTATATTAATCTAATCATCTATAGGTTTATACTATTTCTGTTTTCAAAAGTTTTCTTTTTAATTAACATTTTTCACTACCGCGTCATTCGGGTGGTATCGGACGCACTTCTCTCGGGTGGTATCGGACAGCCCTGACTATTTTGTTATTGGGACTTCCTTTGTTTTAGGTAAATATGGGTAAAATCCGAGGCAACTGGGATGAATCCAACATGGTACTAGCTGTACAACATGTCAGGAGCAAGAAAATGTCTATTAGAGAGGCTACCCACTTGACAGGGCGGTGATGAAGCCCTTCAAAGATGCATATGATAATGCATGCGTGTCTTGGATGAGGTTTTATCCGAAATTGAAAATAGGTCTGAAAGATATTTCAGGCCTTGTTAACCAAGCATTTATTAAGATCTGTCGCATGGATCTGCTTTCGAGTGTACGGGGATATGTCCTTTCAATCCCAATATCTTCAATGATAAGGATTTTGACCCATCTGTAACCGAACCTCAGTCTTTAATTCAAGATCCCACATCTTCTCTTCCTCAAGCCACACTTGAATCTCCTGATCAAGTCCGTCCATCAATTTCTCCACTTCCTTCTCAAGCTGAATTCTCTGCATCATCCACTGATGCCAGAGATTCATTCACCCCTTACAGTCAAAGCAGAATCAAACAACGACAGGCCCTCTACGTCAAAGACATTACTAGAGAAGATCTCACCCCTGCCTAGCAGTGCAAGAGAAAAATTAAATACCAGAAAAAGACGTCGGCAACAGAGCGAAATTTTGACCATTTAAGGAGCAACAGGAGGAAAAGCGAGCCCGCCTGTCTGATAAAGGTGGCATAAAGAAGGGAAAATCCTTGAACAAAAAAGGAAAATACTGCTAGAAAGACCTTAAAATTCGATAAAAATACTGACGACGACGCAAAGCCTGACTGCATAATTTGTGGAGAGAACTTAGATGAAGATTGGATTCAGTGCAGTGTTTGTAATGGCTGGGCTCATGAAAATTGTGCAAATCTTGAAGGGGACGCTTTATTTTATAAGTGTGATACATGTAGATGTGTTAAATGTAAGCAAATGTGTGTTGTAAATAGTTATACTGTAAGATTCTGTTCAAAATATTGACTGTCCGATACCACCCTCCAGTTTTCAAATATACAAATAAATAACAATTATTTAAATTCGATATAATGTTCATTGTATTTAAAAAATTGTATACTGTTTAAAACGGGGGTTTAGAATGTGATCAAATATACATATTAACTACAATACAAAATTATTTACTGATTCCCAGGAAAAGTTAGGGCCAAATGATCTTATATGTCCGATACCATCCGACTCTCCCCTACAAATCTATTTCTGCAATCTAGTTTTTAACAATATACAACAATGAATTATATGAGGCTTATGATGACAATGGCATAGTTAAACATCGTGAATAAAATGGCTGGGTCATATTTACAGAGAGAAAGAGTAAAACAGTCACATTAACAGAAGTAATGGTAAAATATATAGAGGAGGGAAAGATTTAGTGTATTTGAGAATAAAATTCTTAGGAAAATGTTTGGACCAAAAAGAGATCAACAGACAGGCAAACGGAGAAGAATGCACAACAGTGAGCTAAATAATCTTTATAGGAAATCAGATATAATAAGGACAGTTAAGTCTCGTAGACTAAAAGGCAGGATAAGTGGCACAATTTAGGAATGAAAGAGGGACATGGAAGCTTCTTGTAGGAAAACCAGACAGAAAAGCCCAGTTGGTAGCACAAGAATGAGGTGGGAGAGTACCATTAACCATGATTTGAGGGAAATAGATTATACAGGGGATGATATGAAAACATTAGCTCCAGATAGGGATGTATGGAAAGCTTACATCCACCCAGCCATGAATTCACTAGTTTGATAGGACGAGTGAGTTAGTAAGTTAGTTAGATCAAATGGTTGGATTATGTCAAATTGGATTGAAGATTTTGGGAGTACAGTAAACTCCCGATTATCTGTGTGCATATTATCCTGTTTGCGGATTATCTGGGCATGACTCTTCCCTGTATTTTTAAAAATGAAGATAAATACTGTACAGTACTTTGTATTGTTATGAAAAAAGGCCTTTATTTTTAAATGCGCTGCTGTGAACCGTGCTTAAAAACTCACACAATAGAGTAACCTTTGCTCACAACCTCCTCCCCACCAACACTCTGAGAATACAGTACAATGAATGACGCGGCTATTGTCAACAATGTGTGTGAGTGAGGGGAAGGAGAGAATCAAGGAAGAAAATGCAACGAGGCTTGAAAACGAAATTAGCCACACAGAAGCATAAAAATGTATAGACGTCTTATTAAAATATATGGGACAAAATTAATTTGATTACGTTGATATCTTAAGTGTTAGGAAAACAAGAAATGTAATCCGAAAAAGTGTAAATGATAAATTGAAGCAGAGGAAAATATTGTACTTCTTGGTGTAAAACACATGGTTTCAACAGATATGTGGTTCCTAGACACAAATTTTGCGTAAATTAATTGTAAGTACAACAGTTTTCGAATTTCAGTACTCTAATAAATACTGTATTGCATGTTTATTGTTAGAATAACTTAGTTGGATTATCCGTGTTTTTCGATTTCCCGTGTACATCTCGGTCCCAATTAACACGGATAATCAGGAGTTTGCTATACAAGGATGGCAAAGGAAGGCAGAAGATAGGAACAAAAGGCATTATATTGTATAAGTAGTCAAAGCCTGTATTCGGTTTAGTATCTTAGAGATTGATAAAAAGTTTTTAAAAATGCAGTATTGTGTCAGCACTCCCCTCCCAGTCAAATAACACAATACAGGGGGCAGGAAGTGGCAACACAGTAAGAAAAGAAAGAGAATTGGCAGCCCATTTCTAGCTTATTTTCCATGTGCAGATTTAACTTCAGCGAGTAATAAATATACAGTAAAAGCTCCTAATTAGCGATTACCTTATTTGATTTTCATTATTCGCAGGTTAAAAAATTGTGACACAGTTCCTGTATTTATGCTAAAAATTTCTTTATTCGTGGATCCAGTCAGTATATTAGAAGGATTAGTATCCTTTATTAATGCATCAGCAACTTTTTTTTAATTCAGGCACGTGCCAAGGTGACTTTTACAAAGAGTGATTCAAACCAAATGGACAAATTAATATCAAAGTAAAACAAACCTTATTGTTACTAAGCCTAAAGTTTGTTGTTAAAAGCCACTGCTGCAGTATTTCATGAGCCACTATGTCCATTGATAAATGCTGTCCTCACCACAATCGGTGTTTTACTGTTTCAACTTGTCATTCATTGCAATAATTTTGATTGAATAACACGTGTCTCTTCTGCTTTTTTGCCAATTTATAATGTCGAGTAAAAGGAAAGGAAATTAGTTCCGAAGCAGAAAAAAGTAGTGTTGCCGCTTAAAGTAAAAATATAAATGGTTGACAGTTTATACACGTTGGCGAGTCGTTTGCATCTATATCACGCTGTTTCAATGTTAAAGAATCAAGAAATCGAAAAACAAAATAAGGAATTCTATTGCAGAACACAGCTGAATATCAATCTTAATTGAAAGATCTTTTAAAAGCAGGAAAACAGGAAAAAATTACTAAGTTCTTTAAGTCTTTGCCTAAACCTGATAGTAGTAATTAACAGAAATTGTTCAAAATCTCTCATTAATTGATTCTATTTTGATCATTTTTATTTTATTTTGTAACCTTGGAACGTATCCCCTATATCCATCCATAGTAATTCTGCCCGAAGGCAGGTCCTTCACTGCAATCATAGCATTTTCATGCTATGCTTGCAGCTTTACTAGGGAATTGTAGGTGTGGTAGCTTCCCGTTGCTTTCCACACCGGTGAAGGATGATGATAATGATAAGGATGATGATGATGATGATGGCCATATGATTTCGGGGACCGTTTGGGCCTTAAAGTTTTCCTGACATTTGTCTTACAGGTGAGGAAAAATCCTGATAAAAACCTCACTCAGGAAAACTGCCCTGACTGGGGATCGAACTCGAGCCCGCTGCGTAACAAGGCAGCACACTACCCCGAGACCACAGTGGAGGACACCCCCTATATACCCATACAAATTACCATTCCATATCCCCTGCGAATAAGGAGTTTTTACTGTGTGTGTATATATATATATATATATATATATATATATATATATATATATATATATATAAAAAGAGGATATTTCTCATAACAAAAACTGCCAGAACTATTTTTAAGTAGGACATATCAAAGGTAAAAGAGAATATCTGGTAACTATAATTTCACTGCTCAATGTGCGAGGATTTCATGAAAATATAACTTACTTTAAATGTCTCGATGCTTGTTCCATAATCACCAATTTTAACAATGAGATCTGGAGTTACAAGGCAATTGCGAGCCGCCAAGTCTCTGTAAAATTTAAAATTTAACATTAGCACATATATTTGTATGTATATAATATATATTTTGATGACAACTATTGTTTATGGATTTGATTTGTCGGTCCTTATGGATTAATAGTCACCATACTCACCTCTGGTTTTGAGGTTTATGAGTTCAAACTTGGCTGGAGTCGGTGGACTTTGAACCCTTAAATTGGCAAAACTGAATGCCCCATGACAGTTCTGTTTGTCTTACAAAGTACTGTATAAATTGAACAAAAGAATTTATGTAAAAAAAAAGTGTAGTATACGCACGTGTGTACAAATCCATTTTCGTGCATATGGAGGAGTCCAGATGCAATATTACAGCACATTCTCAGCGTGACACCCTGTTGGTTTAGAGCTTCTGCTGTCGCAATATTCTGTGACAAGAAGCTCTTCAAATCACCCTGTAACAAGATACAAAGATAATACGATTTTTGTACTCATTTTCCATCTCAAATATTAAGTTTTATAGTTTTCTACCATCTGTATAATTTTTATGCTAAAGATTTCAGAATTCTGTATTTTGTTTTAAATAAACAGATTTTACCGTCTTTCAGTTCCACAATTTTTTTTGAGAATCATCCTGTATACATGAGTACAACAAAGTGTTGAATTATATAAATCAGACACAGTTTTGTAGCACATAATGCAGTAATCACGAAGAAAAATGCTCCAGGTTGTCCATTCCCTATCCCTTTTCTATAAAATCCTTCACACATCATCGCCTAATTATTTATCATGCCACATCATCAGACTATCCGACACATAATCTTGACACTCGATCCCATCAGCACATTGTCATTTATATCCCTCCTTATCAGACTGTATATTATTCATTATCTTTTGCGGTCTCACTTACCAAAACATGGAATTCCCTTCCAACCTATGTCAGAGACTGTCAAACTATAACATCCTTCAAAAACAAATTACAGAATTATTTAATAACAAACTAACTTATACACCTCACTGATAGTATTCTTTTAACAATTAATAAATTTAATCATCTATGAAAATAATATTAAGATTAACAAATATTTTCTTTTGTTTTGTTTTAAATATTGTACAAACGTAAAATTAGCTTTCTATATCTCATTATTTTTCTTTGTTTTTTATAAACGTTAGACAGGGACAATTTAATGTCTTGCTTGTATACATTTTATTATTAGTTTTAGTCTTAATTTTAACTAACATTAACTGGTTGCATTATAGATCATAATATAATAGATATTATCTTTTTGATCAAATTTTTACTTAGTATTTAATATTAGAGTTCATTGTGATTATTATATTCTGATGTAACATATGTTTGCCCTGGTGAGTGGAAGAGAAGGTCACATGGCCTTAACTCCACCAGGCTAAATAAATCTAAATCTAAAAAAAAAAAAATAGATTTTTGGCAGTGTCTCCTGGCATTGGCATAATTGTAACTGACTTCTGAGGTCAGGGTGCCTCAAAGGTGGGGTTATGCTTCCCCGATGATATGAGGGGCAATGATGATGATGATAATAATGATGCGCCAGGAGAGTCCTTAAACCTAAGCTTAATCTAAAGTGAATATGAATTATGATGATTATGATGGCTATATGATGTTCGGGGATCGTTTGAGCCATAAAGTTTTCTAACACTTCTCTTATAGGTGAGGAAAACCCCGAAGAAAAACTTCACCAGAAAACTTGTCCTGACTGGGGACCGTACTCGGGCCCGCTGCGTGACAAGGCAGCATGATACCTCGAGACCACAGCGGTGGACTATGAAGAAAAATAAATTAATACACTAAATCTGCTGTTATCATTGCTATAAATATTGGATGAGTGTGTAAAGAGAAATATCTTCAAAATTGTTAAACATTAGTTACCTAGCTAGAAAGATTATAACATTTTTCTGTGCCATGAGAGGGGAAATACAGATATTATAGTGCAGAGTAATATCACATATCATCAGCAATACTGAATAAATTTCATTGTGTATTTTGTAGAAACAGATAATTTTGGGATTCTTGATGTGTAAAGAGATATAAAACTCAGATGGAGATATCTCTGTTTACACATACACCCAAGAATTGATTAATTTATTATGTGAAATCAGTTTATTTAATAAATTCCTTCTTTTCAATAGGGCCTCAGTCCAAAAATAATATATTCTACAAAGTTAAAAAAAGACTGCTCAGTGTGGCTATAATAAAAAATTTATATTGATATTAAAGGTAAAGGTAAAGTGATCCCACTAAAGGCCTCAGGACGCCCTTGGGGTAGTGGGAGGTTAGGGTTCCCACTTTTCTGGACATTCGGCACCCGATGTCAGCTGGGTTGTCACCCACCTTAACCCCCAGAACAAGCTTCTGGTACTCATTTCAGTTAGGGGCTGAGTCGACCCCAGGGCCATAGTGCCGCCAGAAGGTTTCGGTCAGTTTTAAAAAATCCTGACCCCACCAGGACTTGAACTCTCGACCTTCTGGCTTGTAGTGTAGTGCCTTAACCACTATGCTACGGCGTGCCCCTCCCTATATTGATATTAGGATGAGGAATGATGAGATGTTTGATGTAGAGGTGCAGCTAGAGTTAAATTTTCTCTCGATCATGTGTTAAAGTTGTGTTGGGAAGAGAGTGAATACAAGAGAGTACAAATATAGGTGCTTATTTCAGAAGAAAACTTATGTTATCAGAAACAATGCCTGGGACCATTCTGCAAAGGAGATATTCTTTAATAGAAAGGTTGGATGATATATTAGAAAAATAACATTAATTCTTTTTTTAGATAAATTATTATCTATTTGTGATTGTATGAGAACTTACACTAGGGCATGCTTCCAGAAGAACCAAGAATGGATCAGTTTCCAAACATCGGCCCAATAACTTCAGCACATTTGGATGATTCAATTCTCGATATGGCTTTACTTCATGCAGAAAATACATTTGGTCCGTTGTTGTAGCATCTTCATGCAGAATCTTCACAACCACTTTGCTTGTTTTTTGTTCAGGAATAATGCTTTGTGCCTCTCCCTCCACCACCTGCAACACCAAACTCATTCTGTCATAATGTCCATAATATGCATAACAAATTTTGAAATTACACTTTTATTACATAGAAATAAGAAAAAAATGATCTCCTTTATGAAGACTTATATCCAATTAAATTATAAGTAATGTCACGAGTGAATGTATCTAGAGGATTTGGAAATCAAGAGTCGCATTTGTTAGGACTATTTAATAAATAAAATTAAGCTGTTTACTCACAAATCATTATTTAAGTAGAGTTACCGGCATTTTAAAATATTTATATACATAAACAGCCATGTTTGAGAACAAATCAGATCTACATTCAAAAGAGCAAAAAGAAGAAATTGACGAACTTTGAAATTCCTGGGGAGAATGACCTGGTTTTGAGGTTTTTCAGTCTGCCAATGGAAGGAGCGAAGGACGGCTCTTCAAGATGACAGAATAATGGTCGTGACAATACTGAGGATGGAACAGAAACTATGATCCAAAACTAGTTTATAGTCAAATAAGAAAAACAATATGAGGTGAGTGATAAAAAATTCTGCTTAAATGTTTCATTTGTTCATTCACTGCAACTTAATCATATTATTTATTGCCAAATAGGATCACAATATTGCAAAAATGAACCCTAGTGAAAAAGAAATTAAAGACATGAGACTGTATATTATAACCAACATTATAGATTACTAATTTATTTTTAGTAAACAACTCAGTAAAATCATTATTTTAAAAAAAATTGAATACACTATTATCAAATGAGTAGTTCTAAGAAATCAGTTCATTATTTGTTACATTCAATGTATTTGTTGGAGAATCGGTCACTGCAAAATAATGCTCTGACCTGTTCAGAACATTTAAGGGAGGAGCTTTTTTTATCACAAAAGCAGGAGCTTGTAAAGAGATATTGATAAAGAGCGAGGTGAAACACGAGTGTTATTGGTTGTAAAACAAAATTCATTGAAAGGTAATTGGTCTTTGACTTCCATTTGGGGCATGAGTTAAATATTCATTATAATATAATTTGCCCTTTAGTGATAAACATTAAGTTTATAATAAAAACACCGAAAGAAGCTTTACTAGTTACATAGTTGAGAAATAATCATATATACTTACTCTACCAAACCATCCACGACCCAACTCACGCAGATATTTTAACTGTTGTCGAGGGAAATTCACATGTGGATCCTCTGCAACATCACAAATTACAAAGTCATCAGTATTTTTTTACAATTAATTTTACTATATAATTATTAACATCTTGCCAGTATTAGGTGTTCATGGTTTTCACAACTGTAGGGTAAATGACAGGAAATTGAAGATGTGACTACACTGTAAAATCATTGACCTCACAATCATCATCAACAGAGCTTGACAATTGCATCTTTTGTTTCTTTCTTTATAGCATGCTTTATACATATAAATGTGTTTGATATTTACTGATGTAAAATATACTAATTATATAGTGCCTATAATTGTCTCTTTTAATAGTTCGTTACTTTTCTTATATGAAATGTTTATTATTTCTTTCTTATTAAATGACAATTTCTATACTGTTAAAATGTTTGCCTACCAAATGTTATACCATCTTTATGGGAAACCAGATATAATAAGAAAAGTTAAGTCTCACAGACTGTAATGGGGAGGACATGTGGGATAAATGGGGTATAAAAGAGGGGCTTGTAAGAAAACCAGAGGGAAAATGTCCAGTAGATAGATCAAGAATGACTTGGGAGAATAAAATCTACCATGATTTGAGGGAGCTAAATTATACAGGGGATGATTGGAAGACACTAACTCAGAATAGGGATGTATGGAGAGCTTATTTATGAGCTTCCATGAACCTTTGGGTTCGATATTGCCAGTGAGTTAGTGAGAGTTATTTACATGAAAATAATGATTTCTTATAATGAATAATCTAGCCTATGTGTATATACACACAGGGTGTAACTAAATCCCTATTACAAAGTTTAGGACATGTAGTGGGGACCAGGACGGTTATGCTTAGCACAGGAACTGATGTCCAAAAACGTATAGTTCTGCTACACGCAAAATACCACAACACACGTTGCTCTCTCTGACGCCTGCTGCGTGTCGTCTAGGTCCACAAGAAGGGCTCGATGTGACGACCACCTATGTCATACCATATGCTGGTACACACGATCACCAATCCTTGGTCCTGCAATATCCGCCGCAGCAATAACCTGCGCCAGTACGTCATCCTCGGATGCCACAGGGTCTCGTAAATCAGGGATTTTATGTGACCCCACGGGTAGTAGTTTAGCGGGATCAAATTGAGAGAACGTGCAGGGATCTTGGGGTCGAAAATTCGGGAGAAGTCAACGTGTGTTGTGGTATTTTGCGTGCGTGTAGCGGGAAAATGGTACGTTTCCGGACATGAGTTCCTATGCTAAAAGTAACCGTATTGGTCCCCCCTACACGTCCTCAAAGTCTGTAATGGGAATTTAGTTATACCCTGAATATATATATATATATATATATATATATATATATATATATATATCCATAGTAATTCTGCCCGAAGGCAGGTATTTCACTGCAATCATAGCATTTTCATGCTATGATTTGCAGTTTTACTAGGGCATTGTAGGTGTGGTAGCTTCCCGTTGCTTTCCACACCGGTGAAGGATGATGATGATAAGATAATGATACGGATGATGATGATGGTGATGATGACGGCCATATGATTTCAGGGACCGTTTGGGCCTTAACATTTTCCTGAGATTTGTCTTACAGATGAGGAAAAACCCCTATAAAACCTCGCCCAAAAAACTGCCCCAACCGGGGATCGAACCCGGGCCCGCTGCGTGACAAGGCAGCACGCTACCTCAAGACCACAGCGGTGGACATATATATACACAGAGTGTTGCAAAAAATACTGACAATGGAGGTGAGGTAGTATATTGAGAAATGTTGATCATTTTTAATAAGGTACCAATGTCCGGAAATTATGCGTTTTCACACTATGACTAGTTAATTATGTCTCATGATCAGTGTTAGTTCGAAGAATTTGTAGACTCATTACTTGACAACACCTCACAGGTACGGAACTTATGATACGTGGCTTCGCAACGAAATGTGGCTGCAACATGACGGAGCTCCAGCTCACTTCGATGCCAATATGACGAGACATTTGGATACCACGTATCCAGGTCGAGGGGAAACAGTTCCATGGCCTCCTGGTTCACTTGATCTTAACCCTCTTGACAACTTTTTGTGGGGAGACATAAAACAGTCTGTTCTTTAGAGTCACGTATGGATCTCATAGCCCGAATGCACGCTGCTGCACAAATAATTCAAATGAGGCCAGGCGTATTTGAACGTGTGTGCCAATCACTACACCGCTGATGTACGTTCTGCAATGAGATGGGAAGTGGACATTTTGAAAACTTGATATGACTATGAGAGTATTTTCAAGGTATTGAGTCTTGAAATCCAACTAATGGAACTCTTGAGAAGTTAGCTACTCATAGTGTGAAAACGCATCACTTTCGGACATTGGTATCTTATTAAAAATATCAACATGTCTCAATATACCATATCTCCTTCGTTGTTGGTATTTTGCAACACCTGTATATATATATATATATATATATATACATACATATACACACACACACACACATACAATGCAGGCGATTCAAAGTTAGTATTACTCGCTTCTATAGGTTGTAGAGGAAACTTAACAATAAAGTTTTGGTAAGGAACATGCCTGAAAAGGAACTGTTTTACTGCTACAATGAAAGATAAAATCTACTTAACCAAGCTGTTATTCACTTAAGCTATCCTTTCGCCAAATGCTCAAGTGAGATTTGATGATATCAAGTAAAAAGTGTGCTAGGGTAACCACATTTGCTCAAGAATTTCTGTGGGACATCTTTTAAGAACTTAATCAAAAATCAATTGTCTGAGATCCCATATCTGATTGTAAGTGAACATAATACCATGTCTTCAGACATCAATATAGGTTGTCTTAAGAAATAGGAGGTCTTACATCTTGTTTCTTTGTCATAATTATAGCATCAAAACAACATTTTTGGATACAGGTTCATCGCCGTTTTATCTACCAATTCCTCACTACAAACACCAGAAGTATGCAACAGGAATTTAGTTTCACTATATATACACCGGTATATACGTATATATAATCACAAACAGGAATGAGATGCACAAGGAAATTAAACATAGGCTCAATTCTGGAAATGTGTGTTATTATGCATTGCAGAGACTCTTGACTTCCCAACTCCTTTCAAAAAACGTTCAACTGAAAATATATAAAACAATTATTCTACCAGTTATATTATATGGATGCGAAACATGGACTCTTACTTTAAGGGAGAAAAGGAGATTACGAGTATTTGAGAATAAAGTTCCTAGAAAAAAAAAATTGGACCAAAGAGAGATGAAGAGACAGATGAATGGAGAAGAATGCTATACAGTGAATTACATGGTATGTTTAGGAAGCCAGATATAAGTTAAGTCTCGTAGACTGCGATGGGCAGGACACGAATATGGAATGAAAGACGTGCATGGAAGCTTCTTGTAGGAAAACGCCCAGTTGGTAGAACAAGAATGAGGTGGGAGAATAACATTAACTATGATTTGAGGGAGGTACAGTATTCAGGGAATGATTGGAAAACATTGACTCAGAATAGGGATATATGGAGAGCTTATGTCCGCGCGGGCATAAATCTACGGGTTCCATAGTGCCAATGAGTTAGTTATATATATACACACACAGGATTATTCAAAAGGATGCGCACAAATTTCAGGAGCTTATAGAGGGGTCGAAAAACAACAACGTTTGATTAGTAACTTATGGTCTGGAAAGTAATCCTGGATCAGTACAAGCCTGGAAAGTCTGGATGGACAAGAAATTATTTTGTGCACACAACTTAAGCAAATCTAAATTTATTCACCAATTTGGTTTTACAACACTAGGTGTTCAAAATGCCTACCACAACATTGAATACCAACATTGAATCACCAAATGAACACAATTGAAAATACTCTCACAATAATCCACAGAGAAAACATTCCAGCTAGGATAAATATATTTGAAGACCGCGAAATTATAAAGGAAACAAACAAACCCATTCATTATACGAGATCATCAAAAACAAGTCAGTTGCCGCTATTTTTTTTTTAATACAAACAGTTGGAGTATACATAATCGTAAACAACGAGTAGCAGAAGCTCAACCTGCTGATGATGGAAGTTAACTTCCGAAAGCGCTCCAGTTAATTTTATATACACAATTTTAACAAGTTGAGGACGACGGCACCTGCCAAAAGATACATTTTAATTTTTAACTTTTATCTTATAACATTGAATAGCACCATCGTAGAAATATCTGGCGCACTCTATGAAGTGCATCATGCAACTCTAGAACCTCAAATATTCGGGCGAGAAGTTCTTCTTGGTGTCTCGTACATGAGGCTTTTGATATGTCCCCAGAAAAAAAAAAAAACATGATGATGCAATGGATACACGGAGCATGTCTCACCGAGTCGGTGTTGAACGCTTTGAAACGTTCGAGGCTGTGGTTGACGTCTGTTCGGATATTGTGCGCTGTACATGCATGCATTACCATTCGCTTTACCATACGTGAAATGCATGTCTCGAAGTTCTGTCAATGTGTATTCCATTTCACAAAAATCACAATCGCAAATGCTGAGACGAAAACAACCTACAGAGCGCTAGAATGACTGTAAACAGAAGAGTACACAAGTGCTGTACAACACTGAACGGTACGATAACAAATGCATTTATGAATGCATACAGTAGTACATCGAACACTATGCCTCTGAAAGGTAAGCTTAGATCCGCATTATAGTTCCTGACTTTCCCAGGCTTGTACTAACCCAGGATTACTTTCCATACCATATGTTACTAATCACAGAATAACGACTTGTGAAATGAGATTCATGCGCAGAACAGCGGGTTACACCAGATGGGATCGGAAAACGAGCACCGATATCTTAAAAGAATTGAAGACTACGCCAATTTTGAAATAGGCCTATATTAAACAGTACCAACTAAATTGGAAACATCATCTAGAAAGAATGAGTTCAAATCCAATCCCCAAAGCTGTATATAATTATATACCAAGAGGACGAAGATCTCTGGGCCGTCCTATGAAACACTGGAGGGAAAATTTTCTATAGGATCGTAACAGGCCTTGGCCTAATACTTGGAAGGAAGAAGGGAAGTATTGGAGAAATACAATATTGATAGAAGCCTAATAGAAATTATTAAACAAATCTATAAAGATAACTCCGCTTATGTTAAAATTGGAAATATAATATCTAATCCTATAAAAACCACAAAGGGATTGAAACAAGGGTGCAGTCTTTCACCAATTTTATTTAATATTTATGTAGAATCCATATTAATGAAATGGAAACAAAGCTGCAAAGGTATGGGGATCCAATAGGTAACAGATTTTTGCTGACATTACAATTTGCCGATGATCAACTGGTTTTAGCGCAAGACAAATTTGATATGGAATTCATGATAAAAAGGTTGAAAAACACATATGAATCATGGGGTCTCACAGTAAATTTACAAAAAACAGAATATCTGGCAATAAATAGCAATGAACGAGAAAATTTAATATTGGAAGAAGGAATCCAAATAAAGCAAGTGAAACAAACTAAATATTTGGGAATAATTATGGATAACATTGAAGGTATAGGCAAAGAGAACATAAAACATAGAATTGAATTGAGTAGCAAAATAATATCATCGTTAAATTCCATATGGTGGGATAAGCATATTTGGAAAGACACAAAAAAATATATTGGTAAAACATTGGTGGAATATGTTGCAATGTATGGAAGTGAGGTATGGACAATCAATAAGTACTACAAGAATAGACTAATAGCTCTAGAAATGGATTATTTACGGAGAAGTGCCAGAAAGTCTAGATTAGAACATGTCGCAAATACGGAAATTAGAAACATAATGGAAGCAGAAGAAAGCATAATTGAAAGAATTGAGGAGAAGGAATTAAAGTGGTTAGGACATGTCTTACGAATGGAAGATGAGCGATGGCCAAAGCAACTATATGAATGGCATCCGAACAGAAAGAAGAAAAGAGGGAGACCAAGGTTAACATGGAAGGAAAACATGAAGACAGTAATGCAAGCTAGAGGGCTAAGCATCGAAGATGCCCAAGACCGTAGGCTTTGGAGGTTTGGCACGGGAAGACGGCAGCAGCTGTAAAAACCCGAAGATAGATAGATAGAAGAAGAAGAAGAAGAAGAAGAAGAAGAATGTTACTAATCAAAAGTTGTTGTATTTGGACCCCTCTCCTCTATAAACTCTTGAAATTTGTGCGCAACCTTTCGAATCACGCTATATATATATATATATATAGTCGACCGCAGTTGACTAGTTGTTATGCTCTTTGCCTCTGGTCCCTAGGGTCGCGGGTTCAAACCCGGCCGGGGTCGATGGATTTTTTAGGATGGAAAAATCCAAGGAGCAAGTCCTCCGGGAGGGACTTTAAGCCGTGGGTCCCGAGTCTGAAGATTTTCAGGCTCGTAAAAGATCCTTAAGCCTTGGTTTCCTAGATGTCCGTATGAGGCGGAACGCTGACCACGGACCACTCAAATGACATCTATACGAAAACAAGTGTAACTAAATTAGTATGGTTCAAATTCTTCCCTGTAGGGGGGGAGCGCCTAAATCTCTGTTAAGGGAAATATGGGCTTACAAGATACAAGAAGATATATATAGTCCACCGCTGTGGTCTCGAGGTAGCGTGCTGCCTTGTCACGCAGCGAGCCCGGGTTCGATTCCCGGTCGGGACTAGCTCCTGGGTGAGGTTTTTCGGGGTTTTTCCTCACCTGTAAGACAAATGTCAGGAAGTTTAGGGCACAACGGTCCCCGAAAATCAATCGGCCATCATCATTATCCTTATCATTATCACCATCATCCTTCACCGGTGTGAAAAGCAACGGGAAGCTATCACACCTACAATTGCCTAGTAAAGCTGCAAAGCATAGCATTAAATGCTATGATTGCAGTGAAAGACCTGCCCTCGGCCAGAATTACTATGGATGGATGGATATATATAGTAAATAAAAGTGAAAGTTTTGAACTTACGGAACCAATCCTGTGATGTGAGACCATGGGTGACTGCATTGTTGAAAGCTGCAGGACGAATTCCATGAGGTTGTGGTAGACGAATGTCTGGTAGAGGTTCGAACCTGACAACAGAGGATCTGTCTCCCGGTACTGACAGACGACTGGGTGCAGGAGCAGCTGTTACTACCGCTGTTGCAGCTTGTGCTGGAGGGAATATTGTAAACTCTGTCGTGGAGGCTGCTGAATTTACATAACCTCCACCTCCTCCTGCAGACAAACTGTGACTTGAAGTGCTGTCCGTAAATTCCTGTAACAAATAACACAGAAATCCTTGTCAGTTCAGAGACAAATTTTTATTGCCCCAATGTTTTTCATGGCGGTCTTAAAGAGCCAAAGTCGTTAGCAATACAATTCAATTTTAGAAGGGAAGGACAGACATATTTTGCTCACAGGCATTTTCTTTTGAGGCCTGAAGTTATTTCACGTGCCATAAATTTAAGACACGAGGCACAAGGCTTAGTTGCCTTCCATAGGAATCTATACTCAGGATTCTTACACCTTTCAAAATCTGTAGACCACGGTCAGGTTTGTATCTGTGAACCTTAGGAAACATGGTAACCACAATTCATCAACGTTAATGAGGCAATAAATTATATCATTATATTTTATACATAAAATTAGTTGTGTAGCATAAAGAATTTATAATCGGGATTTTCTTACATAATTTGCGGGTTCAAACCCGCCCGGGGTCGATGAATTTTTAAGGACATGCAAATCAAGAGCACGGCTTCCTTTGGAAAGGGTGTAAAGTTGCGAGTCCTGATATAAAAGAAACTTAAGCCTGAAATACGAGGCCTCTGAGCAAAATTTGTCGGTTCTTTCATGCCCAAGTTTGAATTTCGGCGCCAATGACCTATAGTCCTAAGCTGTTAAAGAGCATCGTTAAATAAAATAATACAGGGTATTTGGTATTACTTTACAGCTCAAAGTCATAAACTTCTCATCCCCACAACTACTTGGAGGGGGTTGTTTCTTTCATTAGTTGTTTCCCTAAGGCAACTGACACCACTTGCTTCCTATCGCTGTTGCCGGTGCGAAACGTATTCAATTTTACAAGTCATTACAGTAACCATATTAGCCCAGGGCTGGTTTGACAGCTGAATGAAAGTCGGGATCGTTGTAAATATAGGTAACTCATTCTGTATTTCACTGTATGACCTTGAGCGGTAAAGTAAAACCAATTACCTTATAACTGAAATTAACAAAAATAAATAATCCGCCGCGAGCATGGCAGCCACTAACCTGCTGGACCGATTCTTGTGATAAATATTTAATATCAAACACAAGCAGTGAAGACTATAAAGCGTTGTTTGAAATTAACATAGTTCTATTCTAAACCTAGAAATTAAAAGAATACGCACTACTGTACCTTAAAGATTTAGTGGATTATTTCATGGCAAATAATGCGGGTCTGTTTAAGTATCTTTAATAGCTTGGATCTCCGCCTCTCGCCCCAGTTGAGCCATGTAACACACCACTGTATTACACAACCAAGTTAACTGTGCACGGGCGGAGGGGAAGGGTTTTAGCGCTAGTGTCGCCGAACTATTGGATCTGTGGATGGGATGTAGGTGAAGACTGTACATACGATCACGCACTGAAATGGTTCAATTTTAAGTGTGGGCGGAGAATCCCTAAACACGTGTGAACTATCTTAACATGGTTATCATATCAGTCATTTAAGCACGGAACGCTCAAGCGGTCGGATCATTTAAAATCACAGTATTTGTCGTCCCTCCATTACCAGCTTCACAATAAATCACAAGTGGCAACATGTACAGGTCGCGCAAGGGATTTTGAACAATGTCCTTGACCGTAAATCCAATGGGAGAGCCTATTCAGACTGCTGATCTGTGAATTCCCTGTCTGCCACGTGAACAAACAAAACAGTTCCTATGTACAGTCCATAGAGAATTATAGTGAGACGCGGATGTGTTGATTTTAGATTTAAAACCGTAGACTTTAATTATATTTTGTACACTTGCTGCCTGAAGTCTTAAAATTATAATGCAATGTGAATGTGTATTTAGTTAATTACTTAACAGCTGTGATTTTTTTTATTTACACAATGCCTCCTAACTAACTAACTGACTGACACTATCGAACCCGTAGGTTCATGGTCGCGCGGACATAAGCTCTCCATATATCCCCATCCTGAGCCAATGTTTTCCAATCATCCCCTGTATAATCTACTTCCCTCAAATCATAGTTAATGTTATTCTCCCACCTCATTCTTGGTCTACCAACTGGGCGTTTTCCCTCTGGTTTTCCTACAAAAAGCTTCCATGCACGTCTTTCATTTCCCATTCGTGCCACATGTCCTGCCCATCGAAGTCTACGATAAAGATTACCTATATTAATTAATCTTTGTAGTGAGATTTTAAAAATGTTTAGCAGTGACTGTATTTGATATTCGCTAGCGAGGGAGTTAGCAATGACGTGTGGTCATACTTCCTATTGGCTGAGACCTGCATCTGGTTAGTACAGGACTCGCATCTAAGCTCCCATTACAAATTTCATTGTTCAGGAACTATTGCTAGGGTTATAATGAGAAGTGAAAGCCTATTCCTACACGTAACCCTAATAGTAACAGGGTTGTCAAATTAGCCATTTTGTCAATGACCGCCTAGATCATACCATGATCTGTACAGCAACAACGCAAAGTCTGTTGCATACGCTCTATCATTCCAGGGATTTATACACCTCTTGTAATCTATCAGAATATATGTCAAACATATCAACATCACATTACTCTTGTGATAACTGATATGTCACCAGAGACATGGGATGCTTATACCAAAACACACATCAAACATCCCTGAACAACTTGTGAAAGTTTGTCGCTAGGATTCTGGTCTTGAAATAGCCAATGAATTTTGCTTAGAGACCTCTTTTTTTTTTAACACTGCTGTTCTTTTACGTTCTGTAAATATACAATACGGGACCCATGATTTTACTTATGTTCTGAAGGAAGCAATAATCGGAATTTTTATGTACTTATAAATCCATCGACCACTAGTTCACAAGGATCGAAGAATCTACTACAGACACATACACATCATTTGCCGTGAAACACTGAAATCAGTTTTAAACAACTAGCTCTGTCTAATTAAAACTAGTTTCATCGTGAAGAATTCCTACTTTCTACTCCAACTAGTCTAATTTTGTGAGTTCTACTAATCTACTAATCTAAGCCAATAATATTTATAAGCTTTATTAAGGAAAAGCTTGGCATGCCTGCATCTTGCACTATACATACCTTGATTATTTTCCTTTCCTTCAGCTTGCAAGAAAAAAGAAACAAATTGCAAATATCAATTACTTATTCAATACAATTTTTCATTAATAATATAATCCCTAATGTATAAAATTTACAAATAAAAAAAAAGTCCAAAACCAAATGATTATTTTTTAAAAATACAATAGGAAGTAACATTAAGAAGTTTGTT
This sequence comes from Diploptera punctata, assembly GCA_030220185.1. Lineage (NCBI taxonomy): Eukaryota > Metazoa > Arthropoda > Insecta > Blattodea > Blaberidae > Diploptera > Diploptera punctata. The sequence continues at coordinate 474,407 of JASPKZ010003880.1, forward strand.
TAATAATTAAAACATTTTGTCTGTTCATTCTTACCTCTTAGAGTTGTTTTTGTCGAACTATGTTTCAGAGCTTCTTAGCCCCATCGTCAGCGATTACAGACTGAGTTTCTCATGTTGTCAGCCCTGATTCTTGATTCCTATTCTCTTTGCCTCTGGTCCAATGAATTTACTAATATATCAAATAAAATGTGAAGACTGTGGTAAGATATACATAGAAAAAACAAAAAGAAATTTAACCATTAGAACTAAAGAACACATAAGGAATGTAAAAAAAGGGGAAGTAGAAAAATTTGCAGTGGCCGCTCATGTTTGGTCAGAAAAACACAAAATAGATGTAAACACAAAATTATTAAAACAGAAAACAAAAATGAACTCACCATATGGAGAAAAATCTATATAGAGAAGAACAAGGAAAGAATTATGAACTTTGAAAATCCCGCAGGAAGGAATCTCATTAATAAATTCATTGGACCAGAGGCAAAGAGAGTAGAAATCAAGAATCAGGGCCGACAACACGAGGAAATTCAGTCTGTAATCGCTGACGATGGGGCTAAGAAGCTCTGAAACATATGTTCGACAAAAAGAACTCTAAGAGGTAAGAATGAACAGACAAAATGTTTTAATTACTTAATTTTTGTCACTACAGCAAAGGATGACATTCGTCTTGGTTGAAATCAACATACTGTAGAGAAGTTATACTGAGCATTTTGAAATAGGACACCACTACTTGGAAGTTACCCACTTCAAACTCAAAATCTTAAACGATTAAAAAAAAAAATAGAAGAAAATTAGAAACGACCATTTGCTAATGAGAACACACCCAGTATGTATAATCCCCTGACCAGATTTTCAGTGCAACACCAGTATTGAATCAGGGGCCAACTGATAAGAATCCACATCCTGTTCTGATGGTGGGACTAGTCCCGAAAGCGCTAAGACAATCAATAATTTTTAAGTTGAGGAGACGGACCATTTGGGTAACTATTTTATAATTTTACATTATAATTTTAATTTTATAAAAATAACGAATTTGAGTCCACTGCTGTGGTCTCAAGGTAGCGTGCTGCCTTGTCACGCAGCGGGCCCGGGTCCGATTCCCGATCGGGACAGGCTATTGGGTGAGGTTTTTCGGGATTTTTCCTCACCTGTAAAACAAATGTCAGGAAGCTTAGGGCCCAACGGTCCCCGAAAATCATCCGGCCATCATTATCACCCTTATCATCACCATCATCTTTCACCGGTGTGGAAAGCAACGGGAAGCTACCACACCTATAATTCCCTAGTAAAGCTGCAAATCTTAGCATGAAAATGCTATGATTGCAGTGAAAGACCTGCCCTCGGACAGAATTACTATGGACGGAACGAATTGGACGGGAGTAGTGGTGTAAGTCCCATTTCTTTGTTTTTTTTTCAATTGTTTTAATATTCAACTGCCCCAGGTTGTTATTTAGACATTTCTAGTGTTCTCTCCTGGCACTGGCGTAATTGTAATTCAGAGGTTGCGGCGCCTGGAAGGCGGGGTTACGCTGCCCCGATGATATGATGGATGATGATGATAGTTGGTGCGCCAGGAGAGCCCTTAATCCTAAACTTAATCTAAGGCGAATATGAATTATGATGATTATTATATTGGGCGACGATTATACGCATGGTGTATTTAAATATTAATCAATTTGTTTTCCTCGTTCTCTTAATTAATCCAGTAATGTTAGAAATTAAGGTAGTTTGAATAAGTAGAGTTAATCCATTTGCTAACACTGAGCAACAAAAAAAAAACTTTTTTTTTATCTCAGAAAGAAAAATATGTGATTCTGATAGTATTTTTTCTCCTGAATTCAAATATGATATCGGTTTTTTTTCCATCACGCAAGGTTTCCGAGAGACAGGAATTTATAATTTCAAACACTTTAATATTTTCTACGTACATTCGTAACTACACAATATTCGAACATTCGGACTCACCTAGAAAGTAAGAAATGACGATTTTCTTCTATATTTCGCCTGTGGAGCATCCCTCTTGATGGTCCAACAATAATCGGCCAGCATATTAGGATTCCATTTGCCTTGATATCTCTTTTCCATAGCTGAAATCTCCTGATGAAAGTGTTCCCCGTGTTCATCGCTTAATGGACAAATGAACGAAAAAACGTTTATTGAAAAAAATAATTATGTAGATCCATTAATTGAAATTGAAATAAAAAAAACTGTGGGTGATGGAGAAATTCCGAATACATACTTGAAAACACGATAAAAAAACTGCATTAAGTAGAACTATTTGTACTCATGAGACAAAAATCATGTTGACCAGTGTAATTAATGATGTATATGATGTTCGGAGACCGTTTGGGCCTTAAAGTTTCATGTCTTATAGGGAGGAAAAACCCCATAAAAGCATCACCCAGGAAATTTGTCCCGACCGAGACATACTAAAATTCTTACGCTCGATGAGGTTGTGTTAAAAAAAATAGTAGCAATACAAGCATAAGAAATGTAACAATTACCAGATCGTGTCCCGCACCGTAGCCGAAATGTTAAGGCAAGAGGCCTTGTCGCAGAGCTATGGGACTTGCGCTGGTTCGAATCTCCATGGGAGAAAACATTTTCTCATGGAATTTTAGGCCAGTATGGGATCGTGAGGAATGTGGGTAACCACAATAAGTAGCGGCTCCAGGTTGAGAAAAGCAGCTATAACGGCTGGAGGACCCAGCATGATGACCACATGTCAACCCTTCACTGGCTGAATGACCGTCTACCTATGTGATTAACACATGTGGATGTGAGGCCAGTAGCCAGGTGGAAGGCCAAGGACCTTCTAGTCCTGTCGCGCCATGGAGTTGTTTCTCTTTTGCCAGATCGACAACACCTGTTTGACATAAACGTATGAGACGACGCGATGTCGAGAATTCGTTACATTTACATGAACAGTTTACTAACCCCTGTTTCCACCTGCGAAACCACTCAATACTGACCGCATATCTCAACCGCCCGCTGATTGTCTAACCAGAAGATGAACGAACGGCTTGGGTAAGACGCTTTGTACAACAAAGACCTGAGATATTCGAGAGAATGAATTACTACTTGTATTGACATTGGCGGTCACATTTGGACAGTTGTTATGCGATGTAAAAGTTTATGGCTGTATTTCTCAAATTGCAGGCCTGGCTCCCAGGAACTGCGCCAAACTTCGACAAGGCCATAATGTCGTGGATATTGTTGTGTGCTACCCAGTGCTAGATATGATAAAATGGCAACATCCGCAAGGTCTTAAACTTTTTTTGTAGATAAACCAGTTTTTTGTATCAGAGTGTTAATAATAATAATAATAATAATAATAATAATAATAATAATAATAATAATAATAATAATAATAATAATAACGATAATGATAATAATAATAACAATGATAATAATAATATTTTATTTATTCTGGCAGAGTTAAAGCCATAAGGCCTTCTCTTCCCCTCAACCAACACAATTGCAAAAAAATGACATATACACTATACTAATGAACCAAGATTTAGATCCCCCAGCCGTAATAATTTGAATTTTATAAATTTATACTATAATTGATATGATATAAATTCTTATGAATGTATATCAATGTATGAGATTTAAGGGAATCTAATATTAAATAGTAACTTCTTTTTATTTCTGAATCGACAGTCAGACGTAGGCAGATGTTTTGCAAAGCTATTAAACATGTCGCCACTTTACTATGTTTATGGCAGTAAATCCCATTTGCCGCAAGTAACTTTTATAAAGGACCTTCAGATATATATTTTTCTCATATTTTCATAGTTCTCCTAAGAAGACTGTCCGTCAACTTGATATATTTATGAGCGAGCAGGTCTGCTCGTTTCTGTACTTTTATGAAGGACAAGCCACTGTATAACAATACAGATCCCTTTGGACAATAGAGTATGACTTCCTTTGGGTAACTTGTTTTTGTAGTACAGTCTACTGCTTAGCGAAAACACCCCAAGACGGGAAGACCCTTATAAAAGTGAAGCAAGGAAAAAAACAAGTGTTATTTTCTCTTCCCAATAAATCAATTAGGACTGGGACATCTTTTTATTGCCGATATCCGGCCTTTTGAAATTTTGTTAATGTTAAGGAAAAAAATATATTTTACCCAAAATCAAGTTGCGTGGGAAGTCCAGAAGAGAAAGGAAGGAGGAGGTAGGCCATGTATTGTTGCCCAGAAAAGACATCCAGCCAATGGGAAAATAGAGTCAAAAAAATCCCTTTAGGTATGAGCCAGTCAAATTTGGCAAACGCCTCTGCAATTAAAATCCTATTTATCGATAAGTTGTTACAGTAATGATGATACGCCCTACCAGGGTAAGGCCCAATCAGAGGGCACATTAAAATAAGTTGTAAGCCAGACAGAGAACTTTGCTGTATGTAGGCCAACATTTTTTGAGAAAGAGATAAGTGTGTGAGAACCCGCGGGGTGTCAAGGAGTGAAGTCGAGACAGGGGAGTCAAGGAGGCATGTGGTCTCCGAGTGCTGTTAAGTGTTGGACTCCGTAAAAATTAGTATTACCGGACAACCGCGGTACATATTTCGGTAGAGAAATAAATCTACTGCATATAAATTGGCTCTACTCAGCAAATATCTCCGCCGGCAGATTAACTAGTGTAAAAAAGGAGAAAATTCAAGTCTAGAAGAATAAAGAAGTGTGATTCTTTTTGTGTAAAACTGTGCATTAATGTAGAGCTGTTCACATTTTCCTGGTGTCGCTCTCCCGTCACCAACAATCCTCCGTTACACCTGAGATAGGATCCTTTTGCTCTCCGATAATAAGAACCCCTGAGAACCTAGTCCGGAGCAATCAACCCGAACTGTCCAGCAGTAAGGATCCCTCATCCTTAACATGGAAGGAGTGAACCCTGAAGCAGACTATCACGCTTCATAGTGGCCCTCCAAAGGGGTGCTACATAGTGGTGCTCCACTAATTAATGTGTTAATTATATTATAAGATAACAATTAAAATTTAAAATGTACCTGTTTGCAGGTACCGTCCTCAACTTTGTTAAAATAGTGTATGTAAAATATTATTAATTGGAGGTCTTTCGGAAGTTAACTTCATCAGGAGCAGGGTGAGTATGCTGGAAGTTAACTTCCGAAAGGCCTCCAACTAATAATATTTTACATACATTATTATAACAAAGTTGAGGACGACGGCACCTGCCAACAGATACATTTTAAATTTTAATTTTTATCTTATGACTATTCATCTCAACGGAATTTGATATGAATTTTATTAGTATTAATTCATCATCATCATCCGGTATCATGGCAGCTGCCGCCGTCTTCCGGAAACCAAACGCCATTCCTCTCTGTCCATCCATTGATCTTCCTGCATTCCTCTGATATTCACAGATGCTTGTACCTCTTCTATCCAAGTTTTCTTCGGTCTTCCTCTCTTCCTCCTTTCCATTAGGATCCATTCCATAACAATTTTAGGCAATCTTTGTTCTGGCATTCTTTTGACATGGCCATACCACTGTAATCTTTTCTTTTCTATAATGTCTATGGTGTCTGGCTCCTCTTGTACACCCATAATTTCCCTTATTTTATTAGTATTAATTATATTGCCACTATTATCAAATTTATATGAGAAACGTAGTAAATTAATATTAATGAATATAAACTGTACAATTTAGGAAGTGAAATCGGGTAATTTATTTTTAGTAATCCTATGTATAGATATGAGTGGTTAAAACCTGTCACATGTACTGAGATAGGAACTGGCTAGGCTTAGTGCCCTGACACGACCAGGAAGGGCGCGGTCCCCTAGCGCATTAGAGAGAGGCACACGAAGCTCTCAATTCACATTTATTATATTGATTCCTCTGTGCCCTCATCTATCTTCTTAATACAATGCCTGTCTCTCCTCATTTCATTCTTCCATTACCTGCACGCTTCCTCTAATTTTAATATACCGTACCCTTAAATGTGAGATCAAATAACCTGCCACAAAATCCATCCTCCCCAAATGTAACTTAGCTGCTATCGTTTAAAGTCAAGACGTTCTTTATCCGGTCTTAAAATAATATGGGGGAGTTTTTCGTAAAATTGAAAAATACATTTTTTCTAGGTGCTAGTGTCCAAATGGAGATTCTCTAGTAATAATAATAATAATAATAATAATAATAATAATAATAATAAATAATAATAATAATAATAATAAATTTTCATTTCCTTGGGCCTTTTGGCACTGCCTGATTTTTATGTAAGATGGGAAGCAAGCCATCGCTACAACCTCCAACCTGGAGGACCAGGTTATTTGTTTTCGAGGTTTGAAAGTCCTGAAGAGAATAATATAATCCCAAGAATGATGCTTGATTGGAATGCTGAAGGCAGAAAGAGGAGGGGGAACTCAGGGGACAGTGGATGGATGAAGTGAAAAGAAACATGATCAGCAGAGACCTCAAAGAAGAAAATGCTGAGGATAGAACTCTGGTGGCGGAGCAAAATACATTTGGGCTAAAGGATAGCTAATGTAATGTAGAGAAAATCTAATATATAAAATTAATGTTTGTTTGTTCGTATTTTATGCGCTGCCATACCGTTCATCCGATTGTGATGGTTTTTTTTTTTTGCAAAATGTTCAAGAGATTCCCGGGAATCCTGAAGAGGATGGAGAATAATATAATTCCAAGAATGATGCTTGATTGGAATGCTGAAGGCAGAAAGAGGAGGGGGAACTCAGGGGACAGTGGATGGATGAAGTGAAAAGAAACATGATCAGCAGAGACCTCAAAGAAGAAAATGCTGAGGATAGAACTCTGGTGGCGGAGCAAAATACATTTGGGCTAAAGGATAGCTAAAGTAATGTAGAGAAAATCTAAAATATAAAAATTAATGTTTGTTTGTTTGTTCGTATTTTATGCACTGCCATACCGTTCATCCGATTGTGATGGGATTTTTTGCAAAATGTTCAAGAGATTCCCGGGATGAACATAGGCTATAAGAGAGTTGTGATATTCAAATCATACACCTTTAAAAACGACACAATATACCTAAGAGTAAGAGTGAAAAACCCTACGACCAGCTATTAAAAAGCAGTTGGTGAGCATTTCTACAGCCCACTGGTAATATGGAGTCCCGGGTTCCAAAACATTTGTCCCGGCTAGTTAGTCAGTAGAAATAAGTTGATAGTGATGTAGATGGGTGGCTTGTTGAACAGTAGCAGCAAGTACCCGGTCACGGTTTTATTTTATTTTTCTGATATCATCATCATCTTAAGGCACGACAACTTCAAAAGTGAAAGTTTTGGCCTTCTCAACTATCTTCCTCCATGCCAATCTGTCTCTTGCCATATTCAAACTAGTCACTTTCATTTTCCTTAGATCGTTCATTGTGTCATTCTCCCATCTGATCTTCGGTCTTCCAACAGCTCTACCCCCTATAGGTTTCCATTTGTAGAGATTTTTGACCAGTCTCTGATCATCCATTCGTATCAAATGTCCAAGCCAACCAATTCTGAGAGATCTTATATGGTTTACTATGTTCTGATTTTTTGATTAATTTGTTTAGTTCGTTATTTGTTTTGATTCTCTAACAGTCATCAGTTCCTCTATCTGGTCCAAATATTCTTCTTAAAATTTTTCTTTAAAACATTAGTAATTTCTGTTTTATTGTTCCTTTTAAGACCCAAGTTTCACAAGCATATGTAACTACTGGTCTAATGAGTGTTTTGTATAGGCCTAACCGTATTTTTGCAGTTTTTTTATATTAGTTTGATTTTAAATAAGGTCTTATTTGCAAAATAAGCTTTATTCCCATTTACCAATCTTTCCTTAATTTCGTCTTATAATGTATTATGTCCATTTACTTTGGTACGTAAGTATTTAAATGATTCTCCTGTGTTAATTTGCATGTCATCAATTTGTAGATTTTCCGATTTTCTATTGTGATTTCTACATTTTAAATATTTTGTTTTCTCTTGATTTATTATTTTTCTGTTAATTTTTCAAATGTTTTTCTTTTAATTTCGTTAATTTTCGCGTCGGTGAGCAGCTATTTTCCGTCAAGTAGCTACGCGAGGTTAACTTGAAAGCTGATTGGTTGAAAAACGCAACAGGTTTTTTCGTGTTTATAATTTTGAAATTAAAGTTTTATGTGTTTTAAGTCCACCGCTGTGGTCTCGAGGTACCGCACTGCCTTGTCACGCAGCGGGCCCGGGTTCGATTCCAGGTCGGGACAAGCTTCCTGGGTGAGGTTTTTCGGGGGTTTTCCTCACCTGTAAGACAAATGTAAGGAAGCTTATGGTCCAACGGTCCCCAAATTTATAACGTTATTGTGACTGCCCACGCCTTCATCATAATTTTTTATGGTAATACCAATTTGGAAATCATCCGGTCATCATCATCATCACCATCCTTCACCGGGTGGAAAGCAACGGAAAGCTACCAAACATATAATCATCATCATCATGAACAAATTCGTTTTAGGCCATGTGGCCTGTACGGTAAACCTAGCGAAGATGGTCTTGATCTTTCCACCGATGTTTTGGTCTTCCTTGGTCCCTATGTCCAGTTGGGGTATATTGGAATGCCAATTTTGGAAGTCTATTTCTTGCCATTCTCCTCAGATGATTTTTCCATTCTTGTTGGTATCTTTGTATATCTTCATTTAAACTTGTTACTCCAAGTTTTCCTCTGATAGTAGTGTTCCTTTAGTGATCCAGTCTATTAACTCCTAACAATGAACGTAAGAAGCGCATTTGGCTTACTTGAAGTTTATGAGAGTTTCTTTTATTTAAAATCCAAATTTCACTTCCGTATTTTAGAGCAGCTTTTGATGTGATGTTATGTAATCTTAGTTTTGTCTCTGTCCTCATCTGTTTACCAAAATGTCTTCGTATTACCCCGTTCATTTTATTATATTTTGTAATTTTGAATCAATGTCACTCTTATACTCTGCAAATACACTTCCTAAGTAAGAGAAATTTGACACTTGTTCTATAATTTTTCCATCATATAATTCCCTAGTAAAGCTGCAAAGTACAGCTATGATTGCAGTGAAAGACCTGTCCTCGGGCAGAATTACTATGGATGGATGGATGGATGGACATGTTTTAAATTAATGTTTTTACTATTGAAGTTGATTGATATTGTGTTTTGATCTGTTAAAGGTTGTTAATATTGTTACTTTTATTTTTTTTTTGTGAAGTATCCCGTGATGCAATCAGAGAATTGGTCTCACCGCGATGGACACTGTAATGGCGGGATTTTGAATTTAGTAATATTCCATGTCTACTAAGTAGACCTTTGAAGTTCGTACGCTTATATGTTGTGAAGACAGTAGCAAGCAGTTGGAGCCCCAAATTGAAATGAAATCCTCCAATCACTCACTTTTACCCGGTCGATAAAAAATTAATTAATTTACTGGTGGGAACTAGGGGGACTACTCCGGCATTTACCTTGACGCTAAGGAAACCACCGAAACCTTAGCAGAATCCATCCATAGTAATTCTGCCCGAAGGCAGGTCCTTCACTGCAATCATAGCATTTTCATGCTATGCTCGCAGCTTTACTAGGGAATTGTGTAGGTGTGGTAGCTTCCCCTTGCTTTCCACACCGGTGAAGGATGATGATGATGATGATAATGATAAGAATGATGATGGCCATATGATTTCGGGGACCGTTTGGGCCTTAAAGTTTTCCTGACATTTGTCTTACAGGTGAGGAAAAACCCCGATAATAACCTCACCCAGAAAAACTGCCCCGACCGGGGATCGAACCCGGGCCCGCTGCGTGACAAGGCAGCACGCTACCTCGAGACCACAGCGGTGGACCTTAGCAGAATAGCTTAATTAAAAGTATAATTTTGATAATGTTTTCTAAAGAGGTTTTTTACTTTAATATTGAGATTTAATTTAGTGAAATTTCCCCCTAAAATTTTGAATTTAGAATAGTTTGGGAATATATTAATTTACTGATGGGAGTTAAAGGACATATCCCCGACATTTGACTTAATGCTAAGGGAACCCATCGAAACCTTAGAAGAATAGGGTTGAATTTAATAACTGTGTTCCGAAACGTGGCCAATAATCAGCCAGGGCCTTCCGGCTCTAAAAAGGTAGCTGGCCGGCAACAACCTATTTTTCTCATTTAAGGTCGGTTCTTTAGGCATATAGCCGACCGAAATCGCACAATATACCTAATAATACCAATTATGATGCTTTTCGTTCTCACTGCGCTCCGCCACTTTTAAATAACGGCACAAGACATTCCTGCCAGTTATTTAAATGTAGCGGGTCGCAAAGAAAACAAGATCATGTAAAACTCTTTAAGTTATTATTGTACACTAGCTAATACCCGGCGTGCGTTGCTACGCCTAAATAAATGATAATTTGTTTTTACGTTCAGACGAATAAGTAAAGGAAAGATAATTATAAATTCATATCGATATTATTTTTAGTTACCCCGTGCTGATTACCCGGCGTTGCCCAAGAATCTACTTATCCTGATTTTCTTGGCATAAATTAGCTTAAAGACGAAAAATCTGTTTTCATGTTTAGTTCAATAAGTATACAAAATTCTCTCTTCGTTATTGAAGCTAAAACAACCTACAAACTAATTAATTATATTTTCAAACTACCTTTCATACAATCCAAATCGAATATATAAAAATTGTTTGTTTGTTCGTATTTTATGCGCTGCGATAGGGATTTTTGCAAAATCTTCAGGAAATTCCCAGGATGAACAAAGGTTATAAAAAGAGTTGTGATACTCAACTCCCACGCCTTTAAAAAATCACCATTTTAGTGAAAAATGTGAAAGAAGTAGCTTTTTGGGCGCTTAAATGACCTGACCTGTATTGCACTGTACTATGCTGAACCAACCTGACCCAATATGAAATATACTGACCGGACCTGGCCTTACTGACCGAATCTAATATTACCTAATGTAATCTAATCTAACCTAACTAAACCTAACCGAACATAACTGAATCTCACCTGAATATAGCCTCAACTAACCAGAACTTAGCCTGAACCAACCAGAACTTAGCCTGAACTAACCAGAACTTAGCCTGAACTAAACTGAACCTAGCCTGAACATAACATGCACATAACCTGAATCTAGCTTGACCTAGCCTGAACCTAACTTGAACCTAGCCTGAAACTAACCTGAACCTAACTTGAAATTATCCTGAAGCTAACCCAACCTAAACCTAGCCGGAAAGTAACCTGAACCGAACCTGAACCTAACCAGAACTTAACTTGAACCTTACCTGAAACTAACATGATCCTATCCTGAACCAAGTCTGAACCTAACCAGAACCTAGCCTGAACCAAGTCTGAACTAAACATATACGTACCTGAACCTAACCTGAACTTAATTTCAACCTAAATTTAACCTAATCTGAACCTAACCTATCAAAAACCATACCTAAACTAAACCTACAGAGACTAAACTGAACGTACACTGAACTCACACTGACCATAAACGGAACCTAAACTGAACTTAACAAGAATCTAACCCGAACCTAAACCGAAACTAACCTTAACCCAACCGTGCCTAACCTAACCAAGCCTAACTTAACCTGAACCTAATCTGAATCCAAACCTGAACCCAGATTCGAAACCAAAACTGAAAGAAAAACTGAACTCAAAACTGAAACCCAAACTGAATCCAAACCCGAACTCAAAGTGAACCCGAACCCAAACCGGAACTAAACCTGACCTAAATGACCTAACCCTGGCATAACCGACATAACACTATCCTAACCCGGACCTAACCTAACCGAATCATACCGAACCTCCCTAAGCCTGAACTTACCTACCCTATCCTAACCTAACCGAGCCCAACCTAACTTAACCTAACCTAACCGAAAATGACCTGCCCTGTCCTGACCTAACCTGACCAAGACTTGACATAACGATACCTAACCTAACTCAGAAACATAATTTAAAAAGTCCAACCGATCCGATCAAACCTCGGACCTAACCCTGACATAACCTAACCTAAACTAACCCAAACGAACCATACCAAATCGAACCTAACTAAACCTAATCTATCCCACCCTAACCTATCCTAACCTGACCTGACCTGACCGATACTTGACATAACCGATACCTAACCTAACCTAGAAACATAATCTAAAATGTCCAACCGATCCGACCAAACTACCCCTAAACCCATGAAATTACCTCTATAACGACCAAATTACCAGTAGCTAATCAAACAACCTCTATAAAGACCAAAATTACCAGTAAGCCGATTAAACTACCTCTAAAACGAGAAACTACTCGTAAACCGATCGAGCTACCTCTAAAACGATCGAATTCAAACTACCTCTATAAAGACCAAAACTGCCAGTAAACCGATTAAATTACCTCTAAAACGATGAAATTGCCCTTAAACCGATGAATTAACCTCTAAAACAAAAGAATTACCCGTAACCGGCCAATGTACCTCCAACCCGACCAAACAACAGCAAAACTGATAATTACAATATAAATGTATAATTATTTATCTTCATACTTATTTGACTAAACATAAAAACACGTTTGCGCGATAGTGCGTTTTATAGTACTTTCAGCAATGGTGACCATGACTGAAAGTTCAACTTCTTATATTTCGGGGTTGTCAACTTAAATAACTATACTGCAACCTTAATAACTATATTGTAATATTAAAGCCAAACTCCATGAAAGAGGCCTCACACGAACGCCTCATTGCGATTGCTTCGGAACAGAACTGGACAATGTACAACATGTCATGTACGAATGCATCAAATATGAGGCCAAACGAAGAGACTTACGCGAGGCTGCACTAAACGGTGATATGAACTCGCCGCCTCCTCTACGGTTTTGGACAGAAAAACAGCCATACCAGGCGGTGAGAAGGTTCATCGGTTGGGCCCTTACTCAACGCCAAGAGAAGGATATCCGTAGACAAAGAAGAAGGGATTAGATGTAATCTAGCAATAAGTTAGTTGTAAGTTAGTAAATTAAGTATTAGTTTTAACACTTAGGTTAAACAACACCATGTAAATATTACTAGATTACTAGATTAGGTGGTAGATTTAAGACTTAAGACTTAGGTTAGTAAAGTAAAGTAATCCCACTACAGGCCTCAGGAGGCCCTTGGGGCAGTAGGAGGTTAAGGCTCCCACTATTTCTGGACAATCGGCACTTGATGTCAGCCGGGTTGTCAGCCCTGCGTGACGGCCGCCTTTACCCCCAGAACAAGCGTCTGGTACTCATTTCCGTTAGAGGCTGAGTCGAGCCCAGGGCCATAGTGCCGCCAGAAGGTTTGGGTCAGTTTAAAAATCCTGACCCCACCGGGACTTGAACCCTCGACCTTCCGGCTTGTAGCTCAGTGCCTTAACCACTACGCTACGGCGTGCCCCCAAGACTTAGGTTAGGGATTAATATGTAAACATAACTGTATATATAAGTAGTATTAAGAACTAACACCCAAAACTTGTATCCAGAAAATGAACAAAATAAAAACAGCAGAGAGTAATTAGGGACAAGAGCAGACCTGGGGATATAGGCATTAAGCCCGAGGAAAACCAGGGGGATGGTGGTGGGGCTCTTAATAAAAAAAAATAAAAATTATACATTACAAACCATGTGTGGGAAGTAAAACCGCTGCCATCTATGTATACTACCTACAATGTATATACTAAAATATATCCAAAAGGTAGAGTTAATATACATTACACGAAACAAATCACTGCATTTTAAATGAACTGAACTTTATTTGAAACAATATAAAACAATAAATACGTATTTGCCGTCATTTTATAATTGGTTGATGCCACGGCCTGCTGCAGTTTCAATTAATAAACTTGTCCACACTGTTAACGTTAGTCAGTTGTTTATAATGAACGCAAATATTTCCAACAAAGAAGTTATTATTTTACTTACTTGCTCACTGGCACTATCGAACCCGTAGGTTCATGGCCGCGTGGACATAAGCTCTCCATACATCCCTATCCTGAGCTAATGCTTTCCAATCATTCCCTGTATAATCTACTTCCCTCAAATCATAATTAATGTTATTCTCCCACCTCATTCTTGGTCTACCAACTGGGCGTTTTCCCTCTGGCTTTCCTACAAGAAGCTTCCATGCAAGTCTTTCACCCATACGCGCAACATGTCCTGCCCATCGCAGACTACGAGACTTAACTGTTCTTATTATATCAGGCTTCCTATAAAGACCATGTAGTTCATTGTTTATGTAGTCTTCTCCATTCACCTGTCTGTTCATCTCTCTTTGGTCCAAAAATTTTCCTAAGTACTATCATTTATTATTTTGAAAACACCATCGCGCAAAAAATAATGTAGAACGCACGTTTGTGAAGTGTTTTACAGAAGCTCACAAATTAAAAACCGAGCGATATTCCTTGCTTCTGTAAAAACTACTTCCCAACCTCAGATCGTAATTTATACTATTAATTCATCTAGGAGGATCAGTGCACGCCAGTTATTGGATAGTGTGCAATAATAACTTAAAAGAGTTTTACGTGATCTTGTTTTCTTTGCGGTCCGGAACACCTAAATAACAGGCAGGAGAAATTATTGTTTCGTCAGGTTAGGGTTAGGATTGTCTTACGTTCTTCTGTTTGTGATGTGAGTCAATTAAAAAAGAGTGTGATGGTTTTGTTAGAATTAACACTTAGTACCAGCGAGTGCCAAACAATAAATTTGACATTACTTCATAACTGATTAATTTATGGACTCATGTTTAATAGGACTAAATAAACATAATAATATCCAGGAAACTCCGCCATGGCCGGTCCCAAGCCCGGATGAGAAAGGAGGAAGGGGAGGAGTAACAACCTCGTTAAAACCAGGGTTCAGTTGGCTCCGACTGATAGTACCCTGTAAGGGCCCCTAGCCAGGGTTACGGTGAAGATATCAACGGCAGATTCGGCGCAGAAGGAGTCTACTCTGCACAGCATTGGTACCGCGATCAGAGGAAAACATATTACTCGTATTCTCCACAATGGAAACTCGAACGGACTTTACCAAAGACGACCTCGGCGTAGAATTAAGGACAAACGATTTGGTATAAAGGAGATTACCAAATAAAATCTGCCATTATTTTCCAAGAGAAAGAAGAGATGTCGGACGTCCTCGGAAGAGATGCTCTTAGATCTATTAGTGAAGACGGAACAGGCAACTCTTGCCTAAACCAGGAAGTGAAGAACAAGAAGATATCCAGGAAGAAATAAATAAAAGAATACAAAATGC
This sequence comes from Diploptera punctata, assembly GCA_030220185.1. NCBI lineage: Eukaryota > Metazoa > Arthropoda > Insecta > Blattodea > Blaberidae > Diploptera > Diploptera punctata. The sequence goes on from JASPKZ010003880.1 coordinate 489,630, forward strand.
AAAGAAATGTTATTTTTCAATAAATACAGTATTTGAAATTCAAAATATTTGAAATGAAACACTAATTACACCAGTGTTAACTCAAGGAGTGAAACCCGGGTTCTGATTGAACATGACAAATCTCAACTAGCTTTTTGAAAAAAAAAAGATACTCAGAAGGATATATGAACCTATTAATAAAAATGTGTTGATATAATGTAATGACACTAATAAATTGGGACTGGAAGTAAACATTAATAAAACTAAATATATGTTCACATATCTTCAAGCCACAGTTCCCAAAAACATTCAAGACGAAAAGTATACAAAACACTAGCTCTTCCAACTCTTCTGTATGGTAGCGAAGTATGAATATTGAAACAGAAGGATATACAGAGACTTCTGCTGAAATGATATATCTTCGGAAGACTGCAGGATACACACTACTAGATCACAAAAAAATGAAGACATCTTAGAAGAATTACACATGGAACCTTTAGAAAACAAATTTTTTGATTATAATGGATGCAACATGTTCATCGAATGGAAGATCACAGGATACCCAAACAAATGTTAAGATATCAACCTGCAGGAAGAAGAAGACCAGGACGTCTACTCAAAAGACTTTTCGATGGTGTTTCTCTTGAGGCCGAAACAGGTCAACAAATGGCCTAAATTCGTGAATGTACTATGATGATGATGATGTAAATGTAATTGCCTTTTGATGAGAGAAAATTATTACGATGTAATATATAAGTAGAGTGATTTGCGTTTTGTAATTTATTTCCGTACAACGTTTTTATGTTTACTCACAGATGGAGAAATCTGAGCTGGTGAAGCCATCCATCTGAGATTCATATTTTAACTTTGCTTTTTAAACAAAACAACAAAAAAACTGAGCCTTTTAATTGCAATTTCAGCTCTAGCAATAAGCATAAAATTCAGAACTCCATTAAATCGCTGTCACACTAGTCAATAAAGTGCTCTATCAAAGTGGAAATTTTTAAATAAAAAAAAAATCGTTTTCATACAGAGACAGTCTTCAACTACAAACGGAGCAATTACTTCTATAATATAATAGTCGTATTAACATAACTCTTTAGTATAATTTTATATCACTGAATTGTAATTGCACCAATAATAAATAATAGTTAAAAAAACTAAAACAACACGCTTTATTAGAAAACCGAACTTCTTCTTCTTGTGTCTTGTAAGCCCATATTTCCCTTAACAGAGATTTAGGCGCTCTCCCCCTACAGGCAAGAATTTGAACCATACTAATATATTTACACTTGTTTTCGTATAGATGTCATTTTGAGTGGTCGGTGGTCAGCGTTCCGCCTCATACTGGCATCTAGGAAACCAAGATAGTACTAGGACGGGAAAATTAGGTAAATTTTGCTTAGAGGCCTTTTCATTCAGGCTTAAGGATTTTTTACGGGCTTGAAAATCTTCGGACTCGGGACCCACGGCTTAAAGTCCCTCGCGGAGGACTTGCTCCTTGGATTTTTCCATCATAAAAAATCCATCGACCGCGGCTAGGTTTGAACCCGTGACCAGAGGCAAGGAGCATAAACACTAGTCCACCTAAAAAATGAAAAATAATTTTAATTTCCAATAGGCTTGGGATAAAATTAAAGTGGTCAACAAAAAAAAGCATCTCCAACACATCTAGAATAAAACTAGAGTTATCTACAAAAAAAATAATTTTACCACCAAAAGTGTGGTGTGCTTTTTATGGTTTTTACGTTTTCTTCTTAGAGACTTTACTTTTACCAATATCTGTTTATTATCAAATATATTAATTGATATAGAGCACCCCACGCTTTTGATGGTAAAATTACTTTTTTTGTAGATAAATCTAGTTTTATTCTAGATGTGTTGGAGATGATTTTTTTTGTTGACCACTTTAATTTTATCCCAAGCGTGTTGGACATTAAAATTATTTTTATTTTTTTAGTTCGGTTTTCTAAAAATGTAAATATCTTTAAATTCGGTAGTATGTAGTATGAACTAAAAGTAATACTCTTCTAAAAAAATTATCCGGGCCGGATTTGAACCAGCGACCTATAGATTAATGATATTATATACCACTACAGTCCACCACTCTACCAACTGAGCTACCACAATGACAAACTAAAGAGTCGATACGTCCGCAACCTATTATACCGGTCTTTATTTTTTTGATGTCCTCATGATCCTGGCCAGGATCTTAGAAAAAAATGATGAAATTATTGTATTGTCATTGGTCCTTTAAGTATACAAAGTTTCAAGTCGATCCAATGTTTAAGTGAGTGAAAATCGTGTTGAAAGATTCCGTTACATTGGTCAAGCTAATATAAAGCGTGTAAAAACAATTTTTCGTTTTCATACGGAAGCAGCCTTCAACTATAAACGGAACAATTACTTCTATAATACAACAGTCGTATTAAAATAAATCTTTAGTATCATTTAATATCACGGAATTGTAATTGCACCATTAAAAATCAAAGAAAAGATAAATACTATAGCTGACCTGGGAATCATGCTCCTTGTCTGTTACAGATTGTTGCAGGTTCAAATTTCGGCGAGGTTGATGGATCCTTTAAGATAGAAACATCCAAAGGACATGTCCCATGGGAGGGACTTTAAACCGTGGGTCCCGAATCTTCAGATTTTTAGGATTTGAAAAAAGAAATCTCATCTAGATTAAAGCCTCTAAGCAAAATTTAATTTCCTTTTCCCATCGAAATAAAACCTTAATTACCTACTCCTACTCCTGGCGCGACAGGCCTACAAGGCCCTTAGCCTATCAGCCGGCTGCAGGCCTCATATCCATATGTGTTAATCACATAGGTAGATGATCATCCAGCCAGTATTGGGGTGACATGTGGTCAGCATGTCGAGTCCCCCAGCCGTTATAGCTGATTTTCTCAACATGGAGCCGCTACTTATTGTAGCTAACCAAATGCCTCACGATGCTGGGTGGGCACCGGTCCCATACTGGCCGAAATACCATGAGAACATTTCTTCCCCCATGGAGACTCGAACCAGCGCAAGTCCCATAGCTCTGTGCCAAGGCTTCTTACTTTAACCACTAAGCTACGGCGCGGGACCCTTAATTACCTACTAAGTGTCTATTTGAGGCGATGGAGCTAATCACTTATCACTCGCTGACATCTGTAGGTAAATAAGTGTAATTATATTAGTCTTGTTAAGTAACTCCCGCAAAGAAGCAGACTTGCTCCACTTGGAGATGTACGGGCATAGACACAACTATTAATAAACTGATCTCTTAAACGGCGTGTGTTTTATTAGAAGTCTTCATAACGAGTTAAAGATTAATATATATATATATATATATATATTATTTTCACGCGGAATACCAGCATCTCATTCACGGCATAACTAATTCGCAGGCACTATTGAACCCGTAGGTTCATGGCAGCGTGGACATAAGCTCTCCACACATTCCTATCCTTAGCTATTTTTTTCCAATCATCCCCCGTATAATCCACTTCCCTCAAACTAGGGTTAATGTTATTCTCCCACCTAATTCTTGGTCTACCGATTGAGTGTTTTCACTGTGGTTTTCCCCACAATAAGCTTTCACGTCCCTCTTTCATTCCCCATTCGTGCCACATGTCATGCTCTTCGCAATCTACGAGACCTAACTATTCTTATTACTATTCCCTACAAAGGACGCGGCTCCGTGGCGCAAGCGGTTAGACGCTCGCCTCTCACCTCTGGAGTCCCGAGATCGAGTCTCGGTCACTCAATGGGGGTTTTGTGGTGGACGAAACGGAGCTAGGGCACGTTTTTTCTCGGGGCTTTCTCCCGTTTTCCCCTGCCACAATTTCATCATCGTCATCAGCAGCAGCAGCATCAAGGATTAGACCGGCTGGTCTGTTCCAATCTCATGTTAGAATTGGTCTATCCATGTTTTACTGGGTCTTCCAACATTTCTTCGTCCTAGTCGTTTGTAATGAAGAATCTGTTTCGGAACTCTATTGTTGTCCAATCTATTGACGTGGTCCATCCATTCATCTATATATTGTGTAATTATATCTAATAGTTTCAATATATTCAGTTCTTCGTATATCTTCACTTCGCCTTTCATCCATTATTGTACAGTCAGCTGCACTCCTCAGAAACCTCATTTCTGACGTTTCTATTCTTCGTTCCTGGTTTTTGGTTAAGACCCAATGTTCCGATCCATATAGTAGTGTTGGAACCGCTATTGTTTTATAAAATTTTAAAAGTGTCCCCTTTCTAGTTCCTTTCGAGACTTCCCTGCCGCAATTTCATTCCACTATTTCTCCATACTCATCTCATCCATTTCATTCATCTGCCCCCGTGATGGTGCGTCAGGCGTGGTCGACCGGTATCCTTGTCATTCACAGACCTCTTTATAAGGGACTTCATCTCATCATATCCCTCGACCCGACCCCGAGTTGGATACGAGTTGAGGATATTATATTACTATTATTATATTATGCCAACAAAGATACCGGCTGAAAAACGCTGGTGTAGCTGGAGGGCTACTTAATTTAGGAAACAGAGGTTGGCAGACCTGATATAAGACACAATAGGGCTGTTTGTCAAATCTATAAAAAATATAATGGAAAAAGTATATCCTGAGATATATTTTGTTCTCTTGGTGACTTTTATGGACAGGTCGATGGGAGGGCGTCTCACCCCAATATTGCAACTCCTAGGGGAAGGTAATAAAGAGCAGTAGGGAGTGTTGTAATGCGATTCCCTTTTAATTAAATCTTCTACTCATCATGACGGTAAAGTGTGTAAATCAATCGAATTATTCCCCTCCCCTTAGAGGGGAGTTTAAAATCCACGCCTGTGGTTACAAATTAGATTTTCTATTGTATCTCTCACACTCAATGGACAGAGAGACCTTAATTTATTTATAGCAATTCTCTCTCGCTCTGTTTCCGAAAATGAAACAGTTGACAATCGTAGCTCAAAACCAAACAATTATTGAAGCATTTTCTTCCAATTCACAGAATCAAAATTTAATATTTTTTATTGTTATTTCTGTTTTATGTTTAAATATCTTTGATCACAGGCTTAGCGCATTTAGGAAGAATGGGTTATACCAATAAATTACATTTTGTTCTTGTCTTTATTGATATATTTTGTGTAAATTCAATTGATATTAAATTTTAATGAATTTTGAAATGTGTAATTGAAACCCGGATATGGGGTAATGGTTAGGTATCACTATCGATTCCCGAGATTAGAATTTAATTCCAGTTACATTACAGAATTTGCTCGTTGCCTATAGTGTCTGGAATGGATCACTCAGTCACATGAGGGCAGTTTGGGTATATCTTTAGAGCCTTCGTGCCCAGGACTTATTTATTTTTGCGCGATAGTGCGTTTTGTCGTACTTACAGCAATGGCGACCATGATTAAAAGTTCAACATCCTACATTTCAGGGTTGTCAACCTAAATAACTATATTTAATATTACATATTACAAACCGCGTTTGGGAAGTAAGACCACTGTCCTCTTTGTATACTACATACAATGTATATACAAAAATTATCCAAAAGCTAGTGTTAATATACTTCATACGAAACAAATCACGGCATTTTTAAATGAATTGAACTTTATTTGAAAAAATATAAAACAATAAATACGTACTTGCCGTCATTTTATCACTAATATTGTCTCACGGCCTCCTGTACTTTCAACTAATAACCACTGCCCACACTGTTAACGTTAGTCCGTTGTTTATAATGAACGTAATTATTTTCAACAAAGATGTTATTATTTTATTATTATTTATTATTTTGGAAACACCATCGCGCAAAAAATAATATACAACGTACGTTTCTGAAGTGTTATACAGAATCTCGAAATTAAAAACCTCGCAAAAGCGAGGTTTTTAAACATTTTCCTCGATTCTGAAAAAAACACTTCCCAACCTCGCATCGTAATAATTATAATCAAGCTCTTCAAGGATTATTCCTAACATGTATTTTACTAGTTAATGCCCGACGTGCGCTGCTACGCCTAAATTAAATATGATTTTTAAATTTTCGTTTCAGGTAAACTCCTAAACCTAATGTTTTTAGAGCATAATAGCAGCTAAACACTCGCCCTACCTGAAAATGTGTATACACAAAGTTACACATTGCGACGAACCAAACAAGCGGTTTGCTAGAGTCAATTCTTATTTTCGGATTTCAGGTAAATCCCCACTTCTGATGGTCGGATTTCGCCGAGCTTTTGATATTACCTACCTCGGAATATTTTAATAATATATACTGAGTTTCGTTGTGAAATATCACAAATTGCGACCACTAGAGCAACCTTTTAATTCTTATTTCAGGTGAACTCCTGCACCTAATGGATTTAGAGCATAATATGTATCGGCCAAACACTCAGCGTACTCGAAAACGTGTGTACAAATTCTCACGAAGATCGGTTGAAAAGTTTAGAAGTATATAAGTCACAAACATACGCAGGCTGACTTTATATATATATTCCTACCAGGGAAATAAAAAGAATTTTAAGTATAGGAATGGATGTTTTAAGAAGATCAGCTGGAAAATCTAGAATGGATAGAATACGAAATAAAGAAACAAGGGAAATGATGGTTGTACAAGAGGAGCCGGACATCATAGATATTATAGAAAAGAAAAGATTGCAGTGGTATGGCCATGTCAAAAGAATGCCAGAGCAAAGATTGCCAAAAATTGTTATGAAATGAATCCCAATGGAAAGGAGGAAGAGAGGAAGACCGAAGAAAACTTGGATAGAAGGGGTACAAGCAGCTATGAATATCAGAGGAATGGAGGAAGATCAATTGATGGACAGAGAGGAATGGCGTTTGGTTTCCGGAAGATGGCGGCAGCTGCCATGAACCGGATGATGATGATGATATAAAGATGAAATCACGATTAATGAAATTAGATAATAAAATACAAAATTGGTATCTGGTAAATCAGTCGTCCTCAATTAAATTATTAAACTTCATCAAGTAGTTCCAATATGGAGGCCTTTCAAAAAATGTTTCATCTTTTGCATTTTAACTGGTACCTGATTTACCATATACTAATTTTTTATTTCATATCTTATTACATAACCTCAACTGCGCTTTAAAATGAATTTGAAAGTATTAATGGAATTTAAATTCAGCATTTGCCTTGACTAAGGAAAAACACGATAAACGTCAAATTAAAATCGTGTCCTGCTGACTACCTCTCAGGTGTTTAACCATCCGAGCAGTTTCATTTCGATACATTACGTAACACTTCTGAAAGATTTGTAGGCCTATATGTTGAAATTATCAAGTATACAAACACATTTTTTATTGCATCAAAAAAATATATCAAATAATAATAAGAATAATGTCAGTAATATTCCAACAGGGGATCAAATGTGTCCTTCATTTCATGTAGAAAACGATCTCCTTGCTGCACTGTAGTCACCACACAATAATGCACAATAATTATGATAATTTTTAATTAATTTTATTAAAACAATTAGTTTAATTTCTTTTCTACAAAAAATAGCTGAAATTAAACAAACATTTAAATATCAATCTCAATTTAATTGAGTTTTTTTTACTACAGACAGGAAAAAAACTCAGTTTCGGTTTTTTACGAAAATAATAGTTCTTGGAGGCACAGAGCTACGGGATTTGCGCTGCTTCAAAGTCTCTATGGGAGAAGATATTTTCTCATGGAATTTCGGCCAATATGGGACCGGTGCCCACCCAGCATCGTGAGGCATTTGGGTAGCTACAATAAGTAGCGGTTCCAGGTTGAGAAGACCAGTTATAACTGCAGGGGGGGCGACATGCTGACCACATGTCATCCCTACACTGGCTAGATGATCGCCTACCTCTGTGATTAACACATGTGGAAGTGAGGTCAGCAGCCGGCTGGTAAGCCAAGAGTCTTCTAGGCCTGTCACGCTTGGTGGAGAGTAAAGCATGATAGAGACTGATTTCTACTACAATAATTAAAGATGAGCCATAAATGCAAAGTGTAGAAGAAAGATTTTAGCGCTATAAATTGATTATTTAAGAAGTGAGAGGGTATCATGACTGTAAAAAATGCTAACAACGAAAATTAGAATGCGCAAAATGTATACGGAAAAGTTACAGATAAAATATAAAACAAATTCATTCAAATGATTTAGATACGTTATGAGAATGAGTGAACTATTCTATTCTATAGTGTTCTGCCCTAGGGCAGTTCTTTCCTGTTTTTCTTTAGTCAATAATTAGTCTCTTTATCAGCTCCTGCTTTTGTGATAAAGAAAGCTCCTCCTTTTTAATGTTCTGAACAGGTCAAAGGATTATTTTTCTCCAACAAATACATTGAATATAGCGAATAATGAAAAGATTCCTTGATTTTACTGAGTTGTTTACTAAAGAAATAAATGAATAACCCGTAATGTTGATTATGATATCTAGTTTGATGTGTTTCATTATTTCTCCACTTGGGTGCACTCTTACTATATTGCGATCTTATTTGGCAATACATAACATGATCAAGATTGCAGTGAATGAACATAACCTCACATTTCTGATTTGTTTTCAAACATCGCCGTTTACATTAAATATATAAATATTTTAAAATAACTATAGTTAAACAATGATTTGTGAGTAAACAGCTTAATTTTATTCGTTAAATAGTCCTAACAAATGCCACTCTTGATTTCCAAATTCTCTAGATAAATTGGAAATCACTCGTGGCATTACTTATCATAATTATAGCGTCGCTATCGAGAGTCGTTGACTCTTTTAACATTTTAGTTTGGCGATTTGACTTTTTTATTGACAACTAGCTAATACCCGGCGTACGCTGCTACGCCTAAATAAATTATGTGTTTTTACGTTTAGTTGAATAAGTATAAGGAATAATAATTATAAATTTATATCATTATTTTTTAGATACTTTTTCTTCTTCTTCGTCAGGCTCTACGACTTCCAGTGGAATGTCTTGGCCTTCTCAACCAGTTTACGCCACTTCTTCCTATCTTGTGCAGTGGATTTCAAATCAAAAATCCGTATCTCTCTCAAATCTTCAAATACGTCATCTTCCCATCGATCCTTGGGTCTTCCCCTTGGTCTTGTTCCCTGTGGCTTCCAATTCAAAATATCATTCGGCAATCTTCCCTTTGGCATTCTTAGTGTATGTCCAAACCATTGTAATCTTTTGGATTTGATGAAACTAACTATATTTTCTTTATTATTCTTGAGGTATAATTCGTCATTCCTTCTCAACCTCCAATTTCCATTTTCCTTTACTGGGCTTAGCACTCTTCTAAATATTTTCCTCTCAAACGTTAATAGTCTTAGTTTATCTGCTTCTTTTAGTACCCAGGTTTCAGCTCCATAACATATGATTGGTCTTATTATTGCTGTATATAATTTGAATTTAACATTTTTTGATATTAATTTGCTTTTGAATATATCGAAATTAGCAAAATATGCTTTATTCCCTTGCGATATTCTTGTTTTGATCTCTTCAACAGTATTATTATCGTTTAGTATTGTACCTAGATACCCAGTGCTGATTATCCGGCATTGCCCGGAAATCTACGTATCCCGATGCATTTGGCATTAATCAACTGAAAGACAAAATTCGTTATTTCGAGTTATCCGTGCTGCTGCTCTGCTTGCCCGGGAATCTACTTAATGCCGATCTTCTTGGCACCAATGAAAGACAAAATGGTTATTGTGACTTATCCCTAAAATATAAACATATGTTGTCGCGGGCTTTTTTGTAGAGTTTTTTGAGATATTCAATTCTGTGTACATTAATTTGGTGTATTTATTGTGGTTTAGGCAGCGTAAGCATTTAAGCGTACAAAAAGCCACTTTTATTTAACTTTTCACTACAAAGGGCGAATTTTAAGGGTGAAGGGCTTGAGCATTAAAATTCTCTTGTAGCCTGTAACTTTCCCGGAAAAATCCTGAACATTTTGCAAAAAGCCCCATCACAACAGGATGAACGTACGGCAGTGCACGCTTCTCCGGCAATCTACTTACCCCATTTTCCTTGGCATCAATGAAATACAAAAATGGCTATTGTGAGTTATCCGTAAAAGATAAACATATATGTCCCGGACTTTAGTTTATTGAGATGTGTAAATTAATTTTGTGTATTTGTCGTTATTTAGGCAGCATAAGCCATTTAAGCGTCAAAAAAGTTTTTTTTAACTTTTTTACCACAAAGGGTGATTTTTAAGGGTGTAGGAGTTGAGTATCACAACTCTCTTATAGCCTATGTTTATTCCGGGAATCTCCTGAATATTTTGCAAAAAAACCCATCACAATCGGATCAACGGTATGGCTGCGCATAAAGTACGAACGAACGAACAAACAAACAAACAAACAAACAAACATTTATTTTTATATATTAGATGTGTAAATTTTATCACAAAGGAGATCCTATTTATTAATGTAGTACAACTGGAATCTAGCTCGGAATTTGTATAAAAATATGTTTCATCTCGTCATAAAAAAACTGTGCACTCCCTTGAAAATGGCATAAAGTATTGAATTTAAATTAGCGTGTAATCCTTATTGAAAAATTGTACACTAGGGATTAATACAAAAGAAAAAAAAATATAAATTTGAAACATATATCCATGCATTAATGGGATTAAACAAACTCGCAGTACATTAGAATGAAACATTAGCCATGCGTATTTACATTCGTGGTAATAAAGAGGATGGTGGCGTGTAAGCTTGAAATATCTTCCGGGAAAGTGATCGTAATCTTTTGTAATGCAACAAGTTAAAGAGGGGCGTAGTCCATTTGTAGAAGTCATGACCTAAGATTCAATCACTTTTACGATTCACAAAACTCCCTTATCCAATGTAAAAATAGATTTTAATGCTTTGTAATTATCTGAAACCAGGTCAGATAAAAATATTACGTATCCTCGCTTTTCCATTGCTTTCTTGTGCATAACCCTACATCCAGAGTGTAAGACAAACAAATAGGAATAAAATACTTCAAATATGAATAATGTATCATATGCAAAGAAATGCAAAAGAAATCGTTCAAATCCCCGCATTACCTGTAGCAAGCAGACCCAATCAGTCAGTGGTTGGTTTGGTTGTCATGTTATGTTACACACGCACGCACACAAACACACACACGCACACAAACACAACACACACAGACACATACACACAAACACATACAAACACACACACAGACACACACACACACACACACACACACATATATATATATATATATGATTAAGAAAGTTGGATTCAAGGTCGGCCTCTGGTCACCGAGTCCGACGTTTCGGCATGATCCCACATGCTATTATCAAGGAATGAAAGGTTCGAGTCACTGGTTTAGGCCTTATATAATTAGAGATGCAAACGATATATCGATGGTTTAAAAACATCGATGTATCGTTCATAAACATCGATGTTAAAACCCTTAACATCGATGATACATAGCTCTTTATGAACGATATTTTGTCATGCCTAGCGCCATCTATTATTTTCGCTGCTAGTTCGCGTCCTCAGCCAAAAAGCAGATGCTATAGAAATGTGAGATGACATGAAAGTTTTATTTTCTGGGCTGTATAAACTGGCGATGATATATTTACCTACCATAGCAACGTCGGTGCCCAGTTAGCGGTTGTTTTCAGAGGCTGGGGCTACGATTACCCAAGACAGAAACAGCTTACTGGGCACAAGATTGTCAAAATTGTTGTTTTTAAATTCTGTTTTGCGAAATAATTAATTAATAAACATTTTCAACATCATTTTGTGTTTTTTAATTGTTTTCCCAAAACATCGAAAAAAACATTGATATATCGTTCACAAACATCGATGTTTTTTTATGAGCGATGTTGCATCCCTGTATATAATTAAACACAATGAGTTTTCATTGTCGATACGCTCCATTTTGCCCAACCGTGGGTTTCTCCATATCTTCCATGCTGTTCTAGGGATAACATGGAAACATTAATCATACTTATATTCGCGAAAATCTAGAACAGATCAATAGCATATAGCTATATAATTTTGACTGCGTATAGCTATTTGTAATTTATAGACATCTAAGCCGCTCAATTGATCTTCATGAAAATTTGTTCATATAGGTTTTCAGGTGCAAAGAGTGTTTAGCCACTATCGTGTTCTGAAACAATTAGGTGTAGGAGTTCACCTGAAACGAAAATTTTAAATTTGTTCTAGCGGTTTCAATTGTCGATGTTTTGCAACGAAACTCAGTAAGTCCTATTAAAATAAACCGAGGTAGGTACAATGCAAAAATCAGCGAAATCCGACAATTAGAAGTGTGGATTTACGTAAAAATTCGAAATTAAGCATTGACTTATAGCAACCACCATGTTTGGTTCGTCGCAGTTTATACCATACAATTTAATTAACCTTTAATATTTCATTTATTAGGCGTAGCAACGCACACCGGGTATTCGCAAATATAAAATATAAAACTAACTAACTAATCTATATTTGTCGAATATTTATTTGTGTTTGTGCTGGTTGAGTGGAAGAGAGGGCCTTATGGCCTTAACTCTGCCAGAATAAATAAAGTATTATTATTATTATTATTATTATTATTATTATAATAACTCACAGGCACTATCGAACCCGTAGGTTCATGGCCGCGCGGACATAAGCTCTCCATACATCCATATCCTGAGCCAATGTTTTCCCAACATCCCCTGGATAATCTATTTCCCTCAAATCATAGTTAGTGTTATTCTCCCACCTCATATAAAGTCCAAATATTCCATATTCCTAGGAATATGTCTCCATGTCTGAGCCTTTGGCATGGGTTCCTTGAAGTAGTCCCCGCCCGGAGAACAAAATGGGGGACTATTTGATCTCCGGAAAATTTTACCTCAGTTGAACCATGTCCGCATTTCTTGACGGTTGCATTTTTACGGTGAAAGATCGTCACTCTTTCGATCAAGGTACTTTTTTCGTCTGGCTTATCTCCTTGGAACATTCCGGCATAGGTAACCTTATCGGCAGCAATGCTACCGCCGGCATAGCTCTCGGGATCATTTAAGCACGCAAGCCACTCCACCACGACAGGGTAAAGATACCATGGAGGGATATAAAATATGAAAGTATTTGATACTACAACGGTGGAGTATGGGTTGTGAACGGAAAAATGCGAAAGACAATATTTGGCAGTTGGAAATGATTTGGTAAAAATCGGAGGAATATCAATATAGGCCTATGGGAATGAGAGAAAATGTGATAGATAAAAATGAAAGGAAGGATTAAAATGCTTTGGGTACCTAATGATAATACAACAACGATAGCGTAAAAAATTATCTTTCAATGGACACCAGCCGGAAGAAATATTTGGGGAAGACCAAGAAGATAAGGTATGAAAAAATCGAAGTTACGATGTTGCCAACGAGCAATGTTTGTATCGATAACAGTTCCGTACACAATTCAGTCATATGGCGGGTAAAAGTAACAACACGGTTCCCCCAAAAGACGGTGTTGGCGAAGAAGGCCTAATGCCTTATGCAATTTTGTTTATAATACAACTGGAACATAGCTCGGAATTGCTATACCAAATGTAATGGATTAAATTCCAAAATAAATCCACGGACTAACTGACACTATCGAACCACACAAGCTCTCCATATACCCATATCCTGAGCTAATATTTCCCAATATTATATAGGTTTCAACTTTTTTTTCAACTACGGTTTTTGGATTGCTTATGTTCTTCTGGAGACTACATTTACGAACTTTTTCAAATTCAAGCTCGTCTAAGTGTTTTGCTGGATATAAAATTGGTGTGGGTGGATTGGAATATTACCGATTCGAGCCAACAGGGAAGTAATCAGAAAATTCAGCCATCCAATTTCCCTCCTGCAGGTAAAATCAATTCGCTTCGTCTCCAAACAGCTCTCCCTCATACATAGTACAGCAGTTTATACAAATTTCCAATTACCATTATCAAGGCATTGGTCCCATTTATGCACGGCCACAAGTTCTAGTGATCTGTTCATACATATTCCATAGAATTAAAAGAGATTTTATAAAAACACAAGCCCACATAATAGATTAGACACGACATAGATTTAATTAAAGTAAGTAAATTTAACTTCATGGGATGACATACATAGAAAGCACTTGGTTTACTATCCGCCTGCTGGCCTCACATGGATACGTGTATTTTTCGAAGTTGGACAAACAACCAGCCAGTATAGGTGTGACATGGTCAGTACTACGTGTTTCCAGTGATTTTCTCAACATCAAGCCGCTATTTTTTTGTAAGTACCCCAATTCAAGATGCTTAAGTGGGCACTGTTTCCATGTACTGGCCAGAATTATAAGGGAAACTTTCTTACCCATAGGAACTCGAATTAGTGCTCGTTCGTAGCTCTGCGCCAAGGCAGAATGTCTTAGACTGCTTAGCACGGTAGAGGACAATTATATATATATATATTAGATTATATTAAAACTCAGCAATTAAGATGGTACGGACATGTCCAACGAATGGAAGAGGATCGACTACCAAAATCTGTTTTGGAATGGAAACCTGAGGGAAGACGAAGCAGAGGAAAACCTAAAACCTCCTGGAGTCAGGTAATATGTTTATATATGAAGGAGAAATATCTACAACCAGGAGATTGGATGGGCCGACAAAATTGGCTATTAGGAATCGGACGATGTCAAAGACATTAATCAACCGATGATCTATATATATATATATATATATATATATATATATATATATATGTGTGTGTGTGTGTGTGTGTGTGTCCTCCGCTGTGGTCTCGAGGTAGCGTGATGCTTTGTCACGCAGCGGACCCGGGTTCGATTCCCGGTCGGGACAGGCTCCTGGGTGAGGTTTTCATCGGGATTTTTCCTCACCTGTAAGACAAATGTCAGGAAGCTTAGGGCCAACGATCCCCGAAAATTATCCGGCCATCATCATCATCATCATCATTCTCATTATCATCACCATCATCATCCTTCACCGCTGTGGAAAGCAACGGGAAGCTACCACACCTATAATTCCCTAGAAAAGCTGCAAAGCATAGCCTGAAAATGCTATGATTGCAGTGAAAGACCTGCCCTCCGGCAGAATTACTATGGATATATATGCAACATGAAAAGAAAAATGTCTGAACCGGGATTTGAACCCAGACCTCTGAAATGATACTTCAGTGCGATACCGACTACGCCATGCAGACAATCCTAGCATAAACATTTATTTTTCTTTATATATATTCTCTATCACGAGAGGTAGTGTGAACTCAGTCTCACTGCCCTCCAGTGGCTACTATAACAAGTAAGCAAATTAAAGAGAATTCTCAGTTTATAGCAGTGATGCTTCTTTATTTAGATGTTATAATTACATTTTTTTGACATTGAGCAATGCAGACCTAATATGACATGGAAAGAAAAATAAATGCTGAACCGGAATTTGAACCTAGACCTCTGAATTATACTTCAGATGGCGTAATTAGTAGCGCATTCTTAGTGTTATTATTATTATTATTACTACTATTATTATTATTATTATTATTATTAACTACTCCCAGGGAATAATATACATATTCAATACATATACAATCGTTTGCTAATTGTAATTAGTAGATGGTATATGATAGTTCTATGGCGCTGAGACCTGAGCAATGACAAAACTTGATGAAAGGCATCATCATCACTCCAGGGATTAGGCAATTGCCCGTTCCGACTTCATAATCCATCAGCCCAACGTCTTCTAGGTCTTCCAACATCACGTCTTCCTCTTGCTTGATGATTTCTTGCTAACAATGGATATCTCTCCTTACTCATTCCATCCATGTGATCAATCCATTTCTGTCTGTAATTCGTGACTTTATCCAATAAAGGCTGTACTTTCAATTCTTCTCTTATATCCTCATTTCTTATTCTATCAAGTCTTGTACATCCTTTTACTTGCCTTAGGAACCTCATCTCCGCCGTCTGTATTCTATCCTTCTGTTTTTTGACTGGAGCTCAAGTTTCACATCCATACAATATTGTGGGAACCGCCATAACATTATACATTTTTATCTTGGTTTCTTTTCTAATTTTATTTTTGAATGTTCTCTGTATTGTTCCACACACCGTCTGAAATTTATTTATTTTGGAGTCAACATCTCTTTCCACATTGTAGCCAACATCACAGCCCAAATATCTGAAACTAGACACCTGTTCTATACTTTGATTTTCTAAAATAATTTTGGATCTCACTTGATCTCTTCCTCTAAAAGCCATGGTCTTCGTTTTCCTTACAGAAATCTTTAGATGAAAGGCAACTAAACATATTTGAAAGAAGGATCCTGAAGCATATTCTTGGGCCAGTTGAAGAATTAGGGTAGGTTTCACCAACAGAGGTAACTGTATTACGCCAGTTTAAGCTATGCATTTATACACGGGGAAAACTGGCGTAATATAGTTACCTCTGTTGGTGAAATTGACCCTAAGAAGTCCATATTGTCATTTGTAACTGTGTGTGCCTTGTAGAAGGAGACAGTAAGTCGCAAGAAACAAAATAAAATCTGCTTAATAAAGAATGTAGAATTTGTTAGAGGAAACAAGTGAAGCATAAAGTGAACGGAGAAACGGTCTATTTCCTCAGACAGAATGTTCAACTTCTGCGAATGTTAAGTGTATCCAGTGATACTAATGAATGACGTAGCTGTTTCTCTCACAATATTCCTTTTTCGATTTTACTTCTTTCTCTTCATGAAGTATATACACTTTCATATTTACACGATTATTGTATGTAAACAGGTTTACTATACCAGAGTGAACATAACACGTTACGTTGGAGTCATTCGTAAAAATTAGGCTAAACACATTTTATATCATCTCTCTTCGTTTGATGTCTCCCTCTCTAGGAACTTTTATGTGCCCTACGCGTCCTGAGCAATTTTATATTTCAATATTTTATTTGCTAATCTACTTTCTCCCATTCTTTCTACATATTCTTTCCACTAATTCTTATTGTTAAATATATTTTATTTTATAGAGTAGATCTGCAGTTCTTCACGGATATCCTCATTTCTTATCTGGTCCATTATAGTGCATCATTTTACTCTTCTTAAAAATTTCATCTCGGCTGCTTGGATTTTACTTTCTTGTTTGGTAGTGATAATGCAAGATTCGCTCCCATACAAAAGGACAGGGACCGCCATTGTTTTATAAACTTTTATTAGTCCACCGCTGTGGTCTCGAGGTAGCGTGCTGCCTTGTCACGCAGCGGGCCCGGGTTCAATCCCCGGTCGGGACAGTTTTTCTGCGAGAGGTTTTTATCGGGGTTTTTCCTCACCTGTAAGACAAATGTCAGGAAAACATTAAGGCCGAAACGGTCTCCGAAATCATATGGCCATAGCAATCATCATCATTCATATTCACCTTAGATTAAGCTTAGGATTAGGGAATCTCCTGGCGCACCACTATCAACATCATCACCCATCATATCATCGGGGCAACGTAACCCCGCCTTCCAGACGCCCCAGCCTCAGAAGTGCGTAAAAAGTACGCCATGCCAGGAGAGAACACCAGGAATGTCGACAGAGAACCTGGGGCATTTGCAAAATATATATATATAATATAGAAGAGTTATTATCCCAGTTATATTATATGGATGCGAAACATGGACTCTTACTTTAAGGGAGGAAAGAAGATTACGAGTATTTGAGAATAAAGTTCTTAAGGAAATTTTTGGGCCGAAAAGAGACGAACAGACAGGTGAATGGAGAAGACTACATAACAGTGAGCTACATGATATGTATAGGAAGCCAGATATAATAAGAACAGTTAAGTCTCGCAGACGCGATGGGCAGGATATGTGACACGTATGGGGGATGAAAGAGGTGCATGGAATCTTCTTGTAGGAAAACCAGAGGGAAAACGCCCAGTTGGTAGACCAAGAGTGAAGTGGGAGAATAACATAACCATGATTTGAAGGAAGATTATACAGGGAATGATTGGAAAGTATTAGCTCAGGATAGAGATGTATGGAGAGCTTATGTCCGCGCGGCCATGAACCTACGGGTTCGATAGAGCCAATGAGTTAGTTGTAATAACATCTTCATAAAAAATCAGTGTGCGTATGTTTGTTCTCGCAAATCTCAAAAAAATAGTCAATTGACTTGAAATTTTGACACAAGGTTGCATTCGAATATGCGCGTGTTTTTATACACGGTGCGACACAGTTAATCGTAGTTTGTGTTTTCGCGGGGCCATATACGAGTTTAACGAATAGGAATAGAAAAGTTGTCTTTATTCACATTAGTGTGCACAATCAATCGTTGGAAATTATTTGATTATCTGGGAAGTGATTAGATTATCTGTTTTCGAAAAAACGAAATGTGGGTTAATTTGATACCGATTATTGTATTTAATTAGTTTCGTTTTGGAAATTATCTAATTATCTGTTATCGAAAATAATAAAATGTTACTTTTCTTTTAGCTTTACCATAAAATATATTTAGGCCTACTTACTTACTTACTTACTCACTGGCACTATCGAACCCGTAGGTTCATGGCCGCGCGGACATAAGCTCTCCATACATCTCTATCCTGAGCTAATACTTTCCAATCACTCCCTGTATAATCTACTTCCCTCAAATCATAGTTAATGTTATTCCCCCACCTTATTCTTGGTCTACCAACTGGGCGTTTTCCCTCTGGTTTTCCTACAAGAAGCTTCCATGCACGTCTTTCATTCCCCCATTCGTGCCACATGTCCTGCCCATCGCAGTCTACGAGACTTAACTGTTCTTATTATATCTGGCTTCCTATAAAGACCATGTAGTTCATTGTTATGTAGTCTTCTCCATTCACCTGTCTGTTCATCTCTCTTTGGTCCAAAAATTTTCCTAAGAACTTTATTCTCAAATACTTGTAATCTCCTTTCCTCCTTTAAAGTAAGAGTCCATGTTTCGCATCCATATAATATAACTGGTAGAATAATAGTTTTATATATTTTCAGTTTAACGTTTTTTGAAAGGAGTTGGGACATCAAGAGTCTCTGTAATGCATAATAGCACGCATTTCCAGAATTGAGCCTATGTTTAATTTCCTTGTGCATCTCATTCCTATTCGTGATTATTGTTCCTAGGTATTTGAATTCAGCCACTTCCTCAAAATTTCCCTCATTTGTCATTAGCTGTCCATTTCCATTATATAATGAATTTCTATGTGTGACCATATATTTAGTTTTATTGATATTTACTTCCAGTCCTAATTTCTTAGTGTTACTCAATAGTCTGCGTGTTGTCCTTTAGTATCTCCTCGCTATCAGCCAATAGTACTACATCATCAGCATAAACTAACAGCTTATTAATACCATTGAGTTGTAAGCCTTCCTCATTCTCTAAAGATTTAATGGCATGCTCTAGTACAAAATTAAATAGTAGAGGAGATAGTGTATCTCCTTGCTTCAACCCATTCTGGATTTCAAAAGTGTCCGAAAACTGTTTGCCTACACGCACCCTACTCTTTGTGCCATTTAGACACATTCGTATAGGCCTAAGTCTAACTAATTTTTTAGGAATTCCGAACTCCAGCAGGATACTATATAAAAAATATATTTACTACGAAAAAAAATGTTTTCTTGGTTTCATTTCAACCCACATAATCACAGCTACGCAAGGCAGATCATTGAATTGAATTATGTGATTTATTTGTTTCCAATCATTTAAACTCAGATTGAGTCACAGAGAAGCGTTGGCGGGTTTAGCTAATACGAGTAGTACATAAAATATCTTATATAATTAGAATAAAGAAAGGATCTTTCTTAACTACTATATGAGGAGATCGATCTTTAGATTAGCTTCAATAATTATAATAATAATAATAATAATAATACCATGAACAAATCCGTTTTAGGCCACGTGACCTGTGACGATAAACCTAACAAAGATGGTCTTGATCTTTTCATTGATGTTTTGGTCTTCCTTGGTCCCTATGTCCAGTTGGAGTATATTGGAACGCCAATTTTGGAAATCTATTTCTTTCCATTCTTCTCAGATGATTTTTCCATTCTTGTTGGTATCTTCCTATATCTTCATCTAAACTTGGTACTCCACGTTTTTCTCTGCTATAAGTGTTCCTTTGCTGATACAGTCTTTTAATTCCCAACAGTGAATGTAAGAATCGCATTTGGCTACGCTAAGATGATGATGATGATGATGATGATGATGATGATAATAATAATAATAATAATGTCGGTGAATACAACAAACCCAAGGATTAGAGAAATACTACGGGATATAGGCCTTAAGGAGTTAAGTTTTTTTTATTTTTCTTTCTGTTTTTCAGTAACTATAATATTTCTTTAAGCAGAACATTACTAATATAATTTAAAATACGCCATGTCATATTTAGAGTTGGGAGATAATTATTAAATACCAGGTCATTTAATAGTAATGACAACATAATTGGTATTTCACTTTACATTATTTTTGGTTGCTTTTGAAATAGTATATAGCCTGCTTTAAATATAGCCCCTGTCATGTTAATGATACTACTGGAAGAAAGCACATTTCAACTACAGTAACTTACCATATCTAGATATTTCTCTCATTCATCGACCGAAAGTTCTTCTGATGACAACTCTTGTTTGAAAGAGAAAGTCTAGCAGGATTTCTATCATCTTATTAATCAAGTCATAGTCACAAGTTACTCGTATATTGGTGAATTTGGTGACTAATGCAGTACTTCTAAATCCCATCGTAACAATAAATCGATTTAAGATAAAATCAAATGTTTCATACCTCTCCTCATAATTGATTTTATCTTAAATTAAATCTCATAGTGACTTATTCCTATAAAAATTCAATAAATTGATTACTATATCAGCTATATGAGATTGAGCGTTATCGCGTAACACAATAGACATCTGCATTATGATCTGAAATTGTTTTCGGCCCAGTATTAAGCGTAAAGGATACTCCTAATAAGAGAAGTAAACTGAATTCATTTTTGTAGGATCCATCCATACTAATTCTGCCCGAAGGCAGGCCCTTCAGTGCAACCATAGCATTTTCATTCTATGCTTGCAGCTTTCCTAGGGAATTGCAGGTGTGGTAGCTTCCCGTTGCTTTCCATACAGGTGAAGGATGATGATGATGACGATAATGATTAGGATGATGATGAAGATGGCCATATGATTTCGGGGACCGTTTGGGCCTTAAAGTTTTCCTGACATTTGTCTTACAGGTGAGGGAAAACCCCGATAAAAGCCTCACCCAGAAAAACTGCCCCGACCGGGGATCGACACTATAGACTTAAACCTCTTTATAATATGTCTTTATTTTCCTTAGCACAATAAGGGAATAACGGCCGCGGTGAACTAGTGGTTATGCTCCTTGCCTCTGGTCCCGAGGGTCGCGGGTTCAAACCCGGACGGTGTCGATGGATTTTTTAGGACGGAAAATACAAGGAGCAAGTCCTCCGGGAGGGACTTTAAGCCGTGAGTCCCGAGTCTGAAGATTTTCAGGCTCGTAAAAGATCCTTAAGCCTGAATGAAAGGCCTCTAAGCAAAATTTACCGAATTTTCCCGTCCTAGTACTACCTTGGTTTCCTAGATGTCAGTATGAAGCGGAGCGCTGACCATGGACCACTCAAAGGACACCTATACGAAAACAAGTGTAACTAAATTAGTATGGTTCGAATTCTTCCCTATAGGGGGAGAGCGCCTAAATCTCTACTAAGGGAAACATGGGCTTACAAGAAGACAATAAGGGAAATTATGCAAGTGAAAAAAAATATTTAAAAAAGTAGAAGAAAAACGTTTAAAATGGTATGGACACCTCATAAGAATGGAAGAAGAGAGAATACCAAAGAAGATCCTAAATAATAATAATAATAATAATAATAATAATAATAATAATGCTTTATTTTAGCTGGCAGAGTTAACGTCATAAGGCCTTCTCTTCCATGCAACCAACGAATAGTAGAATTATACAAAAATTACATACTTATTACAATTTTAAGATGTTATTAAAATACAGACTAAACAAAATGCAATAATGATTCGATCTAATATAAGCTAACACTAACAAAAACATGGAATATAATAAAATTAAAATTATATAAAATAAAGAAGTAGCTTCTTAGATAATAAATTATAGAATGTTCTATATAGTTGTTATGCAGTTAATGTTTTCATTGTGTCGAACTTAAGATATTAGTTAATTTGTATTTAAATAATGATAGCGATTGACAGTCCCTGACATGACTGGGAAGTGAGTTCCATGCTCTAGTCATAGATATTGTGTAAGATTCAGAGTATAGACATGTCCTGTGCTGTGGTATCAAAAGTAAAGAAGAGTCTTGTGATCTTGTTCGTAAGTTGTGATGAGCCGATAAATTTTGAAAATGTATTGTTAAATAACTTGGTAAATATGTGTGCAGAATTTGGAATAGTAAGGAATGTGAATGTAAAGTTCTTCTGTCATTTAGGCGTAGCCATGATAAGGCCTGAAATGAAGGAAACACATGGTCATAACGACGGAGATTGAATATAAATCGAATGCATGCATTATGAGCACGCTGTAGTCTGTCAGATTAGTCAATACTCCATAATATGTCGCAGTAATCGAAGTGTGGCATTATAAGAGTCTGTACAAGTATTTGTTTTAATTTTGTAGGAAGGAAGTTTTTAAAAATATTTAGGGAATGAAGAATTGATAACACTTTCTGTTGGAAAGCAAATGGAAGAAGTGGAAGAGACAAGCCTAGAGAACATTGGATAGATGGGGTGAGAAGAAGTATGGAAGCTAGAGATTTGAGGGAAGAAGATGCTCTAGACAGGAACCTCTGGCGACAAATCACTTTTGGTTGAAGGAAAAACGCAATTATTGTGGAATAGTATTCCCAATAAAAAAAGTCCTTTGTTTAACCTATCTCTTTCCAAAATATTTTATGTGCCCCATGCAACATGGGCTTTACTGTGACACGACCTGCCAGGAGAATGTAAACTCTGGACCCATACTTTTTTTGATCACACAAGGATATGAAAGAGGCACCTCACATGGTTGATCAACTCCATGTCAGACAAGCCAATGCGAACATTTAAGACAAGACAAGTGTTTCGCTCATACCTTAATACCGTACTATGCAAGGCGAATATAAGTTATTGTTATGGTCATATGATGTTCGGGTCATTTAGAATTTAAGGTTTTCTGACACTTGTCTTAAAGGTAAGGAAAAACTGCGAAAAAAACTCACCCTGAAAAATTATCCCGATCAGGGATCGAACTCGGACCAGCTATGATTGAGGCAAAAATGTTATCCCTAAACCTCAGAGGTGGAAGCCTTCATTACATTAAAATCTCTATGACCTGATAGGTCTATAAGGCATTTGACCAACCAGCTGGCAGCTGGAATCGCATCCACATGTGTTAATTACAGAGATGAATAATCATCCAGCCAGGATACAGGCGATATGTCCTCTCGTGGGATTCGAACCAGCACAAGTTCTGAAGCTCTGTCCCAAGGCATGTCATAAACCACTAGGCTACAGCTAATATAACATACAATAATCATAACTATAGACCGGATTATATGCATTTGTATGTTGTATATGCATTTGCATATTTAGACTCTTTTCACCTGTTATTGCATGTTTTAACTAAAATCTAGTGATAGCGCATATTTTTGCGCTATATTTACATTTTAAAAATCTGTGTTTTGTTTTTTACGAGTACAATGAACATTTCGAGGTCATCAAAAGTGTACTCGTAGTAAACGATGTCGAAAGTGCAGAGGGTTTGGCAGTCGTCAGTGCAAGGAAGTATTTAACGATTCCAGTTAAAAACGAAAAAGAAACATAGCTGTGATTAGCACTCATTTTTCCCATACACCTGCAACTATTTAAAAGCTTGAAACTCAAGGTTTGGCGTTGATTGAATCTATTCAGTTAGTGGATAAAATCCGACAACTAAACTCCTTATTGCCGAAATATTACCGGGAAAACTTAAAGAAAAGTTTGAAAACGTTTTGAACGATAGCCCAGACTTTGAACCTTTGTGTCAAATTAATTGTTTTGTAAATGGGACGGGCGAGCTTTCGCCAGAAATAATAAGTGCCAAAATAATACCCAAATTCAGATATTGCCCAAGTACTTGAATTGACGTAGAACGGTGCTTTTCTGTTTATAAACATACTTTGAGCGATCAAACACACAACCTTACTACTGAATATTTGGAACAGTACCTGATCGTTCCTGTTTACAATAGTAGCAACATGTAGAATAGTTTAATTTGCGAAAAATACTTTTGTCTGATAATGATTGACAATTTATCATTTATCAGATCTGTGATAAATGATAATATTAATAAATAGATTAAAAATACTAATTATTATGTAAATTTAGAAATAAAATATATAATAAAGTAATAATAATTTTTTTTTATTATTTGGTATTGCATATACTGACATTTTTCATGCATATTTTAAGCATTTTTCGTGCATATTTGCATGCATATATCGAGCTTGCTATGTTGCGTATAATCAGGTCTCTAATCATTACCTTCAAAATATCCAGCAATGCACCGCAACCACTTACTTACTTACTCACTGGCACTATCGAACCCGTAGGTTCATGGCCGCGCGGACATAAGCTCTCCATACATCCCTATCCTCAGCTAATACTTTCCAATCATTCCCTGTATAATCTACTTCCCTCAAATCATAGTTAATGTTGTTCTCCCACCTCATTCTTGGTCTACCAACTGGGCGTTTTCCCTCTGGCTTTCCTACAAGAAGTTTCCATGCACGTCTTTCATTCCCCATACGCGCAACATGTCCTGCCCATCGCAGTCTACGAGACTTAACTGTTCTTATTATATCTGGCTTCCTATAAAAACCATGTAGTTCATTGTTTTGTAGTCTTCTCCATTCACCTGTCTGTTCATCTCTCTTTGGTCCAAAAATTTTCCTAAGAACTTTATTCTCAAATACTCGTAATCTCCTTTCCTCCCTTAAAGTAAGAGTCCATGTTTCGCACCCATATAATATAACTGGTAGAATAATAGTTTTATATATTTTCAGTTTAACGTTTTTTGAAAGGAGTTGGGACAACAAAAGTCTCTGCAATGCATAATAGCATGCATTTCAAGAATCCACTTTCAATCAAAATTATTATAATAATTTGGTAATCATATAAGGTAGTGGACTATATTTTACATACGTAATGACAAAAAGTAACGAAAATTAATTTAATGTGAAAACAAACAATGTTGCAATTACTTATTGAATGCCCTAGAATAACAAACAAACCCCATGCTATGGTGAAAAAATCAATATTGCTATTTAGTTTTTTTAAATGAATTGGGCTAAACGTTGTGCACCCCTGATGGCGTGGATCGGTATGCTGTCATCTCCATTGCGTTCGTGTAATGTACAACTAGCTAATTTCCCCGCCCCACGTTTCATCGTGTTAGCGTTTCATTTAACAAAAAACTAATTCTGTTATCTATATTAACGTGTTTGCTGGATTCCAACACATGCAGGTCTTTTTCATACTCAAAGTTTCTTGTTACTGTACTTGCATGTTATGATCAATTCTTTATGCCGTCGGTTTAACATCAACTGTTCAATAAACTAATAATCTAACTCTGACATGACAGCATTTAAAAATTAATCTACTCATTCGCTCGTCAATTCTATGGGTTATGAAACTCGTGTAAGTTTAATGCCGCATTCACTTTGGTCCTCTTTTGGTCTCTCTCCTCAGCCAACTGAATGAATACATTGACTTAGGCTTTCACGGCCGGAGTTACTATGATGATCTTGTAGAAGATTTCCAGGCTGTTGGCCGTGGTCTTGAGGCTTGTAATTCCCCAACGTTTCGCCAGAGACTGCGTCCGACATTCTCAAGGGTTGTCTCAAGATCATCATTTACTGAATACAGTTCACATATACGATTTTCAGATCTTTAAAGATTCGTGTGCAGAGCTTCAGCACAAGAGCTGGTTCGTGAACCCTAGGAGGGATACATTTTCTCATGGAAGTTCGAGATCGGCTCCCATCAAGCATTGTGGAACTTACGTAGCTACAATAAGAAACGACTCCAAGTTGAGAAAACCAGATATAACGGCCGGGGGACGGGACATATTGGCCAATGATATTCTTATACTGGATGGACGATCGCTTAATTCTGTAATCAATATATGCGGACATTAGGCAGCAGCAGAATGTAGGCCTAGGCCCTTCTATGGTTGTCGCGCCATGGAGTTTAGTTAAGTACCGGTATACGAGCCATCTGAATGTTATCCTCTAATTTAGGTCTGGCTAATGGGCTTTTTCAAAGATTTCCCAATAAATATTTTGAAAACATTCCTGTTGTGACATACCACTAAATCCTATATATGTTATACATATACCGCGTCGTCGATACAAAAATTATCATAAGTAATTGCCACGAGTGATTTCCAAATTATCGATAAATTCACGACTCAGGAAGTGAGGAGTGAATTTATCTAGAGAATTTGGAAATCAAGTGGCATTTGTTAGGACTATTTAACGAATAAAATTAAGCTGTTTACTCACAAATCATTATTCAACTATAGATATTTTAAAATATTTATATATTTAATGAAAACGGCTATGTTTGAAAACAAATGAGAAACGATTGTTACGCTTCATCTGCTTCTTTTGTTTATCACTGAAACCAGATCATACTATTTATTGCCAAAGGAATGCAATATTGTAAGAATGCTCTCTAATGGAGAAAAAATGAAACACATCAAACTGTATATTAATTCATTTCTGATGTCGTATGATGTAAATATGACAATTATATTTTTCTGCAATATTACCTAGGAAAAAATACATTTAAGAAAGGGCAAACAGTGGTTTCTTTTTTTTTTTTTTTTTTTTGGTGGTATAATCAGTTGCTACAAATATGTTTATATTAACTCCTGCAAGCGCTATGTGTTAACATTAATGCACTATATATACAATCTGGTAGCCAGCCGTATTTCAGTCACTGCAAAATAATGGTCAGACCTGTTCAGAATATTAAAAAGGAGGAGCTTTCTTTAATATGGTAAATTTAATATTGATAAATATTTGGTGAAACACGACTGTGATTGGCTGTAAAACAGAAATTATTGAAACGTGATTGGTCATTGACTCCCATTTAGGGCATGAGTTAAATAGTCAGAATAAACTAACAGCTTATTAATACCATTGAGTTGTAATAATAATAATAATAATAATAATAGCTTTATTTTACCTGGCAGAGTTAAGGCCTTAAGGCCTTGTCTACCACTCAACCAGGTTTAAAAAAAATACAAACAAAAAATAGTCTTAAATCTAAATTACAATATATATATAAACGATTACAAGTTATGAATACAATACAATTAATATTTATAATGTATTTTGATTTACTCTAAATTTAACGAATTAAATATATAATATGTACAATATATATAAAAAACAGGAAAAGATTAATGACATAGTATAAAATTAAATAAATAGAGAAAAATTAATTATTAGACAACAGGTAACTGTATAAGCGTGACTTAAAGGTACCAAGTGTGCGGCAACCCCTGATATCTTGAGGAAGGAGATTCCAGGAGCGGGCAGAGGCTACTGTGAAGGAAGTAGAATAGGAGGAAGTGCTATGAAGAGGAATTGTTAGCAGACCGCTATCTTGTGATTCTAGTGTCAATATTGTGGTAAGAGGATAACTTCTCAAATCTAGACGCCAGGTAAGTAGGGATGTAGGAATTCAGAAGCTTGAAAAGTAGTGAAAGAGAGTGCAATTTACGTCTGTCAGTAAGACGGAGCCAAGAGAGGTTATTAAAGTGTTCGGAAATATGGTCATAACGGCGGGATATTGAAAATGAATCGAACGCAAGCATTATGAACACGCTGCAGTCTCTGCGACAAGTCATAGTTTAGATCATTATATATAATGTCACAATAATCGAAGTGTGGTAACACAAGATTCTGCACAAGGATTTGTTTTAACGAAACTGGGAGAAAATTCTTTAAACGTCTAAGATAATGTAAGATGGAGAAAGTCTTTTTACATATGTGTTTCACTTGTGTTTGCCAGGTTAAATTTGCGTCTAGATGTAGTCCAAGATCTATTACTGAAGAAGAATAAGGGATGATTATATTATTTATAGTAATGTTTGGTAGTGTAGATATGTCAAAGGTTTGTAAGCAGTCTTTGTTGTCCCATTAGAATTACTTGTGACTTGTTAGGATTTAGATTTAGACCGATACTTGAAGACCAGTTAAAGATGGATATGAGATCGTCATTCATTTTTGTCAAGCTGTTATAGAGAGAATGAGGAGGTGAATGTAGGTAAATTTGGAGATCATCAGCGTAGAGGTGATAACGGCAGTGCTTTAGTACAGTTGGCAAGTCATTTATGTAGATTGAGAAAAGAAGAGGTCCGAGAACACTGCCCTGGGGGACTCCAGCCGGCACGTTGCGCCAAGACGAAGATCTAGAGTTTAATGAAACGTATTGTTGACGACCGTGCAGGTATGAGTCGAACCAGGATACAGCGCTGTCAGACAAGTGTAGGTGCTTGAGCTTTATCATAAGTAAGTCGTGGTCTACTGTGTCAAAAGCTTTGCTGAAGTCAAGTAAGGTTAAAGGAGTCAATTGACGTCTGTCCACGGCTTCACGAATATCTTCAGTAATTTTTAGCAAAGCTGTGGTTGTGCTATGACCATATCTAAAGCCGGATTGATAAGGATCAAGGAGGTGATTTTCTTGGAGATATTCAGTCATTTGCTTATGTACAATATGTTCCAGGGCTTTAGATAATGTCGGAAGGATGCTAATCGGTCGGTAGTCATTACAGTTAGCAGGTGTACTTATTTTGGTATAGGCCGAACTCTAGACTGTTTCCATACAGTAGGGAAGATAGAAGTTATAAGGGAAGCATTAAAAAATATGAGTCACTGTGGGTAGTATAATGTCAATGATTTTATTTAGCATTAAAATGCTGATGTTATCTGTTCCTTGTGCATTGGATTTAATCCGCTTGAGTGCTTTTTAACGTCTATAGGCGAAATGTCGTTAAAGTGAAATTTATCTCTTCCTATATGGGGGGATGGGGATAAGTCTTTAAGAATGTCTGTTTTAGTCTTGTTGTCTGGAGGTGTCATGGGTATTGAGGTAAAATGTTCATTTAAGTCATCTACAGAAATGTCTATAGAGTCAGTTGAGGGATTCAACTGTCTAAGTCCCATTGCACGGAGATTTCGCCAAGTGTCCCGTGCACTTATTTCAGGTCCGATTATACTGTGGGCGTGTCGTAGTTTGGCATTGCGTATAGTTTGTGTAGTTGTGTTTCTAAGTTGTTTGTACAGTTGCCAGTTCTCGTCATTTTTATGTCGTCTGTATGTTCGGTATGCTTTGTCTCGTTTTGACATAAGTTCACGTATTGAGTCATTCTCCAGGGTGCAGGGGGGCGGGAAAATCGTCGGGTTTTTACTGGTGCATGTCTATCATATAGTTGTAATATCAGTGTATTAAATGTGTCTACTTTTTCATCAACTGATCTAAGATTCCATATTGTGTACCAAGGTAGTTCTAAAGCGTCTGATTTTAGTTTAGTATCGTCTATGTTTTGTAAATTTCTGTACGTAATCAATTTAGAGCGTCTTTTAGGACATTGGAGTGAGTATTCTACGAATACAATGTCATGAGCAGATATGCCGGGAGCAGGAATTTGTCCATATGACAGTACTTTCTGTGGATGTGTAGTCACTATTAAGTCCAGTAGAGTGTCGGTATTAGCAGTATGATGTGTGGCAGAGAAAGGAACAATTGTCATATTTAAGCTTTGGAACATATTTTTAAGTTGTATGGCTGGTGAGTCAGTCTGAAGAAGATTTGTATTAAAATCGCCTGCGACAATAACGTGTTCATAATGAGGTAATGAATCGTTCAGAGCGTTTTCTAGATCCGAAAGGTGCCTTATTTTTGGAGGTTTGTATACAATGCATAAGAGACATTTTTTTAGACTGGCTTGAATTTCTACGAATAAGAACTCGGGGCGAGCGGAATATACAGAAGGGGACTTGTGGACAATTCTTGGATTAAGCTCATTTGATATAAAGGCACAAACTCCTCCACCTCTTTTATCTATTCTGTCATTTCTGAGCAATGTATATCCGTCTAGGTGAACAAGGGACGAAGGTATGGAAGGGGTCAGCCAGGTTTCCGAAATTAAAATGGCGCTCAGTCCAAGAGATGAAAATATGGTTTCAAACTCATCAAAGTGGGACAGAATGCTTTGTGAATTTACGTGAGCGATTTTAAGTGATGATTATCAATAGAAAATGCATTCTTAAGTAGACTAGTAGTATTTGTTGTTGGAGGGGATGGTTGGGATTGAGGAATGTTGCTACCTGCGTTAAAAGTTGTCTGCACAATAAGAGGGTGATTGGAGAAGGTGAGTGAGTCAGAGGAGGTTGCAAACATGTCTTCATTTGTCAGCTCAATGTTGCCAATAGCAGAAAGTAAAAATAAACTATGTACTGTAATAACTCTAATAAAATTAAAATAATTTAGCTAAACAAAGAACTTAAATTAAAATAAAACAAGTAAGTTGTCCTAAATAAAAAATAATAAACTTAAAACTTACCTAAATTAGAAATAAATTAACAATATAATTGTTAGCAAAGAAAAGACAAAGTAAACATATTTTACACTCAGGTCCTATCTAGTTGATATCCGTAGAAGATCTAATTTTGCGTTTTTCGCCATTCACTTTAGCTATGACGGCACCGTCCATTGTCCATACATTTTGAATACCGTATTTCTGTATACTCTCTTGTAGCAGGCGATAGCGACACTTCGTTAGGTCCTCGCGAACAGTGACCCCACTTCCTTTCAACTTTTTCTTGCTTAGAAAAACTTCACTGCGCTTGCGGTAACTAACAAATTTCACTATTATAGCCCGCGGTCTTTCAGCATTACTAACACCAACACGGTGACTTCTGTCAATGTCAGTCACTGATAAATCGACACCGATTTTTTTGGCCACTCGATGGCTTTCTGGTCAGTGTCCTCTCCGGCCTCTTCTTTTACACCAAAAATCCTGAGGCATTGACGTCTCTGGTATTGTTCTAAGTCGTCTATTTTATTTTCCAACACCTCAATCTTTCTGTCTTTTCATCGAGGGTCTTTTTCAGATCCTCAATTACTTTAGTGTTGTCCTGGATGGTCTTCTGCAGTTCCGCCACTACCTGGTCCCGCAACATGGACACAAACACCTGCAGAGTGCCGGGATCCTGTAGCGCCTCTTTCACCACACGTTTCACAGCTTCCTCCGTAGAACTTGTCGAATCATTGTTAGAATTACGTGTGTTTTTTCCCATGTTGTTAAATGTACACACTTTTGACACTAACTAATATAAATTTAAACTTAAACTCACTACGAATATACAACTTTAGCTATGAAATAACGAAGGCACCTGCTGAAAAATAACTTAAAACCTGGAGCGTAACTTGTGCGTGTTAGTAGCTAGCCGCCATTAAGTAATATAGGCCTTCTTCATCCTCTAAGATTTGATGACATGCTCTAGCAAACATTTGAATAGTAGAGGATATATTGCATATCTGGGGGCACGCCGTACCATAGTGGTTAAGGCACTGCGCTACAAGTCGGAAGGTCGAGGGTTCAAGTCCCGGTGGAGTCAGGATTTTTAAACTGACCAAAACCTTCTGGCGGCACTATGGCCCTGGGGTCGACTCAGCCTCTAACGGAAATGAGTACCAGACGCTTGTTCTGGGGGTAAAGGCGGCCGTCACGCAGGGCTGACAACCCGGCTGACATCAAGTGCCGATTGTCTAGAAAAAGTGGGAGCCTTAACCTCCTACTGCCCCAAGGGCCTCCGGGCCTGTTGTGGGATCACTTTACTTACTTTATATTGCATATCTTTGTTTTAACCCATTGTGAGTATGCGAAAACTGTTTTGCCTACACGCACCCTACTCTTTGTGACATATAAACTGTATTCACATAAACAGAAATTTAAATACCGACATTACAATTATTGTTATTATTATTTGCGAATGACACAACACTATTAGCGAACCCGGAAGATAGTTTACAGCAAACCACGTATTCATTTGAACTCGTTAGCAGAACAGTATGGCATGAAAATTTCTACAAACAAAAAATAAATGTTATAAGCTTTAAAGGAAGCGAACTTATTCATAACAAAACATGTGTCTACAGCAAAATTGTTGAACAAGTCTCTTCAAATATTTACAATACCACGTCAGTTATGATAATGAAATTGATATACTGTAATGTTATAAATATTTATCATAGTTTGTGATGTTTATATAAATTTATCTGATATTTATTTTTTTTAATAATGTCAAGAATCACATTGTTTTAAGAATATATCTGATAAAGCAGTGACATACAAAAGTGAGGGGTTATAAACCTTGACAAGTCCAATGCTTGCCTAATCATCATCATCATCTTAAGGCACGACAACTTCAAGTGAAAGTTTTGGCTTCTCAACAATCCTCCTCCATGCCAATCTGTCTCTTGTCATATTCAAACCAGTCACTTTCATTTTCCGTAGATCGTTCATTGCGTCATCCTCCCATCTGATCTTCGGTCTTCCAACAGCTCTGCCTCCTATAGGTTTCCATTTGTAGAGATTTTTGACCGGTCTCTGATCAACCATTCTTATCAAATGTCCAAGCCAATCAATTCAAAGAGATCTTATATGGTTTACTATATTCTGATTTTTGATTGCTTTGTTTAGTTCATTATTTGTTTTGATTCTCCAACAGTTATCAGTTCCACTATCTTAAATTTTTTCTTTCAAAAATTAGTAATTTCTGTTATTTTTAGGACCCAAGTTTCACAAGCATATGTAACTTACTGGTCTAATGAGTGTTTTGTATAACCTTATTTTATGCTTGCCTAATCACTCCTGTTAATAGTTATATAACTCATTACAGAAGAGATTCTGAAGTTCTTGTACAATGTCCGCATCATTATTTTTGTCCAATTTTGTGTACCCAGATGTTCTTCTCATGAACTTCTGCTTATATCTGCTTCAATAGCAGAATAGAACCCGCATTCTTTATCCTCATCATATTTCAAATTACCATCCCAGGGGAAAGAAATATCTAGGTTTCTAGGAAGACCACAAGGTGGCATGCTGCCGTAGCAGGCTACGAGGCCAAATACATGACAGGAAGATGTTGATAAATAATTTTTTCAGGATAGCCTCTAACAACCTATTAAGAACAAGTCGGTGGTTTAGTGCACATATGTTGCAAGTAGGGTTGTAAGGGGTAGTGACGTGTATATTACCTCTCCTACCCAATTCTCATCCTCACCTTCTCGTGGTACAACCCGTTTTCACAAACGAGGCTCTGAGGATCGAGTCACGGCGGTATAAGCGTTCCATCGGGTACTGAGTAAATGCGGTATCCTAATGTCTGTCCAGAGACTAAAAAGGTAGTAGCCCTATCACTGGACTACTTAGCGTCGGGCCAGTAACCCGTTCTAAGGAACTTCAACACTACTTTCAAGTCTCAACATTATAGCCTAAGTCAAGATGGATGCAACATGTTCATCGAATGGAAGATCACAGGATACCCAAACAAATGTTAAGATATCAACCTGCAGGAAGAAGACCAGGACGTCCACTTAAAAGACTTCTGGATGGCGTTTCTCTTGAGGCCGAAACAGGTCAACAAATGGCCTAAATTCGTGAATGTACTATGATGATGTTGCAAGTACCAATTTCTTAGTTTTGAGAAAAATAGTTTTAATTTTCAATAACCAATATTAAACATCGTTACCATCATGGTCACTTATATGTACAACATCGGAGGCACCAGCGTCGTAATTCCGCCGTTTCGGAGGCGCCCGAATCTCACGAAGTGAGTTACAATACCGCCGATGACCGGAGAAGGATACCAACAATGTCGTAATGACAATCTGGGTTGCTATGTAAGAAAGCATTTTGCAATGCTGATATTAGTGTTAAATATTACAAACAATAAAAGTTGTATCTGATGACACCGATCGTCCTGTCAACAAATTTAGAATGTGTTTGTAAATTATTCAGGACAGGATACCCATTTTCAAACCTGTTCATTGAAAATAGAACCGGTTCCGAAAGGCCTAGTTGAATAATTTAAACAAATTTAATTTGTTGAGAACGACTGCCACAACAGGTACAACTTTTATTGTTTGAAATATCTGACATTCTGGTGGCAACGAATATATATATATATATATATATATATATATATATATCCATCCATAGTAATTCTGCGCGAGGGCAGGTCTTTCACTGCAATCATAGCATTTTTATGATATGCTTTGCAGCTTTACTATGGAATTGTAGGTGTGGTAGCTTCCCGTTGCGTTCCACACCGGTGAAGGATGATGATGATGATGATAAGGATGATGATGATGATGATGGCCATATGATTTCGGGGACCGTTTGGGCCTTAAAGTTTTCCTGACATTTGTCTTACAGGTGAGGAAAAACCCCGATAAAAACCTCACCCAGAAAAACTGACCCGACAGGGGATCGAACCCGGGCCCGTTGCGTGACAAGACAGCACGCTACCTCGAGACCACGGCGGTGAACGTCATATATATATATATATATATATATATATATCCATCCATAGTAATTCTGCCCGAAGGCAGGTCCTTCACTGCAATCATAGCATTTTCATGCTATGCTTACAGCTTTACTAGGGAATTGTAGGTGTGGTAGCTTCCCGTAGCTTTCCACACCGGTGAAGGGTGAAGGATGCTGATGATGATAATGATAAGGATGATGATGATGGCCATATGATTTCGGGGACCGTTATATATACAAGGTGTTGCAAAAAAACCGACAACGAAGGTGAGGTGGTATATTGAGATATGTCCATCATTTTTAATAATGTATCAATATCCGGAAATGTTGCGTTTCCACATTATGAGTGGCTAACTTCTCAAGAGTTCCGTTAGTTGGATTTCAAGACTCAATACTTGACAATACTGTCACAGTCACGTCAAGTTTTTCAAAATATCCACCTCTCATTTAATTATAGAGCGTACATCGACGGTGTAGTGATTGGCGCACACGTATATACAAATACGCCTGGCCTCGTTTGAATTATTTCTGTAGCAGCGTGGATTCGGACTATACGATCCACACGTGACTCTACTGGAGTCAGATAAACAGACTGTTTCATGTTACCCCACAAAAAGTAGTCGAGAGGGTTAAGATCAGGTGATCTCGGAGGCCTTAGGACTGGTCCACCTCTGCCAATCCATCGACCTGGATACGTGGTATCCAAATGTCTCGTCACATTGGCATCGAAGTGAGCTGGAGCTCCGTCGTGTTGCAACCACATTCCGTTGCGAAGCCACGTATCATAGGCTCCGTACATGCGAGGTATTGTCAAGCAATAAGTTTTCAAATCCTCAGAACAAACACTGATCTTGAGACATAATTAACTAGCCATAGTGTGAAAACGCATCATTTCCGGACATTGGTAGGCCTACCTTATTAAAAATAATCAACATATTACAATATACTACCTCACCTCCGTTGTCGGTGATTTTCTGTAACACTCTGTGTGTGTGTGTGTGTGTGTATGTATGTGTGTATGTGTGTATGTGTGTATGTATGTGTGTATGTATGTATGTATGTATGTATGTATGTATGTATGTATGTATGTATGTATGTATGTATGTATGTATGTATGTATGTATGTATGTATGTATGTATGTATGTATGTATGTATGTATGTATGTATGTATGTATGTATGTATGTATGTATGTATGTATGTATGTATTTTTTTTTTTTTTTTTTATTTATTATTCTACTGCATGCTCCATTACGTGGAGTAATACTACATGCATTGTGGTGTTCTTATTATACAACTATAAAATTAAACAGTGTTTACAATTAATCTTACTTAAAGCTAGATGGTTAACTATATACAATCAATTGTTCTATGTTTTACTTAACCTAAAGTGTATCAAATTTAATTGTATTTGAAAATTTTGAAAATTCCTTAGTGTAATTGTTAATGAGTTCATTATTCTTAATTGGCCAATTCTGGTTTCTTATAACTATTGATTTCAGTTTATCTCTTTCCTTATCTAGTAATTTGCATTCCTGTAATATGTGGTTTATATCTTGCACTTTATCACAGCAGGGACAATTTGGGTTTTCTATTATTTTGA
Source organism: Diploptera punctata (assembly GCA_030220185.1). Lineage (NCBI taxonomy): Eukaryota > Metazoa > Arthropoda > Insecta > Blattodea > Blaberidae > Diploptera > Diploptera punctata. Next base: position 525,801 of record JASPKZ010003880.1, read on the forward strand.
ATCTATCTAGATAGGATCTGATGTTCCCATGACCTGTTAACATTATAGTTAATTTATATGTCAGGTTGAGTTTTAATTTTAGCCTGTCGTGTATTGTTGGAAAGAAAGACTTGGTTACTTGGCCCTTAGTGGTTTTTTCCCATTCATTTTGCCACTTTTGTACACTTGTTTTGCACAGTTCACTGATCACTACACTTTTCGGAATCTTCTTGTAGCTCTCCTCTAGGTCTCTGCTCGCTGCGGCTTCTTTAGCTAATTGGTCCGCCAACTCATTCCCTTGGATCCCGATGTGGGCCTTCACCCATTTGAAGTTTATTATCCAGTTGTCCCGCTGCATAGATGATACTTGTCGTCTGATTTCTTCAATCAAGTATGAATGAATTTTGTGATTTCTTAGTGAGTCTAATGTGATGTGACTGTCTGTATACACGGTCGCTGTTCTCCCTTCCCGCTCCATGTGTTCCAAGGATTGCAGAGCTTTTAGTATTGCTAGCTGTTCGGCTTGGTTGTTGGTGCATTTTTCATTTAGTTTGTATTTACATGTTTTTATTAGAGTTTTGTCTTTATATATAGCCACCCCTGATCCTACTCCTTCATTGCTCTTGCTTCCGTCTGTATATATCTGAATTGTGCTGTCGGTGTATTCATTTTCTGTGATTACTTTAATTGTCAATGCAGGGTGTGGCCAATATTTCGGTTCCATATTGTTGTCGACGAGATATTTTTCTACTCCGATCTTCCTTGTATATTGATAGAGTATTCCAGCCTCTTCAATTTTGATTGTTATTGGTATTTGTGCTGTTATTACACAGAGTGCTTCATTTGATACGGTTCTATAAGATTTTGCTATCCTTAGTAGTACAAGTCTTTGCACTCTGATCAGTTTGTTTCTATAAAATGCTTTTTCTAACACTCTTTGCCAAACCGGGGAACCATACAGTAGGAGAGGTAAAATTCCGCCTATGTACACAGTTTTCAGTGCCTCACTTCTTAGGCCCCATGTTAATCTTGCCGATTTTGCGAGTGTGAATATTAGTTTTGTGCATCTATTAGCTATGTAGTTGATATGTTCTCTGAATGAAAGTTTACTGTCGAACATAATGCCTAAATATTTCATACAACTTACTTGTTCTAACTTGTTATTGTTCAAATATACATCCACGTGTTGATTTTCTCTTCTTTTCCTTCTCGACATTAACATGACTTTCGATTTGTTTTCGTTGAATGTTAATTTATTTTCTTTCGCCCATTTTGCAATTTTGTGTAATTCCATATTTGAATAATTTTCTATTTCTCGTATGGATTCTCCCTTTATTAATAGTAGGAGGTCATCTGCGAAGGCTATTGCTTTTGTTTGTTTCTTGAAGTCTAAGTTAAGTAATGAATTATATAGTATGTTCCACAATCCTGGGCCACAACAAGAGCCCTGTGGGCAGCCTTTAGTGATTTTCGTCTCCCAAGTTTCATTGTTTATTGATATACTTGCACTTCTCTGTCTGAAATAATCTTGCGTTAGTTCGTAAAGGTTTTTTGGGCATTCTAGATATTTTAGATTTTTAAGGATTCCTGGCCACCATGCTGCATCGAACGCGCCCCTTATGTCCATACTGATCATAATTACAACATTCTTTTTTTCTAGTTCTGGTTCTACATATTTCTTTACTTCAATTGCAGCATCTGTTGTACTTTTTTGGGGTATGAAACCATATTGGTTGTGGTTTAAAAGTTCATTCTTGTATATGTGGTGATTTATTCTGGTTATCAGTAGTTTCTCGAGAATCTTCCCTCCTATGTTTAGTAAACTGATAGGTCGGAATTTGGATGGGTCTGAACTGGATTCTTTACCCGGTTTTATTATTGGTATTATTTTAGCTTTTTTCCATATTTGAGGGAAACAACTTCTGTTTAGGCAATTGTTATATATTGCTGTAATAAAACTTGGGAAATTATTGAAGGTGCGTAGAAAAATATCACTTGTTATTCCGTCGATTCCTGGGGTCTTATTGCAATTGAAACTTTTTATTGTTTGTCGGACTTCTTCTACGGTAAATTCTACGTCATCTTGTGTTTCGATTGGTTCTTCTATGAATTTTCTTATTTGTCTGTGGAATGTTGTATCTTCATTTTCGTCATCATTGGCGGTGAGGTGTTCTATCATGAGTTTCATTGTTTCTTCGGTGTTGGTTGTCTTCGTCCCGTCTGGTTTCTGTAGGGTTGTCATGGTGGTTGGGCTTCTCGTTTTATTTGTTGCAAGCTTGTAAACTTCATTCCATGGGTTGTCGAGAGACGTTAGGTTACAATATTCCTTCCAGGAGTTTGTTTTTTGTCTTCGTATTTCATTTTGAAGTTTTTTCTTTTTTTTCTTCGAAGTACTGTTGCTTACGGATTTCCCTTAGTTCTGTGTTGTTTCTCGTTCTTTGGTAGCGCCTTCTTAATGCATTTGTCTTTTGTCGCATTACAGTCAGTGAGTCGTTCCACCAAGGTACTGATGGTCTATTTGGCGACTTTTTGTTTGTATGAAGTGCTTTAAGTGTCTTCTTGCACGTTAATTCTATCACCTCGCTTGAATTTGTCTACTAGTGTTTCGGAGTCCGATGTATTTAATGCTCTAAAGGTTAGATTTGTATCAATTTCTTCAATGTGTTTTTCTTCATATGAAATATTAAATTTTCTTACACATTTCAAGAGCGAGATTATTATCAAATTCTGTACATTTATCTGTATTCATCACGTATTTTAATGTTTGATATTTGTATTCCTTTCTTTCGTTGCTGGTGTTTCCTATTCTTATAGAATATTGTTATTATGTTGTGATCTGAACAACTTTCTTCATTGCTGATCTCCCATTCATTAACTGCTGTCAGTAAGTTGGTGTTTACTATAGTTAAAATCGATGTTGCTTGATCCTCTGCTCGTTTGAAAGGTTGTGTTTATGCATTTTTCGTTTAATACATGAAGTTGTTTTACTGATTAAATATTCTTCTAGTATTTCTCCCCTTGGGTTTGTTAGAACATCAGGCCAAGTTGTAAGATCGCGAATTGGTAATCTACATTAATTATAACACCATTTCCTTTGCAAAATTCCAGGTATTTCGTCTAATCTGCTGAATTGGTTTTGTATTGGTACGTTTATATCATAATATAAGCTTGGCAGCTTATAATGTCATATTCCCGTACTTTATTTCTATTAAGACTGTGTCTTCATCTGATAATTGTGGTATAAGGCAGTGCACCTACATTGCTATTTGGAATACCTATGGTCGCTCTCTTCTTTCTCGTTCCGGAGGTATATGTTCGATATCTTTTTATAATTCCATGAGTTTTGTTTTGATATGTGTAAGGCTCTTGTATAAAAGCCATGTCTATTTTATTTTTAACAATCAGTTCCATGAGATTATCTGTGGCTGCTCTTGAGTGTTGTAGATTTATTTGCATACATCTAAGTTTTGTTTGCGTTGGTATAGTCTGTTGATTTTGCGCCATTTTAGTAGTCTATGTTCATTCTGTACTTCTTTAGAGTGGCGAGCAAACTAGGGCTCGTTTCTTGTCTAGCGATGTGTGATTTTCACATATTTTTTCTTTCTTGTTGTAGGTATTGAAAGTTACACAGTTTATACATTTGTAGTCTGAAGTTGGAGCTGTACATTCTTTTAATTTGTGTTTCCCTGCACACAGGGGACATGTTTCTTCTCGTGTACATTTATTTTGTGTGTGTGACAGTCTACTACATTTGAAACATCTATGTATGTATGTATGTATGTATGTATGTATGTATGTATGTATGTATGTATGTATGTATGTTATATATATATATATATATATATATATATATATTTTACACAAGGTAAATACAACGTATTGCCACCATAGAGGTGGGTGCAAGAAACTCTTAGTATTCAGTTACCACATTTGTGCATTATATACACACCAGAGAATTCTGATTTTGTACTTAACTCAATTTGACAATAAAACACATGTGTGAACTAACCCATCGAAGTATTTAAAGCAGAAATTAATTCGATTTCAGAACTGTATAGGTGTTTAAGGCATTACATTTAAGATGGGTTAACAGTATAAATGTTAGATCCGCAGGAATTGAATCACGACATGCAATTCCTGAATTATATGCACGGAAGAAACACGTTTGCACGGCAGAGCACAGAATTATTTATGTTAGTGAGACAGAAAATCATTGTGACCTGAACTTTAATTCAGCAGGAGAGAAACCAAGATCCGACATTTTCTGACATTTATAATCCCAATACACACCTTCTGTTGATTCCCACATTCTAGGAATCTTGCACTGAGATCAGAAAATATTTTAAAATTATTTTCAGTTCTTTCTTTCATTCTTAGTTATGTATGCCTACTACTAATATTTGAGCTCAAATGTCTATCTTTGGTTGCATACAGTTGTGTTTGCAGCATTATATGTTCATTAATCTAATTTTAATATTATAAAACGAGAAATATGATGACGTGTTTCAAACAAATAAATTAAAATGCAGTTTTTGCCTTGATGGCAGAGGATAACGGCTTGAGAAATAAAAACAAAAAAAAGTCAGTTGGAGATCTCCGGAATAAGAGTCTTTAACAGCGCAGATAATGACATTTGAAACATGGGCGAAAAGAGGGTGGGCAAATTTTGCTCTGACGGCTCTAGCCCCAGACTTGATTTTCTTTTAAGTGCCGTTAATCTTCGACATTCCCACAGTTTTATTTTCCTTTCGAAGTAATTCATGCTCATGATTTTTATGACCTTAAACATTCATTATCGTGGCCAAGTTTGAATAATAATAATAATAATAATAATAATAATAATAATAATAATAATAATAATAGTAATAATAATAATAATAATAATAATAATAATAATAATTTGGACCAAAGAGAGATGAAAACAGACAGGCGAATGGAGAAGACTTCATAACAATGAACTACATGGTCTTAATAGGAAACCAGATATAATAAGAACAGTAAAGTCTAGTAGATGCCATGGGCAGGACATGTGGCATGAATGGGAAAAGAAAGAGGAGCATAGAGGCTTCTTGTAGGAAAACCAGAGTTAAAACACCCAGTTGACAGACCAAGAATGAGGTGGGAGAATAACATTAACCATGAGGAAAGTAGTTTTTACAGGTGATGATTGAAAAAATATTAGCTCAGGATAGGGATGTGTGAAGAGCTTATGTCCCCGTGGCCATGAACCTACGGGTTCGATAGTTAGTTAACAACAATAATAAAGTATTATTATTATTATCATTATTAACACATGTTTTCAGCCACCTAGGGACTATCCACACTTAACTTTTATAACTTTTTTTTACGTCAGTGTTGCGCTTTAATTACCAACTTTTTTTTTGTATATTTTGTTTCGATAAGAATACTTATTTCTCATGATTTATCTTCGTACAGATAGTTAGTTTGCCATTGCAACTTTTTCCCCGAAAACTTATCTGTTTTTTATATCGTTTTCTTTGATTTTGCATTTATTATTATTATTATTAGTATTGTTATTATTACTATTTTTTTACTTTATCCGCGTTTTAACATTAGTGGAATTTTACGTCGTAACTAAAGAGCGTGTGCCTATTTTTTGTCGCAAGTTTCTGTAGAAGTTGATAGAATAAATTTTAAATATTATATAAAATGGGGATTATGATTAATTGGTCTAGGTAATAAATTCCAACTTCGTATTAACCTTGGCGACCGAGGAAAAACCCGCAGTCAGGTTTGGTGTCACTGGAATTTGAATTGGGGAACTCAGAAATACCAGTTTGAATTGCTACTAACAATTGCTACTTATATAATACCATTATTAATTAACACGCTGGCACTATCGAATCCGTAAATTCATGGCCATGCTGACATATAGCTCTCCATACATCCCCATCTTGGGCTATTTTCCAATCATCCCCTGTAATTCCTCCTAAGTATGGTTTATTGTCTCACCTCATTCTCGGCCTACCTACTGGGCGCATTTCCTCTGGTTTTCCTACAAGGCGTTTTGATGCCCTTTTTTTCATGCGTATCACATGTCCTGCTCATCGCAGTCTACAAGAATAAACTGTTACTACTACATCATGTTTCCCATAAATACCATGTAGCTCACTCTAATGTATTCTCCATTCACTCGTCTGTCTGTCTTCAGTTAAAACATTTTTCTAATTTACTCTTAATCTTTTCTCCATTCTTAAAGAAGCATTATATAATATAACAAAGGTGGTAGATTAAAACTTTTATATATTTTCAGTTTAACGTTTTTTAGAGAGAGAGAGGGGGGAGAGAGGGGAGAGAGAGAGAGAGAGAGAGAGAGAGAGAGAGAGAGAGAGAGAGAGAGATATAAGAGAGAGAATCTGGGTGACAAGAATCCATATAATACGAAACAGCATCCATTTTCAGAATTGAGCCTTTGTCTAACTTCTTTCTGCACCTCATTCATGTATGCAATTATTGTTCCTAGGTCTTTGAATTCAGCCACTTCTTCAAAACTGCCTTCATTTGTCAGTAAGCCTCCATTTCCATTACATATTGCATTTATATTTATAACTATATATTTTTAAATTAATATAAAATTATGGAATATTCACCTGAAAGGTCCGTCTCCTCAACTTAATTAATCAAATAGTAATTTTGAATAATACCTCAACGGAACACATCATGAATCTTATAAAAGTTGACTATATATTTTGTTTTACTGATGTTTACTTCCAGGCCCAATTTCTTAGTATTACTCAATAGAATTTGGATATTGGCTATTATTATTATTATTATTCCGCAATAGTAGATGAAACGTAGACATTTAGTTAATAGATCATGGTCATCTTGCCCCATAAAAATTAATAAATAAACCTTGTATCTAAAGTCTGACTGATTCATCCATTAATAATAATAATTAGAAATTGCAAACTACTATAGGTATCAAATTGCAGTTTTCATTCAATACGAGATGGGCTCCATTAGTAGTTTGAATGATGTCTAAGATTATAATCAAGTTTACAACGTATTCTATATCGGGTCGGGGAGTGAAACTCTGCATTGCAGCTCAGATCCTTCGATCAATTTATTGAATAGTTGATACTTTAACTTTCACAATTTACATAGACTTTACTCTTACCGTAAGTCCACAAAGACATTATAATTGTGTAACCCCTGATGAACGAATAACCCAGAGCATGAGACAATATCGGCCAATCCATCTAGCATTCAAAAGCAGATTCAATAAATGAATCACTAACGCTATGCCTACTGACACTTTTCATGGAACTATATAATACATCATCATCTTCTTCTTCTTCTTCAAGGTATGGTCCTGTTGGCCCGTTCCGCACACCGGTGCACTATATGCTGCAGGTGCAGGTCTTCTTTCCAACGACTTTTGGTCTTCCTACATTTCTTCGGCCTAGAGGCCTATAATGAAGCAGCTGCTTTTATAAACAATTATTTGGCAATCTTTGTATATCTTCTTCTTCTTCTTCTTCTTCTTCCGAATGCAGTATTGGGTGATGATGCCCGTTCTCCGACTACAAAAACTGATCTTTCCATCGGTTGAAGGGTCTTCCGAGGTCTCTTTTGCCTTTAGGGTTGAGGTGGTAAATCATCTTTGGTAAACGGGAATTTGACATTCTCTGGACGTGTTGGAACCATTTAATCTGATAATTTTGTATAAGTTCAACCATTTCCCTACTATTCCACTGCATCCTTATCTCATCACTTTTCATTCTATCCCTTAATGTTACTCCAGTTAGTGATCGGAGGAATCTCATTTGTGAACTATTAATGCGGGATTTATCTTTTGCTCGAAGTGTCCAGCATTCACTTCCGTATAGTATATGTTCAAACCAATTATGTTTATTTCTGTGTATTCTCTCGTTTATGTTATATATTTGTAATTCATCTATGATATCTTGACATCTCTTTTGATCTGTTAGAGATAGGTCTACACCTGCAACTGATCTGAGAAATCTCATTTCTATTGTCTCAATTTTATTTTTATCAGATATCGTTAAAGGCCAAGTCTCAGACTCGTATGTTAACGTTGGAACGGTTTCTGTTTTTTTAAATTTTAATTGAGTTTCCTTTGTGGTCTTATTTCTCAAATATCTTCTTATTGAATCACATAGGCCTATCTGTTGAAATTTCCCTAATTTCTTCTCCATGTCCAAATTTTACTGCTATGATATCATGCATCCCAGATAAATGAAACTATATAATACAACAAATTAAACTTTAGAGTTACAGATTCCAATACAGAAAACTGCAAGTTGCTTTATCTAGAAGTGTTGTAATGATTATTATTGAAATTGTAGACTTAAAAAATGATACGATTCAATTAAGAGGGAGAAATTATATAGTATCCTGCTGGAGTTCGGAATTCCTACAACTCAAATGGTATTAATAGGCTGTTAGTTTAAGCTGATTATGTAGGACTATTGGGTGAAAGTGAAGAGATACTAAAGGCCAACATGCACGCACTATTGAGTAACACTAAGAAATTGGGAATGGAAGCGAATATTAATAAAACTAAATATATGGTCACACACACAAATACATTATATAATGGAAATGGACAGCTAATGACAAATGAGGAAAATTTTGAAGAAGTGGCTGAATTCAAATACCTAGGAACAATAATCACAAATAGGAATGAGATGCACAGAGAAATTAAACAAAGGCTTAATTCTGGAAATGCGTGCTATTATGCATTGCAGAGTCTCTTGACGCCCAACTCCTTCAAAAAACGTTAAAACTGAAAATGTATAAAACTATTATTCTACCAGTTATATTATATGGATGCGAAACCTGGACTCTTATATTAAGGGAGGAAAGAAGAATACGAGTATCTGAGACTAAAGTTCTTAGGAAAGTTTTTGGACCAAAGAGAGATGAACAGACAAGTGAATGGAGAAGACTACATAACAGTGAACTACATTGTCTTTATAGGAAGCCCGATATAATAAGAACAGTTAAGTCTCGTAGAATGCGATGGGCAGGACATGTGACAAGAATGGGGAATGAAAGACGTACTTGGAAGCTTCTTGTAGGAAAACCAGAACAAAACGCCCAGTTGGTAGAACAAGAATGAGGTGGGAGAATAACATTAACCATGATGAAGTAGATTATACATTAATGATTGAAAAACATTAGCTCAGGATAGGGATTTATGGAGAGCTCATGTCCGCGCGGCCATGAACTTATGGGTTCGATAATGCCAGTGAGTTAGTTAATATTAATATCGAAATTAGGAGCTCAAGTACGCAGTGTAGACATTACTATTATAAGATTTCTTGCATCATGCAGTGTTACAGAAACCAATTGAAATAAATGTAAGAGTGGATTTGAACTGAGCAGATTGAGGCAACTACCACAGTGAAGAACGTGACAAAATTCAGATAGTAGCTTTTTCGAGTTAAAAAAAAATATCCTGCAAGACAGTAGCCACTTTCAAGCAAAAATTGGCATTTCTGAAAACGCTATTGTAATGTCACTTTTTATCGTAATATAAAAAATGACTAGATCAAATAGAAATTATTTATAACCCAACAAGTATTCGTAACCACTGTACTATTTAAAGGACATTTATTTGATTTTAAGTGCATTTTTATGTTGGTAGTACATAATATTAGTTCGAGATTTAATTACAATGTATAAATAAATGCATTTTGTATTTATCTTACTTCACTGGTGTGTGGAAGCTACGCCCCACGGTCTTTTTATTATTAAGCTAGAGAAAGTTGGAAAAACAAATGTAAAACTATGAGAATTCCAATAGATGACGAAACAACAATATATTCCCTCCAATTTGCGGATTATCAACTTATTTTGGCACAAGAGTATGAAGACATTGAATATATAACCCGAAAATTGATTCAAGAATATAATAAATGGGGACTAAAGGTGAATATGGAGAAAACCAAGTATATGCCATAGGAGACATTCATCAAGATTTGATACTGGAAGATGAAATGGGGGTAACTAAATACATAGAGGAATACAAATATTTGGGATTAAAAATTACAGAAGATAGGAAGCAGGAAAAAGAAATACGATCAAAGACAAACTCACGAAAATAATGTGATATCTGCCCTGAATGGAATATTATGGGATAAACATATCAAAAGAGAAACTAAAGTTAACACTTTTAAAACAATAGTTAGAAGTATTATGACTTATGGTTCAGCGATTTGGACTATAAATTATCAGATGAAAAGAAAATTAATGGTAGCAGAAATAGACAATTGGAGAAGATCTGCTAGGACATCAAGGAGAGAGAAAATTAGAAATGAAGTTATAAAAGAGAACATGAATGTACAAAACTCAATTTTAGAATTTATCCAAGAAAAACAACTAAAATGGTATGAGCATATTAGGCGAATGGAGGATGGAAGATGACAAAAAAAAAAAAGATAATGGAAAGGACACCATCAGGAACGAGAAGGAAAGGACGACCAAATCTCACGTGGATCCAAGGGATTAGAAAAATTTGAAGGACTGAGAAATAGAGGAAGAAATGTGTTATAATAGAGACGAATGGAGGAAAATTATAAAGCGAAATTGAAGACAAATCATAGGGGCCGGAAAAATGTATTAACATTGTTAAAACCGGAAATATATAATAATCATCATCATCATCATCATAGTACATTCACGAATTTAGGCCATTTGTTGACCTGTTTCGGCCTCAAGAGAAACACCATCCAGAAGTCTTTTGAGTGGACGTCCTGGTCTTCTTCCTTCTGGCTTTTTTCGTGTTGAGACTTGAAAGTAGTTTTGAAGTTCCTTAGGACAGGTTACTGGCCTGACGCTAAGTAGTCCAGTGGTAGGGCTGCTACCTTTTAGTCTCTGGACAGACATTAGGATACCGCATTTACTCAGTACCTGATGGAACGGTTATACCGCCGTGACTCGGTCCATAATAATAATACTAATAATAATAATAATAATAATAATAATAATAATAATAATAATAATAATAATAATAATTATTATTATTATTATTATTATTATTATTATTATTATTACCTCCGGTTAGGGCTATAGCATTATACTTCTATTAAAGGTATGATATAACATGGATTAAAATTCAACACTGGGGAATCATTCTGAGCTTAATAGCAATATTGTATTAATTTAGAAGCGATTTATATGCACCTTGTTTCTGAAACACGTGTTGCAATAACAGTTTGAATTTTAATTTCAACACAAATTGCATGTAATGTGGTTAGAGTGGACAATCTCGCACAGATTTTAGCATAACACGCTAATGAAACACTCTAGTACACCAATATTTATAATCTGTTATACAGGGTATGTTAGTTCCGGTGGACTATGATTATTATGCTCGTCTCTGGTTCCAAGTGTCGCGGGTTCACACCCGGCGGGGTAATGGATTTTAGGGACGTAAAAATACTGACCATGGCTTCATTCGGAAGGGAAATAAAGTCGTGGGTTCTGTGTCATACATTTACGGAACGTAAAAAAAATTCAAGCCCTAAATAAGAAATCTCTCGGCAAAATTTATAGCATTTTCACGTCTATATTTAAATTTCTTCGCTAATGAGTAATGACTCAGCTGTTAAAGAGTAGCGTTAAATAAAACAACTAAATTCTAAGGTGTGTAACCAATAGATATGTCACATTGTTGGAGAAATATGCGTCACTCTGTAAAATCTTAATACGTTAAATCTTCATAAAGAAATATCAATAAAAGAACAACACCTTTATTTCACTATTACTAATAATTGGGGACCTGAATTCTAAAACATGCTATGTTCATTTTAAAAATTTTCAGGAGAAGCGTAAAAATGTTTAATGAAGTTATTATTTGAATTTTTTATTCTGATTTTTTTTTATGTAAGACATATTAAGATAAAAAGGGACAACCAGGCTGTTGTTTTGTCCTTCACAATCAAAATGTAAAAAAATGGACTTAGCATAGCAGAATTATGGAAAAAGTATAAAAAATAATAAATAAATACGTATAAATTGAATTCTAAATCATACCAATTCCATGGACATAGCATTAAAGTATTTTTTACTATGTCAATAAATATGGCAAAGAGTGTGATTTAGAGAGTTTTTGTCATTCAGGACCATAGCCTGGGATATTACCTTAGCTATGCTGTGTTTAACTCAATTAGTCATATTTTGGAATTAGTTTGTTTTCGAATTCAGGTGCCCAATTACATTCAATGCATTTTTATGATTCAAATGTGGTGTAATATATTTAAATTAATATTGGGAAGTAAACATTATGAGATTATATCATTAATAGTGAGTGGAGAATATATATTTTAACGACTCGCCTCATATAATTTCAAATTTCTTTGATACCGGCGGTTTCAGACATAGCTGAAGAGGGACAAGATATTGTCTGAAACCGCCGGTATCAAAGAAATTTGAAATGATATGAGGTGAATCATTAAAAATATGTTCTCCACTCACTATTAATGTGGTGTAATAGTACAAACATAAATAATTGATAGGGAATCATATTTTCAGAAAATTAGTAAGTTATGAGGAACTTTTTTTTTATAAACTACTTCATTTTAATATAAATAAGCCGCAATTTTTGGAAGTGGCAACAATCGACGTAGATACACAATTTACAAAGGCACATGATTATTTCCTGCATGATCTCATATGAAGAGAGAGAGAGAGAGAGAGAGAGAGAGAGAGAGAGAGAGAGAGAGAGAGAGAGAGAGACAAGCAGACAGACAGACACAGAGACACAAACAACCAATATGTCTTTCTATACCATAAGATACTAATCGCAATATGGTCAAAGGGATAAATAAAAAAATTGAATATTTTGCTCACAATGCATGCAGTCAGTGAACTACATATGGGTAGGGCCTATCAAGTTAAATTTACAGAAAAACAATGAACTATATTAATTTAAAAAAACTCCATGGGGCGACAGATCTATGAAGTCCATTGGCCTACGGTCGACTGTTAGCCTCATTTCCAAATTAATATGTAATTTTTTCCGTCTATGGCTCAGTGTTTTTGATATACAGAGACTTAGATCTGCTGAAATGAGATACCTTCGGAGGACTGCAGGATACACACTACTACATCACAAAAAAAAATGAAGACATCTTAGAAGAATTACACTTGGAACCTTTAGAAATCAAAATTTCTGATTATAAGTCAAGATGGATGCAACATGTTCATCGAATAGAAGATTACAGGATACCCAAACAAATGTTAATATATCAACCTGCAGGAAGAAGACCTGGACGTGCACTCAAAATACCAAAATACTTCTGGATGGTATATTTCTCTTGAGGCCGAAACAGGTCAACAAATGCCTAAATTCGTGAATGTACAATGATGATGATGATGGTTCAGTGTTTAATCTTTAGACTTTAGAGCTCTAATAAGAGAGAGGATAATGACAACAAAATAGTTTTAAGCGTAAACTGCATTCAGACAATAGGAGTGCGACGAAATGTTATGTTTTGGCGAGAAGTATACATCTAGATATCCATCAGCAGACCCATTCTGGAAAGTAATGAAATGAGGGTCTTGGGAATAAGTTCAAATAACAAAAAGCCCGATAAGATATACAAAGGAAAAGTCTTATAAGAACTGAAAATAGATCATAGAATAAGATTTAAACAGAAAAATTGAATGGAATGAGCACAAAGACTTTCACGGTTAAATAATGGACTGGTGAAGGTACCCACAAATGGAAAACAAGTGTGAGACTTAATATTTACAGGTCAAAATACAGATGGAAAGATGACTATGATGACAAAAAGAATAAGAACAGGAATAACACAGGTATAAGTAAATACTTTACTTAGGAAAATGTTTGGACCAAAGAAAGATGAACAGAGAGGTGAATGGAGAAGACTACATAACAATGAACTACGTGGTCTTTATAGAAAGCCAGATATAATAAGAACAGTTAAGTCTCGTAGACTGCGATGGGCAGGACATGTTGCACGTATGGGGAATGAAAGACTTGCATGGAAGCTTCTTGTAGGAAAGCCAGAGGGTAAACGCCCAGTTGGTAGACCAAGAATGAGGTGGGAGAATAAAAATTAACTATGATTTGAGGGAAGTAGATTATACAGGGAATGATTGGAAAGCATTAGCTCAGGATAGGGATGTATGGAGAGCATATGTCCGTGCGGCCATGAACCTACGGGTTCGATAGTGCCAGTGAGTAAGTAAGTGAGTAAGTAAGTGAGTAAGTAAGTAAGTAAGTAAGTAAGTAAGAGAGTAAATACTTTAAAGTATTTAAAAGTAGGACGGTCAATGATATCGTCTGCTAATATTTTTTTACAAATTGGCAAAAAATGCATTTTTATTTGCTTTTTAATAACTCTGATTCTTTAGGATCATTTTCATGTAATTTTTGTTTTATTGTAGGAGCAAAATTGAATCCGTGACGTAAAAGTTTAAAAACATATAGCCTAGTCAGCATTACTACTTAAATTTTCATATCCGTTATTTTCAGTTTGCCAGTTGTTTGGACAATTTCCTTTTCTTCTTCCGAGGAGTAGGCTTGTAATTTACTAGCCTGTGTCCAGCTAACAAATTGCTGCTCTTTCCATATTTTCTTTGGTTTCCAATTTTTTGGCATTGTCCAAAACTTAAAATGCTGCACACGATGCAATTTTTATGCTATCCAAGTAAAATTTTGTGGATAGACTCCTCAATATATGCTAATTGAAATTTGCTATGTAGTTACTAGCCTAAGGCACATGTGTTCTTTTAAATTGAGATGAAAAAAAAAATGAGTGATAAAAATATTTTTTTTTCAAAATATGAAAAATAAGCAGTATATTCTCTTTATGAATATTTTTTTGTGCATAGCAAAATGTGTTTAGATTTTTAGATTTATTTTAGCCTATTAGTGAGTTAAGGCCATGTGCCTTCTTCTTCCACCAACCAGGACAAACATATTTACGAACAGAATATACAATCTTAATTACGTCTAATATAAACACTAAGTAACAATCATTGATCAAAGATTCTAAATATACGTATTACGATCTATAATCAACCAGTTTCATTTTAGTTAACATTTAAGACTAAAACTAATAATAAAATGTATAATCAGCTCAAGGCATATTAAAATTGTCCCTGTCTAGTGTATATAAAAAACAGGAAAATACTGATGATATAGAAAACTAATTTTTAACGATTATACAATATTTAAACACAGAAATCAAATAAACATATTTGTTATTCTTATATTATTTTCATAAATAATTAAATAATATTAATATTGCTAAAAAGAAATACTATCAGTGAGGTGTATAAGTAGTTTGTTATTAAAGAATCTTTAGTTTGTTTTTGAAGAATGTTAGTAAAATAAAGGACTCTGAATCTCAAATTTCATCAGAGAATATTTAAATGCATTGCTAAGGAGCATTTTTTAAGACAATATTAAAACAAGAGTTTCAAAAATCATAATTCTGAAACTATGGTAATATTGACAGGACTAGCAGAAAATTTCAATATAAATGTAAGGAAACCTAAAAGAAAGTTTTATACACGCGAGCGATAAATCAAGCTACGTTAAACATCTCATTAGCAGGTCACACAAATGAGGACAACTGAAAATACTCTAACAATAAGCCACAAGAGAAAACATTCCAGCACGATAAATATATTGGAAGACCTCAAAATTCTAAAGGAAATAAACAACACACCTCACTTCTTAATGAGAACGCACCCCAGATCAAACCCATTATAACGAGACCGCCAAAACCAAGGGCAAGTCAGTTTTGCTAAAACAAACCAGATGGAGTATACATCATCGGGAACAACGAGTAGCAGAAGCTCAACCTGCCGAGGATGGAAGTTAACTTCCGACAGCGCTCCAGTTAATTTTATATACACCATTTTAACAAGTTGAGGACGACGGCACTTGCCAAAAGGTACATTTTAATTTTTAACTTATATCTTATATATTTTTTATTCCGCGTAGAGCCCAAATTTCCCGATGCCATTTTCAAAGCTATAGTAGGCCTATTGGTGTTTTTGATCAGAATTGTTTCCCCCCAATACTTGGAAAAAAAACTACAAAAAATTGTAGTTTAATTGGCTTTTTTTTTCAATGCACCAAGCCTTCGGAAATGTATGATATATATTTTTGTCGATTAGACCAGCCTTATTGTCTTCTGCTTATACCTTCTAACTATAATTCATGAGGTCCCGATGCAGATTCTCCGTCAGATCATAAGCATTTTTCCTTAAAGAAAATTATCCCTATGGTCTCCCAACATCTAAAATTTAAATAAGTTCAGATTTAATTTCTCGCACATCACATCATCCGGGTAATGTAACTCCGTATTCTAGACACCCCAACTTCAGAAGTGGGTTATAATTCTCCCAATGTCAGGAGAGAATGTCAATAATAAGTTAAGATGATTAGCTTAGATTTATTTAGCCTGGTGGAGTTAAGGCCATGTGACCTTCTCTTCCACTCACCAGGACAAACATATATTACATCAGAATATAATAATCTGAATTAACTCTTAACATTAAATACTAAATAAAAAATTGATCAGAAAGATAATATCTATTCTATTACGATCTATAATGCAATCAGTTAATGTTAGTTAAAATTAAGACTAAAACTAATAATAAAATGTATACAAGCAAGACATATTAAATTGTACATGTCCAATGTATATAAAAAAACAAAGAAAAATAATGAGATGTAGAAAACTAATTTTACGATTATACAATATTTAAAACAAAACAAAATAAAATATTTGTTAATCTTAATATTATTTTCATAAATGATTGGATTTATTAATGTTTAAAAGGAATACCATCAATGAGGTGTATAAGTTAGTTTTGTTATTAAATAATTGCTTCGTTTGTTTTTGAAGGATTTTATAGTTTGACAGTCTCTGACCTAGTGCGGACGGGAATTCCATGTTTTTGTAAGTGAGACCATAAATGATTAATGAATAATATACAGTGTGATGGGGAGGATAGAAAGGACAATGTGCGGATAGGGATTGAAGTGGGGGGTCAAGATTTATGACAATAGACAGAAAATACAATATTTATCACCATGATAAATATATAATTTTCATTGTGGGAATGCAAGGCTTTTCAACTTCCGTAATCACTGGTAGTAAAAGATTTCCGGGCTATGTGGGCCGTGGTCTATAACTGGCGTTTCTTTTCTTCCAACGTTTTCACATTCGTCACTCACACTCCTCAACTGCGGAGGGCCATCATTCAGTGGCGAGCGCTTCTAACTGTTGTTTTCCCTGGAGTAGCACTTCGAATGCGAAATGACCTGCGAAACTTTCGCAGGTCATTTTGCAAGTCGAGTCTACGACAGGGAAAGCAACAGCTTGAAGCGCTCGCCACTGAAGATGCCCTCCGCAGTTTGAGGGGAAACGTCTGGAAGAAACGCCAGGTTAGAGACCACAGCCACATAGCCCGGAATCTTTTACTACCATATAATTTCATTATTAAAACATATTTCTTAGTAACATAATATATGTGTTAGAGATTAATTGTGATACATTGTCAGTAACAATAAGAGAAGAAAAAATAATATGAGGTTAAAAGGCGCAATCGCCGAGAACATTGCATCTCGTTTATAGCATGAAATATTCCAAGTGACCGATGCGCGTGGTCACCCGGGGGCGAAGTATCGATGTCAGCATCCCACAAGCACGAAAACAATCTGCTGCTCCACTGTTTTTGTGTTGTGGAATTCTGGTAACGCGGAAGCAACAATTCATACATGTATTATCTCCTCTCTGTCTCTTTCTCTTGCTAACACAAATAAGATACAGTTTTAAACATTCTAGATGTGATGGCCTGAAATTTATTTTTGTTCTTATTTTACTGATGTCTCAATACCGTGGATGAGTGAATGAGTTAGTTAAAAGGCAATGAAGAGAGATTTAATTTTCTGCAAACAATAAACACCCCGCGTAAAAGATATCATTCAAGATCTGTATTTCTCAAAACTCACTGAAGTGAGAAGATTAATAAGATGCAAAATTAATGTCCGAAAATAGCCTTGCAATACAGTATATATCATCACTAGAGCCCCGATTTATATGCAAAATAAAATACTAAATATGCATGAGAAATATAGAAAATATTCTTCTTCTTCTTCTTCACGGTTTAGGCTTATTTTCTAGCCTGTTCCGGCTTCAAATTGCTGCTCTTTCCATCTTTTCCTTGGTCTTCCCAAACTTCTTCTTCCTCGTGGTGAAGAGTTGTATGCTGCTTTTGGTATTCTATTCTCAGTCATCCTTGCCAAGTGTTCTTTCCAGTTTGTTCTGTATTTCTCTACTGTTGTGTTGAATTCCTCTACTTTTAGTTGTTGTCTTATATAGAAAATATGCACACTAAATGAACAAAAACATATTGTAATAAAATCAATTAAATTACTTGCTTTGTGGGTAATCTTAACGTATTCCTAGCTTTTACGGTAGATAAGGAAGGTTTTCCTGTGTGAAGCTCCTTCGTCTGTCAGTGAAGAAGGTTTTATACAATGAAAATGTCCTTTGTACATCACATGATGTCACAGGTGCATGTAAAAACACCGCAGTTCTTCTTCAGTGAATTACGCTTATATCCAATTGATTGCAGATACTTTATTAATTTAAAAAGTATTAATTAATTCATTACTGGTAATTAGCTGAAGGGAAAATTATAATTTAATACCACATTTAGGAGTTTAATATGCATTTAGGCATTAGAAACCTAAAATAAGCATTTTCCCACGGAATATGCATTTCAATGCATTATCAAATACCACTCAAATTGTCTGTAAAGGGACCACATAACATGTAAATCATTTCCGCATACTTTTTAATACGTGAAAAAAATAAAACTATGCATTTCGCATACAAATCCGCGCTCTAATCATCACCGTTAATGTCAGCTGGAATATTTCTCAAATGTTACAGAGGGAAGTACTAAATTACGTACTATACTTTGTGTAGGTAGCTACTTAATTAAAAGATAATCACAAAAAATATGAGTTCGGATATTTGATATTTGGGATGATTGACGTTCGGATTCTCGACATCCCATCTTATAATTTCATGAATTCTTAATGTGATCTAAAAACTATATTATGTACATTCATAGGCCAACAACTATATACGTCAGCTTTTATACCTTTTATGTACCCGTAATAACTAAGTGAATTAGTGTTATTGCAGCAATAATAAAGATAAAAGATATACTTTACTCTAAGGCCTCTTACTTCTAGATTTGAGATTCTTGGAAACCGTAGCCATGTTTCCTGAATTCATTAAACATTAAAATTCAAGAATAAAACATGATACAAAGTAGAGACCAATGTGACCCAAGAGATATAAGTCTGATTAATAGCGAATACTTACACATTTCAGCAATACATTATTTTTAGGTTAAGAAATACAGTTAAGCTTATTACGAACTGACAAGTTTAATGTTGGCCGTACAACCCCGTGAGACTGCGGCAATTTCTTCTGCGCTTGTATCGTGCAGGTTGCCTGGACGTGGTTGTCAGGAGCTAACTGCAGTTTTATTCAAGTGGCCTAATTAGCATAATAGTAGTTCCTTCAAACCTATCTTTCTTCCCAGGGGTATCAACCTGACACAATAATAAATCTATATTTTGAAATAAAAAATAGACTGTGCTATATATACATCTAAATATATATTTAATTAATTTAATAGATATTAATCCAACATTTGTTATATTATCAGAAAAAAAATCAAAATGATTTCGTTAATACCAATAATTAAATCAGTTTTCAAAATCGTCTATGGAAATCAATAGTTTTGTTTGCTTTATTAGAATATACAAATTTGAGCATTAATAATCTAAATTATAACCAGCCACATTAAAAAAAAAAAAAAAAAAAAAAAAACAAGTATTTCTAATACCGAATTTAACTTAAGAGGTTAGAAAATTAAAGTACGAAAAATTGTAATATTCACAATGAAATGTATGCTGATTACGCTAGGGCATCGTTTCCCAATCTATGAACACCCAGGAGGGGATTCGTAAAATATTTCAAGGGGTTCGTCAAAACTTTTCTGTAATGGCGGGTTTGGAGATTAGCCCTATTATTGTTTCCTTCATTTATGCGGCATTGTTATAATAATAATAATAATAATAATAATCCATCCATAGTAATTCTGCCCGATGGCAGGTCCTTCACTGCAATCATAGCATTTTCATGCTATGCTTGCAGCTTTACTAGGGAAATGTAGGTGTGGTAGCTTCCCGTTGCTTTCCACACCGGTGAAGGATGATGATGATGATGATGATGGTGATGATGGCCATATGATTTCGGGGACCGTTTGGGCCTTAAAGTTTTCCTGACATTTGTCTTACAGGTGAGGAAAAACCCCGAAAAAAACCTCACCCAGAAAAACTGCCCCGACCGGGGATCGAACCCGAGCCCGCTGCGTGACAAGGCAGCACGCTACCTCGAGACCACAGCGGTGGACTAATAATAATAATAATAATAATAATAATAATAATAATAATAATAATAATAATAATAATAATAATAATAATGATATTTTAAATTTAAATTAACACTATAGTGCCCCTTGTTACATATTACTACCTCTATTTGTGCGAAAAGTAGCTTTTTTCACATGCCAATTTAAAAAATAATTACAAAAACAGACTTTGTGCTTAAAGTTATTTGAGGCTTTATTTAACTTCTGTGGTTCCTGGCTTCAAAGCTCTGTTACATGGAAAGCAGGCGCAACCTTCTCACTGAATTCCAAGGAAGAGGTGAGTAATTACAATGAAAGGTTGGGAAGTGGTTTCTACAGAAGTAAGGAAATGTTTAAAAACCGAGTGATAGCGATATTTTAATTTCCGATATTCTGTAAAAGACAAAAAACGTGCGTTGAACATTATTTTTTGCACAATGGTGTTTTCAAAATAATAAATAATAGTAAAATAATAACATCTTTGTTGAAAATATTTGCGTTCATTATAAACAACTAAGATTAACAGTGTGGGTATATGTTTATTAGTTGAGACTACAGCAAGCCGTGACACCAATCAGAAATAAAATGGCGGCAAGTATGTATATATTGTTTTATATTGTTTCAAATAAAGTTCAGTTAATTTAAAAAGCAGTGATTTGTTTCGTATAATGTATAGTAAAACTACCTTTTGGATATGCTATTGTATATACATTGTACGTAGTATACATAAAGGGCAGTGGTTTTACTTCCCGCGCGTGGTTTGTAATATTACAGTATAGTTATTTAGATTGGCAACCCCCAAGTGTAGGAACTTTCAATCAAGGTCGCCGTTGCTCTAAGTACGACAAAACGCACTATCGCGCAAAAACTTGTATTTATTATTGCAACTAGGCCTACATATTGTGTAACTTTTAAGCCGTAACTAGAGTAACTTTAGATTTCAACCGTTAAGGATTAAGTTAATGTTAGGTAATTAAACATTTTCTTGAAATTAAATTTTATGCTAGTCTACTTATGTATAGCCTATTTAAAAGTCAGTGCTTCACCCTACTCAGATCCTTGTGGAAGGGGTTCGCGAAAAAGGTTGGGGACCGTTGTGCTAGAGCAATATACAAATATCATTGCACATCATAGGTATTAAATGAAAAAAAAAACTTCATGACGCGACAGGCCTAGAAGCTCTTGGCCTTCCATCCGGCTGCTGACCTCACATCTACATGTGTTAATCTCAGAGGTAGACGACCATCCAGCCAGTATAGATGTGACATGTGGTCAATATGTCGGGTTCCCCAGCTATTATAGCTAATTTCCTGAACCTGGAGCCGCTACTTATTATAGCTATCCAAATTCTTCACGATGCTCGGTGAACACTTATCCCATACTGGCCGAAATTCCATGAGAAAATGTCTTCCCACATGGAGACCCGAACCTGCGCAAGTCCGTAGCTCTGCGCCAAGGTATCTTGGCTTAACCACTCCGTTACGGCGTGGAACATACATATTAAATATATACTTTATTTTATCTATGATCTTTGTTTTAAAGATTTTATCTTTTTAATATACATTGGCTTAGTTTAAATGGCAGGTATTTACTGTGTGTGTTATTTTCGGATATGTTTTGTATATATTTTGAAAATACAGACAACTAAGTCCGAACTAAAATGAGAGACAGCGGGGAAGACTGAGGATTAACACTGCTTCAAACTATCTATACTTTAAACACTGCTGGATTATCCTCACAATTATTTAGAGTATATATTATTCCTAATTTTCCTTGAAGGAATATTATTATTACTTGTGTATGTAATGAGAGAGAGAGAGAGAGAGAAAGAGAGAGAGAGAGAAAGAGAGAAAGAAAGAAAGAGAGAGAAAGAAAGAAATAGAGAGAAAGAAAGAAAGAGAGAGAAAGAGATAGAGAAAGAGAGAGAGAGAAAGAGGGAGAGAGAGAAAGAGAGAGAGAGAGAAAGAGAGAGAGAGAGAGAGAAAAAAAAAGGAAAGAGAAAGAGAGAGAGAAAGAGGGGGAGGGGGAAAGGAGAACGATTTAAAGGTCTTTTTGTGTGAGAGTGTGCATATGCAGTAAGTACTCGTATGTTGTCCTGTAATCGTGAAACAGATTTATTTTATTTTATTTATTATTATTTATTTATTTAGCCTGGTGGAGTTAAGGCCATGTGGCCTTCTCTTCCACTCACCAGAACAAGCATATGTTACATATGAATACAAAAAAAAATACAATAATAGTCATATAAAACAGGACAAACATATGTTACACATGAATACAAAAAAAAAATACAATAATAGTCATATAAAACAGGACAAACATATGTTACACATGAATACAAAAAAATTACAATAGTAGTCATATTATACAGGACAAACATGTTACATATGAATACAAAAAAAAGTTACAATAATAGTTATTGAACAATTCATTATCTATCATATTAAATAATAATGAAATTAATGTCTAATAATATAATGAAACTAAATACAATTAAAATTAAATTAATGATACAATGAATAAAAAAGGAATAACAGCTCTAATCAACTATGCATAAAAAGAAGAGAAAAAAATACACTACAATGAATTAATCTACGCTTTTTATACAAGGCATTAGGTAAATATATTAACAAATCCTAAGTCTATTTTAGTAGATTTAAGTACAATGACGAGGTAGGTGCATACATACTGCTGTGAATAAAAAAATAATAAACTAAAATCAATAAATCCCATCGCTACAACAACAAATATTCATTATGGGAAATTTATTTAGGATTACATCACGAAAACCTTTTATAAAGTTGATTTTAAATTCTTCACACGCTATTGCTAAATATAACTAACAAGATTGATCCTTAGGGACTAAATTACATTAACTGGAAAAAAGCACGAATAGGGAAATAATGACAAGGCAATATGAGCTCATGCAATTTCAGAATTTGACAAGTTATATTCTTTATACAACTGTGGGTTTTTAATGCGTGAGATATCTCGAATTATAATTTATCCTCAGAAGAAAATCGAATCATCTATACGTCAATCAAACATACCACGGATAACAGTTATCTTGGTTTAGGTAAAACAAGCATTAGTTCGAAGATATCACACAAATGTGTGGAATAACATGGCATACAATGGAATGTGGGAGGAGATCCGCGGACCACAGGTATTTCAATAAAGGTGAATCATCGTAGTAACTATCGATCCACTTAATATAATTACTACCCCCACACTCAGTACATATCTCTACTTATTTATAGCCATGTCACAATTCCTCAGAAAATATTTTCTCAAAGCGCTCATGTAATGTATTAACTTTATTAATAATAAATTTAGATGATAATAATAATAATAATAATAATAATAATAATAATAATAAGAATAATAATGTTACTTTAAGCCACTGCTAACGAAATCAGACCATTCTAAGTGACTGCTAACGAAATCAGACCATTCGAAGTGAGAGTGTACCTGAAATCTGAAATTAAAAAAATCGCTCCAGTAGTCACCATCAATGCTTCGTCCCAATGTTTCAGTCCTAATACAATTTAGATGACCCTTAAATTGGCAATGTATCAAATAAGATATACTTACTTACTCACTGGCACTATCGAACCCGTAGGTTCATGGCAGCACGGACATAAGCTATCCATACATCCCTATTCTGAGCTAATGCTTTCCAATCATTCCCTGTATAATCTACTTCCCTCAAATCATAGTTGTATACCTTATATATTTTTTAAATAAAATAATAGGAAAATTAATTACTAGAAATGATTTAAATTTATGTTACATTATACAACAAAATATTTAAAAGGTAATACCTTAGATTAAGATAGGTTTGTTTTCTCTGCAGTCAGATACGTTTAAACAAGTTAGGATTAGAAATTGAGTTTCTCCAATTTAACAAAATTCCGTAAAGAAGCAAAATGGGAACTTAACTTCGATTTGCTGAGGAATTCGTTTCGTTTACACAGTTCCTGCGTGAAGGACTTTTATTAATACAGAAGGATGACCATTAATAATTCCACTATTCAAACAAATAAAAGATATAAGACATTCAAAAGTAAGCCTATTACATTTAGACACTTTATATTGTGACGCATTGTTGGGCAGGCTTTTGATATTCGCGGGCGACGATGAGAGTAAGAGTCTCGCCTTGTATGGCAGAGAAGGTCTTGTGAACTGCCGACTCGCGAATCAGTGGGCCGCGGAAAAAGTTTCCACATGCGTCTATACTTCCAGTCTTGAAAAGTTTGCTATCGAGTTTTCGACTCGATAAGTGTCTCGACTGAGAGTACAGATTATATATTCTCTCGCTACATAAAGAGGTGCGAGAGTCAAACGGATCAATTGTAGTTGTGTCCAAATAGTAAACTAGTGAATTGAACCGGAGTATGAAGACAAAATGTTGCACGTGAAACCTCCAGCGAGTGCGAAGAACTAAGTGATAAACTATGAAAGAAGAGACTTTATTAATAGAAAATTAATTGTATAAAACAAGTGAATTGTTGTGAAATAAATAAAGTGAATTTGGAATTAGTGTAAATATTTGAGGAGCCAAATTAAATAAATTCCATCTGAACCAAATGAGACCGCTAGGCGCTCCAATATGTACACAATCCATTTGTCTCGTCAGGCAATTGTGAATATATTTAGGAAAAACATATATTATATACGTTCCATCTGAACCAAATGAGACCGCTAGGCGCTCCAATATGTACACAATCCATTTGTCTCGTCAGGCAATTGTGAATATATTTAGGAAAAACATATATTATATACGTTCCATCTGAACCAAATGAGACCGCTAGGCGCTCCAATATGTACACAATCCATTTGTCTCGTCAGGCAATTGTGAATATATTTAGGAAAAACATATATTATATACGTTCCATCTGAACCAAATGAGACCGCTAGGCGCTCCAATATGTACACAATCCATTTGTCTCGTCAGGCAATTGTGAATATATTTAGGAAAAACATATTTTATATACGTTCCATCTGAACCAAATGAGACCGCTAGGCGCTCCAATATGTACACAATCCATTTGTCTCGTCAGGCAATTGTGAATATATTTAGGAAAAACATATATTATATACGTTCCATCTGAACCAAATGAGACCGCTAGGCGCTCCAATATGTACACAATCCATTTGTCTCGTCAGGCAATTGTGAATATATTTAGGAAAAACATATATTATATACGTTCCATCTGAACCAAATGAGACCGCTAGGCGCTCCAATATGTACACAATCCATTTGTCTCGTCAGGCAATTGTGAATATATTTAGGAAAAACATATATTATATACGTTATATATAACTGATTTTTTAATAATATAGCGCAATATCTTAGATTAAACAATTAGTCAAAGTTAATTGAGGCGGTTAGAAGCAAAGGGGTGTGATTGTTTTGCAAAAAAAAAGTTTGGTGCATAGTTACATTATTGAAGCGTGTTTATTTATTTATTTATTTATTTAGTGGTAAAGGAATATGAGTGAATGCGTTAGGATTACAGTAAAAGCTCCTTATTCGCGGGTTAAAAAATTGCGACACAGTTCCTGTATTCTCGGCTAAAAATTTATTTATTCGCTGATCCAGTAGAAATATTAGAAGGATTAGTGTCCTTTATTATCCATCAGCATTTTTTTTAACTGCGGGCAGGTGCCAAGGCGGCTTTTACAAATAGTGATTCAAACTAAATGGACAAATAAATATCAAAACAAAACAAACCTAATTGTCACTAACCCTAAACTTCATTGTTAAAGCTGTAGGCGTATTTTACATGCCGATATGTACTTTGATAAATGCCTCCATCCCCACGATCGGTATACTATTGTTTCAACTTGTCATTCGTTGCAATAATTTTGATTGAATAACACGTGTCTCTTGTGCTTTGTTCCCAGTTTATAACGTCGAGTAAAAGGAAAAACAAAATTAGTACCGAAGAGGAAAAAAAAAAAAACAAAAAAAACAGTGTTGCCGCTTAAAGTAAAAGCATAAATGCTTGACCGTTTATACGCGTTGGCGAGTCGTTAGTGTCTATATCACGCTGTTTCAATGTTAATGAATCAAAATAAGGAATTCTCTCGCAGAATTCACAGCTGAATATGAATATTAATTGAAATACCTTTTGAAAACGGTAGAATAGGAAGAAATTACTAAGTTATTTAAGTCCTTGCCTAAACCTAACAGTAATGATTAATAGAAATTGTTCAGTTCACGCTGTTTCAATGTTAATGAATCAAAATAAGGAATTCTATCGCAGAATTCACAGCTGAATATGAATATTAATTGAAATACCTTTTGAAAACGGTAGAATAGGAAGAAATTACTAAGTTATTTAAGTCCTTGCCTAAACCTAACAGTAATGAATTAATAGAAATTGTTCAGATCACGCTGTTTTCAATGTTAATGAATCAAAATAAAGAATTCTATCGCAGATTCACAGCTGAATATGAATATTAATTGAAATACCTTTTGAAAACGGTAGAATAGGAAGAAAATTACTAAGTTATTTAAGTCCTTGCCTAAACCTAACAGTAATGATTAATAGAAATTGTTCAGATCACGCTGTTTCAATGTTAATGAATCAAAATAAAGAATTCTATCGCAGAATTCACAGCTGAATATGAATATTAATTGAAATACCTTTTAAAAACGGTAGAATAGGAAGAAATTACTAAGTTATTTAAGTCCTTGCCTAAACCTAACAGTAATGATTAATAGAAATTGTTCAGTTCACGCTGTTTCAATGTTAATGAATCAAAATAAGGAATTCAATCGCAGAATTCACAGCTGAATATGAATATTAATTGAAATACCTTTTGAAAAACGGTAGAATAGGAAGAAATTACTAAGTTATTTAAGTCCTTGCCTAAACCTAACAGTAATGATTAATAGAAATTGTTCAGTTCACGCTGTTTCAATGTTAATGAATCAAAATAAGGAATTCTATCGCAGAATTCACAGCTGAATATGAATATTAATTGAAATACCTTTTGAAAACGGTAGAATAGGAAGAAATTACTAAGTTATTTAAGTCCTTGCCTAAACCTAACAGTAACGATTAATAGAAATTGTTCAGTTCACGCTGTTTCAATGTTAATGAATCAAAATAAGGAATTCTATCGCAGAATTCACAGCTGAATATGAATATTAATTGAAATACCTTTTGAAAACGGTAGAATAGGAAGAAATTACTAAGTTATTTAAGTCCTTGCCTAACCTAACAGTAATGATTAATAGAAATTGTTCAGATCACGCTGTTTCAATGTTAATGAATCAAAATAAAGAATTCTATCGCAGAATTCACAGCTGAATATGAATATTAATTGAAATACCTTTTAAAAACGGTAAAATAGGAAGAAATTACAAAGTTATTTAAGTCCTTGCCTAAACCTAACAGTAATGATTAATAGAAATTGTTCAGTTCACGCTGTTTCAATGTTAATGAATCAAAATAAGGAATTCTATCGCAGAATTCACAGCTGAATATGAATATTAATTGAAATACCTTTTGAAAACGGTAAATAGGAAGAAAATACTAAGTTATTTAAGTCCTTGCCTAAACCTAACAGTAATGATTAATAGAAATTGTTCAGTTCACGCGTGTTTCAATGTTAATGAATCAAAATAAGAATTCTATCGCAGAATTCACAGCTGAATATGAATATTAATTGAAATACCTTTTAAAAACGGTAAAATAGGAAGAAATTACAAAGTTATTTAAGTCCTTGCCTAAACCTAACAGTAATGATTAATAGAAATTGTTCAGTTCACGCTGTTTCAATGTTAATGAATCAAAATAAGGAATTCTATCGCAGAATTCACAGCTGAATATGAATATTAATTGAAATACCTTTTGAAAACGGTAGAATAGGAAGAAATTACTAAGTTATTTAAGTCCTTGCCTAAACCTAACAGTAACGATTAATAGAAATGTTCAGTTCACGCTGTTTCAATGTTAATGAATCAAAATAAGGAATTCTATCGCAGAATTCACAGCTGAATATGAATATTAATTGAAATACCTTTTGAAAACGGTAGAATAGGAAGAAATTACTAAGTTATTTAAGTCCTTGCCTAAACCTAACAGTAATGATTAATAGAAATTGTTCAGTTCACGCTGTTTCAATGTTAATGAATCAAAATAAGGAATTCTATCGCAGAATTCACAGCTGAATATGAATATTAATTGAAATACCTTTTGAAAACGGTAGAATAGGAAGAAATTACTAAGTTATTTAAGTCCTTGCCTAAACCTAACAGTAATGATTAATAGAAATTGTTCAGATCACGCTGTTTCAATGTTAATGAATCAAAATAAAGAATTCTATCGCAGAATTCACAGCTGAATATGAATATTAATTGAAATACCTTTTAAAAACGGTAAAATAGGAAGAAATTACAAAGTTATTTAAGTCCTTGCCTAAACCTAACAGTAATGATTAATAGAAATTGTTCAGTTCACGCTGTTTCAATGTTAATGAATCAAAATAAGGAATTCTATCGCAGAATTCACAGCTGAATATGAATATTAATTGAAATACCTTTTAAAAACGGTAGAATAGGAAGAAATTACTAAGTTATTTAAGTCCTTGCCTAAACCTAACAGTAATGATTAATAGAAATTGTTCAGTTCACGCTGTTTCAATGTTAATGAATCAAAATAAAGAATTCTATCGCAGAATTCACAGCTGAATATGAATATTAATTGAAAGACCTTTTAAAAACGGTAAAATAGGAAGAAATTACTAAGTTATTTAAGTCCTTGCCTAAACCTAACAGTAGTGATTAATATAAATTGTCCAGAATCTCTCATTAATTGACTTTATTTTAATAATTTTTATTTTATTCTGTAACCTTAGAACGTATCCCCTGTAAACCCATACAAATTACCATTCTATATTCGCAGCATATTTGCCAAACACATCCCCCGCGAATAAGGAACTTTTACTGTATATAAAGTATGACTGGTATCATTTTAAATTATCTATGCTTTTCTTGTGTCCACGGCTGTGGTCTTGAGGTAATGTGCTGCCTTGTCACGCAGCGGGCCCGGGTTCGATTCCCGGTCGGGACAGGCTCCTACGTGAGGTTTTTTTCGGGGTTTTTCCTCACCTGTAAGACAAATGTCAGGAAGCCCAACGGTCACCGAAAATCATCCGACCATCATCATGTCCACCGCTGTGGTCTCGACGTAGCGTGCTGCCTTGTCACGCAGCGGGCCCGGGTTCGATCCCCGGTCGGGGCAGTTTTTATGGGTGAGGTTTTTATCGGGGTTTTTCCTCACCTGTAAGACAAATGTCAGGAAAACTTTAAGGCCCAAACGGTCCCCGAAATCATATGGCCATCATCATCATCCTTCACCGGTGTGGAAAGCAACGGGAAGCTACCACACCTACAATTCCCTAGTAAAGCTGCAAAGCATAGCATGAAAATGCTATGATTACAGTGAAAGACCTGTCCTCGGGCAGAATTACTATGGATGGATCATCATCATCATCCTTCACCGGTGTGGAAAGCAACGGAAGCTTTCACATCTATAATTCCCTAGTTAAGCTGCAAAGCATAGCATGAAAATGCTATGATTGCAGTCAAAGACCTGCCTTCGGGCAGAATTACTATGGATGGATGGATGGATGATTTTCTTATTCAACTTCAACTTTAAATCTATTTTTCTCAATAATGCAAAACTTGCACTTACACTTCTTTTCTACTAATCGCCTCAATTTTAAATTCCTGAAATTAAATCCTCAATTAGGGTCAAATATAACACAATAAAAAATACAATGCAATAAATTTATATTTGACTAAGTAGACAAGTTTCTGCAGTCTCCATTTTTCATTCTATAACAGAACATTTTGTTCAACCCTGATCCAATCACTGCCGTTTCTTCATGGACGACTAATCTCAATGTTTCACTAGAACTTTCCCCTTTGAATCTTGTGTGCACTTGCATCTTTTATTCAAGAGCAACGAACTGTTCCTTATATAATACGGTACTTCATTAACACAACTACTGTTGAGAGTATCTCAAGGCTTTAAAGTTTAGAGTTAGAATTATACAGATTGTAGAGTGTACACTGAGTACTTCGGGATGAGGAACCAATTATTGCAAGTTAACATTTTAAACTGTCATTACTTATAATTTGCCTTGATTGCTGGCTACTAATTTTTATACGCTAAATATTTGAAAACATTTATTTGTAATGCGTTAAAACGAAAATACCATTCCATTAACACAGTTTAACATGGCACTTTTACGTGCCACACGCCACCCGGGCCTTACAGATCTGTAGGGAGAGGGATCACATACATACTTTTTTGATCACATACGAAAATAGGGGACCTCCCCGAATGAGGGATCAGCTCAATGTCAAGGTCTCCTTCGAGACAACTCAACATTAAGACGAAATACACCATTCACACACACATTCATAATGAACAAGGCTAATACGATAATGATTATGGTGATGGTAATAATAATAATAATAATAATAATAATAATAATAATAATAATAATAATAATAATAATAATGATGATGCTTTATGTAAGCTGTTACAGTTAAGGCCATAAGGCGTTCTCCTGTTAATTATGCTGCTGCAGCCGATGATTATGATAATGATAATACTACTACTACTACTACTACTACTACTACTACTACTACTACTACTACTACTACTAATAATAATAATAATAATAATTCATTTCTTTCTGAGAATTTTCCTCATCACTGAGGGTTTTCTCCAACCAATCTTAGTAATTAACATGAAGGAGTTAAGAATCACAACTCTCTTATAGCTTATGTTCATCCTGGGAATCTCCTGAACATTTTGCAAAAAAAAAACCGCATCACAATCGGATGAACTGTGTGGCAGCGCACAAAATACGAACAAACAAGCCTACATTCATTTTTATACATTAGATATAACCTGAGATTTTGAAGAGCATCGTTAAATAAAAGTGCTACCTGCTTACATAAAACTTTAAATGTGTGCAGTGGAACAACTTACGTGATGGAGGAAAATCAAATCATAATTGAACACATCATTGCGAAAACAAGCGCAAGTGGTTAGACACTCGCCCTCTACTCTGGGTCCCAAGTTCGCGCCCCGACCACTCGATTTGGGATTCGTGGTAGACGAACGAGAGGCAGAGAAGGTTTTCCTTGGGGTTTCTCAAGTTTCCCATTGCAAAAACTTCATTCCATTATTTACGTATTCTAATATCGCCTATTTAGTTCCATTTCATCTACTCGTGTAATCGTGCGACAGGCCTAATCAGCTGGTATCGCTGTGTATCACATATTTCTCGACCTGGCATTACGTCAACGCAAATAGATGATTATTTATATTATTGAAAATATATTCATATTGAGTTAATTAGTGCATGCGGAATGCAGGCTTTCACGGCCGGTAATCATAATATTAAAATATTCAGGGCTATGTGGTCATGGTCTATAACTGGTGTTCCTTCCAGATGTTTCTCCCTCAACTGCGGAGGGCATCTTCAGTGGCGAGTGCGACTGAACATCACCTAGAAGCACTCGCCACTGAAGATGCCCTCCGTTCAGGAAGAAACACCAGTTATAGACCACGGCCACATAGCCCGGAATCTTTTAATATTAGGCCTATAATTTAGTGCTTGTTTTATTTTGTTATCAACACGGGTTAAATCACTACATTTTAGCTCTACTTAACTGATAAGTATAATAGATTAAAACGAGAAACTCCGCTAACTGTAAAACTGCAAGCCCTGGCCCCACGGGATCTGAATGCATTATTATCTTGATCAATAACGCTAACTAGAAATAACATTTTTCATAAATAAACCTGTTCATTAATAGGAAAACCAATAATGAGTGGGCAGAACATTAATTCCAATAATAATTCGAATTATATAGGTTACCTGAGCAACAAAAACAGTAAAAACCCAGCTATTAATAAAAAAAAAGTTATAGTTTATTACATATAGGCCTACAGAACATTTCAAAAGCGACCAGCCTCATGCGCTAGTGGTCAGCGTTTCTGACTACAGTTCATGAGGTCCCGGGTTCGATTCCAGGTCAGACTATAGGATGTTTTTTTTCTTAAAGGGAATTATTCATGTGGTTTCCCATGGTCTGGAATTTAGGCTAAGTTTAGGTTAAGAACTCTCCTGACGTTTCATTACCTTTTATCACCCATCTCATCAACGGGGTAACGTAACTCCGCCTTTAAGGCGCTCCAACCTAAGAAATTGATTACAATTCTGCCAAAGCCAGGGGAGATAGCCAGAAATGTCGTAAGAGACAACCTGATGGCATTGAACAAAAAAAAATCAAAAGTATACCGATGGAATATATCTGGATAAAGAGGGAATGCGGGTCAGCACTTATGAGTCTCACACGAGAAATCGTATATGTTGAGAGCCCTTATCCAAAGTTCAGTTAGGAAATCTTCATTAACAGTTTATTATAGGGCCTAGTCATATTTACAGTCATTCTGACCTGTAGAATTTGTTGTAGGCATCCATAATTATTCTACAGAAACGAACTGTTAAAATAATTAGAGGAAATAGTATCACAATCCAGTATTCAATTTTATTAGTTTAAGGTTTGTGGTTAAAGTTCCTAGGAAACATTTTGGACCAAAGAGAGATGAACAGACAGGTGAATGGAGTAAACTAGATAACAGTGAACTACATAGTCTTTATAGGAAGCCAGATATAATAAGAACAGTTAAGTCTCGTAGATTGCGATGGGCAGAACATGTGGCACGAATGGGGATGAAAGGCGAGCATTTAAGCTTCTTGTAGGAAAACCTGAGGGAAAACGCCCAGTTGGTAGACCAAGAATGAGGTGGGAGAATAACATTAACTATGATTTGAGGGAAGTACATTTTACAGGGAATGATTGGAAAACAGCTCAGGATAGGGATGTATGGAGAGCTTATGTCCGCGCGGCCATTATAGCGCCAGTGAGTTAGTTCGTTAATTAAGGTTTCTTGTTATGTAACTCAATAAAACGTTTGTTTTGGCATCTTATAATAATAATAATAATGTTTTATTTATTCTGGCAGAGTTAAGGCCATAAGGCCTTCTCTTCCACTCAACCAGCACAAATACAAATAAATAATTGACAAATATAGATATACAGTATACTAATTGTAAACAGTTAACGAACGATACATTAAATGTAGCAATGTGAATTTCATGTATACAAACAACATTTTATACGTTAACAATAATAATAATAATAATAATAATAATAATAATAATAATAATAATAATAATAATAATAACAGTATAAATATGATGATTTATACGAAAAACACCAATTAATATATGTACCTTACACTGGGTAATTATGAAGTCGAGGTTAGAGCAAATATAAATTTAGATTTCTCTTAAAAGATGCCAATGTCTAATATACCTCGAAAATTGTACTATTATATATTGTTACATATTTTAGATCGGCCTACACACAGATGTGTACACAAATAGCAGATTTTATACGAGAGAATGAAGATAATTTAAAATTTAAAAAAATAGTCTACATTACTTTTAAAATAAATAGTGAAAAGAGTTTGCTGGATGAGTTTGCTAACTTTTTTTATTCCAGTTTCATGACACGATGAAACGTGAAATTAGGTCTTCACCCTTGACCCAACAATCAAGTTTTTTAATTTCCTGTTGATGTCAGTGCCAGCCACCAGGTGGCTTTGCTGTATCTACTTGATGTACGTTTTACATAATTTTCATCACAGTTTGTAAATATAGCAACAAAAATAAAGGACGGTAAATATATTTTATGATTAGGCTTTTCTACCATCCAGTAGTTTTATACATATCTGATGTTATATTCACTTTTTTTTTTCCCCCCCACTCGACGTTCTAAAAATATCCCGAATGCTGTACTACAATAGCTGCTATTAATATTAACCCAAAATACACAGTTTATATGAATGATGGCAATGATATAAAAATAAGTAATGTATATTACGATGCGAGGTTCGGAAGGGTTTTTTACAGAATCGAGGAAAATGTTTAAAAACCGAACGAAAGCGAGGTTTTTAATTTCCGATACTCTGTAAAACACTTCACAAACGTGCGTTGTACATTTTTTTTTTGCGCGATGGTGATTTCAAAATAATAAATAGTAAAATAATAACATATTTGTTGGGAAATATTTGCGTTCATTATAAACAACTAACTAACGTTAGAAGTGTGGGCAATGCTTATTAATTGAAACTGCAGGAGGCCGTGAGACTAATTGGTGATAAAAATGCGCTTAAGTACTATTTATTGTTTTACATTGTTTCAAATAAAGTTCAGTTCATTTAAAATACATTGATTTCTTTCGTATAATATTATCACTACCTTTTGGATAGTTTTGTATATAGGCCTACATTGTATGTAGTATACATAGAGGGCAGTGGTTTTACTTGCTACATGTGTTTTGTAATGTGATATTATAGTATAGTTATTTTATTACAGTACAGTTATTTAGGTTGGCAACCCCAAAATGTAGAAACTTGAACTTTCAATCATGACATATATATGTCGTAATGTCATACATAGGCCCACTTTCAAATAAAATATCTAAACACTTCAAAAAGTTGAACATTAATGTGGCATTTAAAACTAATAAAACTCTACAAAATATAATAAAAAACAAAACCAAAACAAAAAAAGAAAAATTATCAGGTGTATATAAATTGAAGTGTGGCACATGTGACAATGTCTATATAGGACAAACTGGTAGACCTTTTATATCTCGGATAAAGGAACACATGAGAGCATATAACAGAAATTTAGAAAATTCAAACTATGCTAACCACCTATTCCAATTTAATCATTGTTTCGATCCAAATTTTGAAATTTTACATATTTGTGATAAGGGTAAGAAGTTAGATCTTTTGGAGGCTGTAGAAATTAATAAGTTTAAAAGTAGTAAAAAACTGTTAAATTCTCAACTTGATTTGAATGAATCCCCTTTGTCAAATTTAAAAATTTAAATAAATATTGTTGTATTGTTGCTTAGATCAGTTGGAACACAATTCATAATTTGTTAACATGTCTGAAGAAGGTACAGTGTACCGAAACAGCTGTCACTGAATTATATAATAAATATGAAAATCAAATAAAACTACGTTTTATTTTTATTTAATTAATAAAACAGTGTATAACTTAGGTCATTAGTTAAAATGGCGTTGAATATGCAACAGCAAATTACAATTGCTGCATGGGCAATGGCGTATGCTAATGATTGTGAGGCCGCAAGACGTGAGTTTAACGTAGTATTGCAGCCGTCGACTGTGGGGAAGTGGAGAAAACGACTGCTGGAAACGGGAAGGGTGCAGAAAATCAAACCTCCTGGAAGACCTCGCATTAGCACGGGTGCAGAAATAACGAAGAGAATTGTGGAGGCGTTCGACTCAGCCCACAAAAATCAACGCGCCAAGCTGCACGTGAGCAGTGATTTGTTTTCTTTCGTTCTATTGTTGTAATTTGAAGGATTCCCTTTCCAATGATAATATTATATTTCCTTTAATAATAATATTTTCGTCACAAAATGCGATCAAACGGATAGCCATATTTCTGAATCACTCTGTATAGGCGAAATGAACTTAATGGAAAATAACTCCAGGGTCGTCGATATGAACTAATATAAAGTCACCTTTACAATACCTATAATAAATAACTGTAGGCATTTTCCCTAACATCCGGTCTCTATATATAAGTTATACATGACTACTGCCACTCAACCATGTTATAATAGTAAAAAATGCTTAATATCTGGTGTGAGACTTGATCTATCTGCTACGTGATAGTTTGACTTCAGAAAAATATTTTTTTTATTCAATGCCACCAGGTTGTCATTTTGATATTCTGGTATTCTCTCTTGGTGTTGGCGTTATTCTAATCAACCTCTGAGGTTGGGGCGCCCGGAAGGCGGATTTACGCTGCACCAATGATATATTAGGTGATAACGGTAACGATGCGCCAGGAGAAGCCTTAATCCTAAACTTAATGAATATTATAATGATGGCCAGATGATGTACGGGGACCGTTTGGGCCTTAAAGTTTCCTGACTTTGTTTTACAGATGAGGAAAAATTACGAAAAAAAAATTAAACATTACCCATGAAACTTGTCCCGACCGGGTATCAAACTGGAAGTTATATAATGAAGAAATTAGGAATAGGATCAATAAAATAAACTGAATTTCTTTGTATGAAGAATGTAAATTGATTTCAAAAATAAGAACGAATAAATGAATGGATATATACATAAATCATAAAATTAACTATTCTTTTTTGCAAAGAACAACAATTTATTATGCCGAACATAGGTGTCTTATTGTAAATCTATCTGTGGCAGTTTGCAAAGGTGATCATGTCGGTATTCCGAGAATAATGTCGCTGGTAGAGAGTGCATTGCACCCATACAAGGTAGAAAAGCACAGGCATGCAAACAGTAAGAGAATAGAGTAGCCAGGTAAACAGGAAGACTAACACATATACAATTTGGCAAAGAAACTACATGCAAATAAACAAACTTAAATGAAGACACACGACATCCAGACCTAACAGATGTTCAACTAAACAAATGGGAATAGAATACGATGTAAATACAATGTCCAATAAGTTCCGGATCATTTAGAATCAACAATCGTTTATAAACCATGTGGCAAACAGCGAAGTTTGTCCCCTAAAATACTCTGATTCTCTCAAAGTTGTTATATCTAACTAGCTAACACACGGCGTATGCTGCTATGCCCAAATAAATGAAAATTAATGTGTTTTTATGTTTAGTTGAATAAGTAGGAGGAAAAATAATTATAAATTTATATTTTTCAGATACCCTTTACAGATTGCCCGGCGTTGGCCGGGAATCTACTTATCCCGATCTTCTCGACATAAATGAGCTGAAATACGAAAATTAGTGTGTTTTAAGTTTAGTCAAATAAGCTAATGGAAACATTTATATCGTAATTATTTTAGATACTCCGTGCTGTTGGGTCTCTCAGCATATTGGGTCACCCAGCCGTTATAGTTGGGTTTTCTCAACCCGGAGCCGATACTTATTGTAGCTACCCAAATGCCTCACGATGCTGTGTGGGCACCGGTCCCATACTGGTCGAAATACTATGAGAAAATTTCTTCCCACATGAAGACACGAACCAGCGCAAGTCCCGTAGCTCTGCGCCAAGGCTTCTTGCCTTAACCACTCGGCTACGGCGCGGGGCTGTTATGGACCTGCGTACACCAAATTGTAATTACAATTGTTTTAACATTAAACAAATGAATTAAGAGGGTATGCATTAAAAATATAATACTTCGATTTTTTGGAAACCCTAGTGTACATGCAGTCAACTGTGCTATAATATTTCATAGTCAATTTTAAAATTGCAGAGTCTAAAGGTAAATATAAACCGTGAAAGAGTATAATTCAAGTGATGAGGAAAGAAATAGATATCTAAATGGGAGATGGAACATTACTGCGCTATGAGCATTCGCATATTCTTAGCTTCCAAATGAAATGGAATTAAAAACAAATCCTATAAAAATATGAAATGAGAGACAGTTTTTTAATTCGGGTAAATATGCAATGGCAGACAAAACTTGCAGTATTTCAACATTGTATTGCAACATTGCAGTGTAAAGGCGTTGCCTAGAGACGGATTCAACTGTCACTTATTATTTCCGTGTTTTTGTCATAAAATATCGACAATTCTCCGCTCCGACGCTCGACTTTTGATAAATATGTCACAGAAATACCTAAGTTTATACAAAAATATACATTACCAAGCAAGCATTGCATTAATATCATCCAGGTATAGCGAAACACTTCTAATGGTACTTATAAAGAATTCAAAAGTAAATGACTTACATATGATCCCAGCCGCAACTATCTATACATACTAAGCTAAATTTTCCAACAATTCGTCGTGTACAATCCACCTCACTAAAATCATAGCTCATATTATTCTCTCCTCCCATTCTTGGCCTACCTACTGGTCCCTTTTATTTTGGTTTACCTACAAGAAGTTACCGGAAACTTCTTTCGTTTTCCATTCGTGCCATTTAAGTCCTACTCATATCAGTCTACGAGACTTACCTTTATGATACTAAATAATAGTATATTGCGATACAAGTGAGGTAAGCACTTGTCACTGATCGAGAAAAAGTTTGAAAAAACGAGGAGCTTGCGCCGAGTTTTTTCAATTTTCGAGATCTGTTACGTGCTTACTTAATGTGTATTGCATACTATTTTTTGGTCGATGTGACTAATTTCTATTAAATATAGTAATAAATGAATTAAAATATTGGTTGGATTTAAATTACTTCTATTAGAAAGAAACATTTGGTGAAAGTTGTTATTTAGCTTTTCATTTGTTTTATTATAAGCAAGGATTGTTGACTGTGGAGACATTTTTATATGTATTACCGTGATTAAAATCTGTTTGGTAATTTTGTTATGGAAGGAGTCAAGGTAGATGATAGAGAAATCGAAGAAGCCTGTAGAGTGGGATGTTCTGCATTAATTCCGGAAAAGTCAAAAGAAAGGTACGAGTTAGTGTACAAAACATTCAAGAAATGTTTTATTTTACTTACCGAACGTGTGCTTTTTGAGTCCATATCAGCATTGCGATTTATTTTGTTTGCATAGCAACCAGGTTAGATGTGGGAACGTTGACTTACTTCCAGTAACAACAATATTGCTAAGTATAAGAAATTAGTCACATCGACCAAAAAAGTGTTTTAAGTACAAGTTTTCCCTATAAGGAAGCTATTAACATCGTTGACAAGGCAAAGTAATATAGATTATTTCGTTTCAGTGTAATCAGTCATTGTTGTTTCTGATAAAGACAACATACAAGTTTATGTAGAAATTCTGTAATCATTTAATGAATACAATAGAAGAATTAATCAAAGATTTAGAGGATAAGATGAACTACATAAGATTGGCATTATTATTATCACCTATACATTTACGAATAATTAAAACATATCATAGCAACAATTAAATTTAACACAATTAAAATATAAAAGTTAAATAAATGAATACATTAAACAAACTTGAGGTTGATAAATTTCACTATATGCAATTATTTTATTTTACTTCTTGTTTTATTTTATTAATTTATTTAGCCTGGTGGAGTTAAGGACATATGGCTTTCTCTTCCAATAACAAGGACACACATGGGGCCTAAATTACAGAAAAATACAGAAATTACAATAGTACGAGATACTAAAAGATTATTTGGGCGCAATGAACAACAATACAAGATCTAAGAACACAATAAATTTAATGATAATTAAAATAAAAATAAAAATAAATAGCCCCTATTTACTATATATGAACATACAAGGAAAAAATAATAAAATATTGATAAATCTTAGTACTATTTTATAAAATAAAATAAAATATATTAATTGTCAACAGAATAATATTAGTGAGTTTTTTTCACTACTTAATGAACTTGTTTTGAAAGACGTTTTACTTTGACAGTCTCTGACATAGGATGGATGAAAATTCCATGTTCTGGCAAGCGAAACTAAAAATGATTATGAGTTAAGTAGTCTGATGAGGAGGGATATTAAGGACGATCCCACTGAGATCGGGTGTCTAAATTATGTGGTATGATAACTTATTAGGGGATGATGTGTGTACTATTTTATAGAGAAGAGACAAGAAGTGGACGGTTCTGCGATCTCATAGACAAAGTCATGACAATATTGTTCCAGGATGATGTAACGTGATCAAATCTGCGAATAACATAAATAAAACGTGCGCAATAATTATTAACACGTTGCAGACTGGGTAAAAACAGTATTTAGGTCTGTAAAAGAGTATCACGATAATAAAAATGGAGCATTGCAAATGTTTCTATTAACATTTTCCTTGGAACAAATGGTAAACCATTTCTTATGCGGTTTAAGGAATCAATTATTATTAAGAAAATTGTTTTGCAAATGTGATTCATTTCTATATTCCAATTTAGATTATTGTCTATAAATATTACTAGATTTTTTAATTGTCTCATTATAAGTGATTTGAACCCCTTAAGTGACATGCGATACTGTATGTATATTAATTGAAGCTTAATAGTCTATGACTGCATGTGACTTTCTAGCAATTAGTTGAAACCCATATTTCTCTCTATCCAAGTCATTAGCGAGTCAAAATCTGAAAGAGTGTGGTGAGTTAATACCGAAATAATATATTACAATGCGAGATTGGGAAGTCGTTTTTACAGAAGCGAGGAAATTATTCAAAACCGAGCGAGAGCGAGGTTTTTAATTTCCGATATTCTGTAAAACACTTCACAAATGTGAATTGTACATTATTTTTTGCATGATGGAGTTTTCAAAATAAATAATAGTAAAATAATAACAGCTTTGTTGGAAATATTCGCGTTCATTATAAACAACCGAGTAACGTTAACAGTCTGACCAAAGTTTATACGGTAAATGACGAAAATCATTTTGTTGAGACTATAACAGGTCGTGACACCAATCAGGTATAAAATGGCGACAAGTGTGAATTTATTGTTTTATAGTGTTTCAAATAAAGTTCAGTTCATTCAAAATGCAGTGATTTGTTTCGTATAATGCATATTAAGACTACCTTTTGGATATATTTTTGTATATAGCCTACATTGTAAAAAGTAGGCTATACATAAAGGGCAGTGGTTTTACTTCCCGCACTAGGTAAGTAATTTGTAATATTACAGTACAGTTATTTATAAGTTGGCAACCCCGAAATTTAGGAAATCGAATTTTCAATAATGGTCGCCATTGCTGTAAGTACGGCAGAACGCACTATCGTGCAAAACATATATTTTATTTTTGTACATACATGTTCCTTATATTTCTGCTTACTAGTGCCATTTTTTACTTAATTCTCATTTAGAGAAGATTTAATATTTAAGGCCATATCGCATTAGTAACTACGTTGCGTGTTTCTATTCTGTTTGTCATGTGTTTTCTGAAACTCTGATTCTAATTTTAATTACCTACGTTATGAAATGGATCCTACTAATGAAATTCCAACGCAGCATTTACTTATATGATAGAAAAAACAGGAAAATGCTCAGTTAATAATAATAATAATAATAATAATAATAATAATAATAATAATAATAATAATAATAATAATAATAATAATAATAATGTTTTATTTATTCTGGGGGAGTTAAGGCTATAAGGCTTTCTCTTTTACTCAACCAGCACAAATATACAAATACAAATCTACAGTAAAAATATTATATATACAATATACCTATTATAATTAATTAAAGTACATTAAAATTACAATGTAAATTTCATGAAATAGAACATTTTATACGACTATTTAACTTATGCCCCAAATGGGAGTCAATGACGAATCACATTTCAATGATTTTTTATTTACAACGAGTCACAGTCGTGTTTCGCCTAGAATTTACCAACTAAATTTTATCATAATAAAGAAAGCACCTCCTTTTTAACATTCTGAATAGGTCATAGCATTATTTTGCAGTGACTGACTCTCTAAGAAATACGGCTACCAGATTGTATATATAGTGCATGAATGTCAACACATTGCGCATGATAAAAACCTTTGTAGCAATTGATTATACCACCAAAAAAAGAAACCACTGTTTGCACTTTCTTAAATATATATTTTTCCCAGGTAATAACATTCCAGAAAAATGTAATTGTCACATTTACATCATAGGACATTAGAAATTAATTAATATACAGTTTGATGTGTTTCATTCTTTCTCCACTAGAGTGCATTCTTACAATATTGCGTTCATTTGGCAATAAATAATGATCTGGTTGCACTGATAAACAAAAGAAACAAATTAAGCGTACCAATCGTTTCTCATTAGTTTTCAAACATCGCCGTTTACATTAAATATATAAATATTTTAAAATAACTATATTTAAATAATGATTTGTGAGTAAACAGCTTAATTTTATTCGTTAAACAGTCCTAACAAATGCCACTCTTGATTTCCAAATTATCTAGATAAATTCACTCCTCACTTCGTGAGTCGTGAATTTATCGATAATTTGGAAATCACTCGTGGCATTACTTATGATAAACATAATAATAACAACATAATATCAATATAATAATAATAATAATAACAAAACAACGTAATACCAGAAACGTCAATTAATACATGTACATTATACATGAAGGTATTGGTCAAGCAAATTTAAAGCAAATATATTTATTTTAAATCATTCTAACTTCAGGTTGAAGGGCACAAGATTTTGTATTCGAACTATAAGCCTCAAACGCTTACCGCCTAAGCTAAATCGCTCGGTGCGATATATTTAATTTGAATGCCAACCAGAAAACATGTAAATTTACGAAGTCACTAAACAACGATAGTACATAGGTAAAAGAAATCATAATCGAATAAAAAATACATTGAAAATGTCCTACCCAGTTCCCCAGTGTAGAACGTTTACTCGTTAGAATATCCTATTTATGAACACTCCTTTAACAAGTTCCAGAAGAGTTTTAAATAAAAGAGGAAGTTTGCAAAATGGGTTGGGAGTTAATGGAGTTTAAAGTATACATTATTTTGGAGCAAGGTGTGACACATCACATTAGTAAGGCGTGTCTACAGGCTGTTTGTGAACCTGTGCACTTCGTGGGCGTATGCCACGACCTTCATACATCACCTTATTCAGTCTGGCAGGTATCCCACTATATGTGCCAACACCCTCCAAGTGCAACAATCACTTCATGTCAACTACCGGTAGAGAAACAATATTATTAGATTCACACCGTGACTCACAAAGCAGTGGCGGCTACACATTATGTGCCAACACCAAGTGAAACTAACAATTCATATGAGATAACGGTAGAAAAACAATATCAATATATTCATATGACGACTCACAAAGCAGTGGCTGCTACACATTATGTGCCAATACCAATTGCAACTAATAATTCATGTGAGCTAACGGTAGAAAAAATATAATTATGTTCACCCACCGCGACTCATAAAGCAGTGGTTGTTACACATTATGTGCCAACACCATGTGCAACTAACAATTCATATGAGATAACGGTAGAAAAACAATATCAATATATTCATATGACGACTCACAAAGCAGTGGCTGCTACACATTATGTGCCAATACCAATTGCAACTAATAATTCATGTGAGCTAACGGTAGAAAAAATATAATTATGTTCACCCACCGCGACTCATAAAGCAGTGGCTGTTACACATTATGTGCCAATACCAATTGCAACTAATAATTCATGTGAGCTAACGGTAGAAAAAATAGCATTATGTTCACCTACCGCGACTCATAAAGCAGTGGCTGTTACACATTATGAGCAAACACCAAGTGCACTTGATGATTTATGCGAGCTAACAGCAGAGAAACAATA
The DNA here is from genome assembly GCA_030220185.1 of Diploptera punctata. Lineage (NCBI taxonomy): Eukaryota > Metazoa > Arthropoda > Insecta > Blattodea > Blaberidae > Diploptera > Diploptera punctata. Next base: position 569,657 of record JASPKZ010003880.1, read on the forward strand.
TCAGTATATTCATACGACGACTCACAAAGCAGTGACGGCTACATATTATGTGCTTACACCAAATGCCACTAATAATTCATGTGAGCTAACGGTAGAGAAACAATATCATATTCATACGGCGACTCACAAAGCAGTGGCGGCTACACATTATGTGCCAACATCAAGTGCAACTAACAATTCATATGAGATAATGGTAGAAAAACAATACCATTATATTCATATGGCGACTCACAAAGCAGTGGCGGCTACACATCATGTGCCAACACCAAGTGCAACTAATAATTCGTGTGAGCTAACAATAGAAAAAATATCATTATGTTCACCCACCGCTACTCCTAAAGCAGTGGCTGTTACACATTATGTGCAAACACCAAGTGCACTTAATGATTTATGCGAGCTAACAGCAGAGAAATATATAATTATATTCATACGGCGACTCACAAAGCAGTGACGGCTACACATTATGTGCCAATACCAAGTGCAACTAACAATTCATGTGAGCTAACGACAGAGAAACAATGCCATTATATTCACACGGCGACTCACAAAGCAGTGGCGGCTACACATTATGTTCTAATACCAAATGCAACTAATAATCCATGTGAGCTAACGGTAGAGAAACAATATCATTATACGAGGGCGGATCGGAAAGTAACGCACAATAATTTTTTTAAAAAGTTTAATAGCAAAAAAAAAAGGAAAAAAAATCACAAATGAACTTACATCTTTTACCTACTTTTCGACATAGTCACCAACTTTCTCGACACATTTTTCCCTTCGTGTTACCAGTTTCAATATGCCCTGTTCGTAGAAGTACGTTTGGTTGGAGTGTAGCCATCTGCGCACTGCTGATTTCACTTCCACATCTGTCTCAAAGCGTTTGCCGGCCAGGAATTTCTTCATGGGACCAAACAGATGAAAGTCCGATGGTGCAAGAACCGGACTGTATGGTGGATGCTGGAGCACCTCCCAACCAAATTCGGCGATTTTCTGACGAACGACAGCAGCAACATGGGGGCGAGCATTGTCATGAAGAAGTTTAACGTTAATGTTGTGACGTTTGTCACGAATGGCAAGACGCAACTTCACCAAAGTTTTAATGTAGGCCGCAGCATTCACAGTGGTCCCGTGTTCAGCAAAGTCCACCAATAAAACACCATGCATATCCCAGAACACTGTCACAAGCACTTACCTGGCAGATTGAGTCACTTTGAATTTTTTCTTTACTGGGGAACCAGCATGTTTCCACTCCATTGATGCCTGCTTTGTTTCGGGCGTGTAGTGGTACGCCCACGACTCATCACCTGTGACGATTCCTTCCAGAAAGTCATGTCCTTGTGCGGTGTACCGCGTTAAGTGGTCCAAGCTTGCCATCATTTCGCTGGCCCTTGTGGTCGTCTGTCAGGTTCTTAGGCACCCAGCGAGCACTAACTTTACAGAATTTCAAATTTTCATGAACAATATCGTACACCGCACCATAGGAAATGTTGAACTTCTGCGATAAGGCTCGCAGTTGCACACGCCGGTCGTTCAGAATTGCCGCCTCAATGCCTCTGACATTCTGCAGGATTGCTGCTGTTGTCGGTCGGCCGGAGCGTGGCGAATCACTAAGGTTCACGCGTCCCTCTTGGAAGAATGTGCACCACCTGGAGACATTGCTACGGTCCATACAATCATCCCCATACACGCCACGCATGTCCCTGTGAATTTCACTGGGTTTATGCCCTTTGGCCCACAAAAATCGAACAACACTTCTCTGTTCCTCACAGGTGGACGACTGTAGCATGCGCGCCATCTTTGTTGCATAGTTCAAGCTTCTCTCGCAAGAGGTGCACCTGAGAAAAAAATACCATCTGTAATGAAAACTTCAAACTATATCTCTGTGAAATTTCAACATTCTAGCTGCAATACCAAGGCAGAAAAAAATTATTGTGCGTTACTTTCCGATCCGCCCTCGTAGTTATAAAGTGGTTTCTTTAAAAATATTCAGCATTTTCCAAATAGTTCTTGAAGAATAATTGGATGTGTTTATTTAGAACAAGATCAGCATTGACTTTTTAAATCCTCTTTACAGGATCCATGAATATTATAGCATTGAGTGGTTTAGTATTCAATATAATTATTCATGTTGTTGTACATTGTAGGCTACAATTACTCTGTAAATAATATAGACCGTAATAACAATAATAATAATAATAATAATAATAATAATAATAAATGGTCTACCGCTGTGGTCTCCAGGTAGCATCTGCTGCCTTGTCACGCAGGAAATGGAGGAAAATAATTTGAAAAATTAAACCCTAAAAATAAAATTTGACAGGAGTTTATGAAGGAATTAAAAATGTCGCATCACAGGTTGTAAAGTTTAACCAATGTTTCTATCGTTGACACTTCCTACAGAATTCAATCAAATGACGGGTAAAGGTACAACAATTTCCCCAATAGACGGAATAATACCTTAAAATGCACGTTTGTTTAGAGTAAAACAGGAACTTAGTTCGAAATTAGAATAGCTGATGTTGCTTATTATAATGTATTCTAGATATTTTAAGTTATTTTCTAAAGAATAAAAAGAAAGTTTTGTATACATAGTGAGATCTCTGTAGTTGGTAGTTTTATAAATTTTGTAAACTAGGGTTGTAAAATAGAACAGAGTTTGCCAGTGAACTCACATTTTAGGTCGTTAGTAGTAATTTAAATCTGTTTTTCTTTCTCTGTCTGTGCGGAAGTACTCTCCAGCCTTCTGTTCCACTAATTACACATCAGACACCGCTATATTTCAACCCCCGCTTTTAATTTCGTGCTGCAACAACACAATTATTCTTTCTCTGAGAGCTTCAGGCCTATTCTCCAAATTAAACAAAACAAAAAAACTCTTATATACTATATAACTCATATATTATGTCACATATATATATATATATATATATATACTGGAGACGTGCTGCAAGAATATCCAGGAAGGATAAAATCAGAAATTCATATATAAAAGAAAAAATGTTGGTACAATATTCAATAATAGATTTTATAAAGAAGAAACAATTAAATTAGTACGGACACATTAGAAGAATGGAAGAAGGAAGACTACCTAAGATAATCATGGATTGGGAACCACAGGGAAGGAAAAAGAAGGGTAGACCAACTATTACGTGGATTCAGGGAATCAATGAAGCTAAGAGGGAATGGGAAATAGAAGAAGATATATGGATGAACAGACAGGAATGGAAAAATGTGTTGAAACAAATGTGTAGTTAACTGCGAACATGGGCACCGGAAAAATGTATATTCATTGTAAAAGCCGGAATAATAAAAAAATATAAATAAATAAATAAATAAATATATATATATATATATATATATATGTGTGTGTGTGTGTGTGTGTGTGTGTGTGTGTGTGTGTGTGTGTGTCCACCGCTGTGGTCTCGAAGTAGCATGCTGCCATATCACGCAGCGGGCCCGGGTTCGATCCCCGGTCGGGGCAGTTTTTCTTGGTGAGGTTTTTATCGGGGTTTTTCCTCACCTGTAAGACAAATGTCAGAAAAACTTTAAGGTCCAAACAGTCCCCGAAATCGTATGGCCATCATCATCCTTCACCTGTGTGGAAAGCAACGGGAAGGTACCACGCCTACAATTCCCTAGTAAAGCTGCAAAGCACAGGATGAAAATTCTATGATTGCAGTGAAAGACCTGCCATCGGGCAGAATTACTATTTTTATTTTTTTTTTATTTTTTTGCACGATAGTGCGTTCTGTCATACTTACAGAAATGGCGACCATGATTGAAAGTTAAATTTCCTAAATTTCGGGGTTGCCAACTTATAAATATATATACTGTAATATTACAAATTACCTACCTAGGGCGGGAAGTAAAACTACTGCCCTTTATGTATACTATGTACAATGTATATATAAAAATATCCAAAAGGTAGTGTTAATATACGTTATACTAAACAAATCACTGCATTTTAAATGAACTGAACTGTATTTGATACAATACAAAACAATAAAGTCGTACTTGCCGCCATTTTATGACTAATTGGTGTTACGGCCTGATGTCTCAACTAAATTAATTTCGCATTTAGCGTATATACATTGGCCAGAACTGCTAACGCCAGTCAGTCAGTCAGTTGTTTATAATGAACGCACATATTTCCAACAAATATGTTATTATTTTAGTATTATTCATTATTTTAAAACAAAATCATCGTGCAAAAATTAATGTACAACACATGTTTGTGAAGTATTTTTCAGAATCTCGGAAATTAAAAACTAAGCTATCGTTTGGTTTTTAATAATTTCCTCACTTCTATAAAACCACTTCCCAACCTCGCATTGCTACTATTAACTCAATTTCAAATCAATGTGATTTGTTTTTTTCATGTCGATTTACATTTTTGCAGTAGGGCTATGAATTGATTTAACCTGGTGGTGTTAAAGCCATTTGGTCTTTTCTGCCACTCGTATAGAATAGGTAGGCAGATATGGAGTGTAATTAATTAAAAGAAGACATTTAGCTAGTTATAGAATTTCAGACAAGTACCTTGCTATAGGAAATCTAGTACCTTAGATAACACATTCGACACTCCTAATTCACTATTAAATTTAAATACGAATAGGCCTATCAAATGGTATGGCCTTAATAAAAAAAATTGGAAGAAACCCAAATAGATCTATTGAGAACCGATAAAAATTATCGATAATTCTAAAATTATCGATAAACAATGAGCAATTTTTAAAGCTAAATTTTCAAAATATGGTTGATTAAGTCGTAATATTTGGGTTTGATCCAATCACTAATTAGAATTCAAGCCATCCCAGTGTATCATATATTTCTATTTATATCTTAGATAAAGTAAAGTAAAGTGATCCCACAACAGGCCCGAAGGCCCTTGGGGTAGTAGGAGGTTAAGGCTCCCACTTTTTCTAGAGAATCGGCACTTTATGTCAGCCGGGTTGTCAGCCCTGCGTGACGGCCGCCTTTAACCCCAGAACAAGTGTCTGGTACTCATTTCCGTTAGAGGCTGAGTCGACCCCAGGGCCATAGTGCCGCCAGAGAGTTTGGGCCAGTTTAAAAATCCTGACCCCAACGGGACTTGAACCCTCGACCCTCCGGCTTGTAGCTCAGTGCCTTAGCCACTACGCTACAAAACTTTAACAATTAATAACTCAGATTTTTTTCTGAGACCTTCGATTCCCATCTCAAATTGCTTACCTGCAACTTTCTTCGGTTCAATTAGGGTTGAAACCATCTCACTCCATCCCACACCGTTATTTAATTTAAAATGTCAATTGGTTAGAATTGAAACAATATTAATAACTTAGATTTCTTCTTGAACTCTGACAGTGAGTTCTCTATCTCAAATTGCCTGTCTACACCATCATTTGATTTAGTTATTCCACGCTCTATATGTTACATTTATGGAAAATGGGAATGCTGTATACCACCGAAGTTAAAATTATCTTTATTAAGTGCATGTTTTCTGAGAATACAGAATGGGGCATAAATCAGTTAACCACTGGACATGGTTGCAAGGGGGGAAAATCAGATTGGTTGAACTGGGGTTTGAATATAATCTCAAACACTACTGCTTACACACTACTGCTTACAGTAGCGTTTGAGATTATATTCTTACGGTCCCGCATTCAAACCCCAGTTTTAACCAATCTGATTTTATCCTTGAAACCATGTACAGTGATTAACTTCCTTATGCCGCATCCTGTATATTCATAGTTGGGAGGATGAAGCGTTTACTGGCCTTAAAAGCTTTGACTAAAATTTAAAGCATGATTCCTTTTTATTCGAGGTCATGTTATGTAAGTATGACTTCTATAAACAAAGATTGTTTCATTTTTCTTTGCTGGATTTCGTTACTTCTCATATCAAGAAACTATTCCGATGTCCTTACGAGATTGAGTGGACGCCATGCCATATCCTATGACTCATCGAAAAGTTAAACCATTAGACTGACCGCAAAGTTTTCAGCTTCTTACACTCTAATTCAACCCATGAAGTTAAACATACCTTATGGGTTATGCCAGTGTCCCCCTACCTGCAGAGGGTAGACGTTGCCAAACTCACAATAACGACATTTGTTTGTTAAGGAGGGGTGGAGCGGCAAGGTTAGCAGTACTTTTTCAAATCTATGTACTATACATTAAAAAAGCATAGTTTTTTATGGCATGCAAACTAGTTTTATAGTAAATATGAGAATCGACACTTTCACACAGGATAATACAGATCCGCAAGAGCTCACTGACAAGTGGTAACTGTTTTTTTTAAGAGGGGGGGTGGCTTGGACGGTTACAACTTACAACTCTGTACCTGCTGTGTTGCAAATCTTCAGTTTTATATAAGGATTTCTCTCAAGAAAATACTGTTAAAATGGCAACCCAGTTTCCTATTCCAAACACATAGGGCCGCATGCAAATACATTAGTCTCTACTCAAATTACTTCCCATCACTGGTGAGCTGACTTCTTGTGAGCAAGTGCAAATATCTAATTAGCTACCCACTAACTGGCCATGCACGAAAGTCGTCGTTTTCGTAATATTGGCAACAAATTACCCAGAATTCTCAGCGATAAAACCACTTCCATTATTTTCGTCTGCTAGAGGAACGCATTTACGCTTGCGTCCCGCAAATAATACCGTATACGATGACGTCTGCGTCGCGCAATATTACGCCGATTCTCTTGTTCTTCCAGTTGAATTATTTGGCAGACTCTATCGAATTCCTCTTCTCCGCGTATACCGAAAACATGATCGAAGTCTTCAAGGTCCGACATCTTGGATAAAGCAGCAAACAACATCGGTTACCATCGGTTCCCATCGGGTTGCTCACAATTCGTTCTGCTAAGTCACCTCGCTAGGTAGCTTAGGAATTTCAACAATTATTATCACATGAACAGATTTTTGAGTACGCAAAAACGTATTTGGATGCAACTTTCTCAGCAGAGTACAGGCAGAGAACGACTTTTATGGGTCTAATGCGTTCATAGATTCGAGCCATAGTAACTTCCTGCGTTGAATCTGAGTGTGGTCATAGCAGTTTAGTAAGTTTCACATACGCTTAGGAAATTAAACCCTTGAACATTATAACAGGCCTACAAATGTTAAATGTGATACATAAATGAAAGTAGTAGTTATATGTTCTGGCGTACTCTGTCCATACGGATGTTCTATTAAAAAATCTTAAAGAAAGCTGACAACAAAACTAATGAGAAGAAAACAATCTGTAGGTATCCGTTGACAGGTATCGAATCCGGCTTGTCCAGCTGTAGACAGACCATGGCAATCGTTTTATACTGAACAAAAGAAATTAAGAATGTATAATATTTGGAGTAAGAAAGCAGATTACGCTCTGGTGACTGACCGTAAACACTTTCACATTCAGAGCATAACAAGCATAAATCCACTCTCCGCTTCCTGCTGTGCCGTGCGTACATTCTTAAAATAATATACAGCTTTCATTTACAACACAATCTCTCATCTCAAAAGATGGGCGATTCAAAAATACACACACTCAATATTACACAAGGAAATTTACAACTGAATCCTTAATTTTTAAAAATCACACACACACAAAACAATAGGGATTGCATATTTAATAATAATAATAATAATAATAATAATAATAATAATAATAATTTAACAATATTAATCATCATCATCCGGTATCATGGCAGCTGCCGTCGTCTTCCGGAAACCAAACGCCATTCCTCTCTGTCCATCCATTGAACTTCCTCCATTCCTCTGATATTCATAGCTGCTTGTACCCCTTCTATCCAAGTTTTCTTCGCTCTTCCTCCTTTCCATTGGGATCCATTCCATAACAATTTTTGGCAATCTTTGTTCTGGCATTGTTTTGACATGGCCATACCACTGTAATCTTTTCTTTTCTATAATGTCTATGATGTCCGGTTCCCTTGTACACCCATAATTTCCTTTATTTCGTATTCAATCCATTCTAGATTTTCCAGCTGATCTTCTTAAAACATCCATTTCTGCACTTAAAATTCTTTTCATTTCCCTGGTAGAAATTTGCCAGACTTCAGCACCATATGTTAAAATGCTCTGAATTATGGTTTGATATATTTGTAATTTTCTATTTTTTGTAATATTCTTGCTCCACCAAACAGAGTTTAAAGCATTTATTGCTTGTTTTGTTTGTGCGATTCTATTTTTAATTTCCACTGTGTTATCGCCTGAGTGATCTAATTTTGTTCCTAATAAATAAGTGCAATAATAATAATAATAATAATAATAATAATAACAATACATTGATTTGGTGTTTACTTGGTGAAAATCAATTATGTTTATATATTTTATCGATACAGTGTATCGAAACAGCTGTTACGAATGTTGAATAAAATAAATAAATTCATATAGCTAATATAAAACTTTAATAGTTTTATTTAATAAATACACAACAATAGTGGAAATTAGCACTAACATAAATTTAATTTGTGAATCTATCTTCGTTGAGTTCTTCTCATTATGTCAGCTTCTTGAAATTACAGTAGTGCCTACCTTCTGCATTCACGATCGCATAATCTGCATAAGCATTTTATTTATATATTTATTTATTGACTTCCTTAAGTTTAAGGTTATTACTACAGCTTAACAGAAAACAGGACAGAAATAAAGATAGGATATAAAATTATAACATAGTCCAAGAAATATAACAAAAATCATTAAATACAAGAAATGAGAAAAAATACATAAAACATCGTATCATTTATCACGATGAAATTATACATTTACGGCTATCTACAAGTGGTTTCGTAGTATCGTAATATCAGTCAATGAGGCCATATCTAAATGCGTTAACTGATGATATTCAAGAATTTCATACAGCATGTGTGTGTGTGTGTGTGTGAGAGAGAGAGAGAGAGAGAGAGAGGGGGGGGGGAGATATAATGAGAAGAAAGGGAGAGACAGTTTTATATGTAAAACATTTTTCATTAGCTGTACTACTACTACTACTACTACTACTACTACTACTACTACTAATAATAATAATAATAATAATAATAATAATAATAATAATATTTCATTTTGAGAATTTTCCTAATCATTGAGGCGTTTTCTCCAACCAATCTTAGTAATTAACATGATTTTAAAAAATACACAAATCACTACGGACTTATAGACTATCAGTTTGACAAACATTCACAAATTTCCCTTAATTAAAGTCATACATCGTTCTTTGTCTCTCTCTCTCTTCATCTGTTACACCAAATTTCCTCATAGAATTTTGAATGTTATTCTTCCACGTTGTTCTTGTTCTTCCTTTTCTGCTCCTTCTTTCAATTTTCCATACATAGACAGCCTTTGGTAGCCTTCCATCCTGCATTCTTCTTATGTGTCCATACCATTTTAGCCTTCTGTGTTCAATCTCAACCAATCATTATATTATATAACATATAATTATATAATATATAATAAATAATTATATAATATAATAATAATAATAATAATAATAATAATAATAATAATAATAATAATAGGGTTTTATATAAACTGGCATGGTTAAGGCCATAGGCTTTTTATCTCCCACTCAACCAGCAAAATAAGATCTACGAAAATGTGTTTATAAACAATAATTTTCTCTCCAAATAATACTTAACATTAACACCAAAATACGTTTAAAATAAATAGGTCTATAGTAGTTATAAATATCTAATATATAAAATGAATGTTTGTATTTTATGCGCTGCCATATCGTTCATTCAATTGTGATGGGACTTTTTGCAAAATGTTCAGGAGATTCCCGGGATGAACATAGACTATAAGAGATTTGCGATACTCAAATCCTACACCCTTAACAATTACTCTTTGTAGTGTAAAACGTGAAAAAAGTAGCTTTTTCTGGACGCTTAAATGACTTACGCTGCCTAAACCAAAACAAATATACAAAATTAATAAACACAGAATTGAACATCTACAAAACTACATAAAAAAGTCCGCGTAAACATATATTTATCTTTTACGGAAAACTCACAATAACAATTGTTGTCTTTCATTGATTTCAAGAAGATTGGGCAAGCGTAGCAGCGAACGGCGGGTATTCTTTTACGGATAACCCACAATAACGAATGTTTTCTCTCCGCTGATCTATGCCAAGAAGATCGGATAAGTAGATTTCCGGACAACGTCGGATAATCAGCAGGGGGTATCTAAAATAATTACGATATAATTTTTTCTCTTTCACATAAACATAAAAGCACATTCATTTTCGTCTTTCAGCTCATTTATGCCAAGAAGATCGGGAAAAGTAGGTTCCCGGCAACTCCAGGTAATCAGCACGGGGTATATTAAATAATTACGATATACATTTTTCCTTTTACTTATTCAACTATACATAAAAACACTGTACTTTTCGTCTTTCAGCTCATTTATGTCAAGAAGACTGGGATAAGTAGATTTCCAGGTAACGCCGGGTAATCAGCACGGGGTATCTAAAAATAATTGATATAAATGTTTCCTACCATTTATTCAACTAAAAATAAACACATTAATTTTCACTTTTCTGCTCATTTATGCCAAAAAATTGGGAAAGTAGATTCTAGGGCAATGCCGGTTAATCAGCACGGGGTATCTGAAAATAATTATGATATTAATTTTTCCTTTTACTTACTCAACTAGACATAAAACACATTAATTTTCGTCTTTCAGCTCATTTATGTCAAGAAGATTGGAATAAGTAGATTCCCGGGCAATGCCCTGTAATCAGTACGAGGTAGGCCTATCTTAAAATACGTAATTACGAAATAAATTGTACCATTCACTTACTGAAATAAGCATAAAAACACTTTAATTTTCGTCTTTCAGTTCAGTTATGCCAAGATGATCGGGATAAAGATTCCCGGGCAATACCGGGTAAACAGCAAGGGATATAAAAATAATTACGATATAAATTTTGCCTTATACTTATTCAACTAAACATAAAACACATTAATTTCTGTCTTTCTGCTCATTTATGCCAAGAAGATCCGGATAAAGATTCCCGGGCAATACCGGGTAAACAGCACGGGATATAAAAAATAATTACGACATAAATTTTGCCTTATACTTATTCAACTAAACATAAAACACATTAATTTCTGTCTTTCTGCTCATTTATGCCAAGAAGATCGGGATAAGTAGATTCCCGGCAACGCCGGATAATCTGCTCGGGGTATCTAAAAATAATTATTCTACGTTATAAATGTTTCCTTTTACTTGTTCAACTAAACATAAAAACACATTAATGTTCGTCTTTCACCTCATTTATGGCAAGAAGATAGGGATAAGTAGATTGCCGGACATTGCCAATTAATCAGCACGGGGTATCTAAAAATAATCACGATATAAATTTATAATTATTTTTTCCTTTCATTTATTCAATTAAACATAAGAACACATCTTTTTTTTTTTTTCGGCACAGCAGCGCACATCGGGTGTCAACTAGGGTTTTATACAATCGGGTTTCTGTTTCGCGTGTCGGATATTTTGAATTTAAATGCTTTATTTATTGAAAAATATTTCTTAGTACTTTGTATTCTTACATTTAGGCCTTTGTTTTCCTGGATAGTATTATGATTAAATAGTTCATTTAAAAAAGAGTCCATAATTTTTTTCAGTTATTGAAGTAATTTAAATTTAATGTTTGGGACTTGCTGATAGTAAGTGTCAATCTAACAAAACCATCTTAGTCATGTACAATTAAATTTTCGTGTTACAATTTAGCCTAACCTTAAATTGGCGAAACAATAATTCATCCTGCCAGTTATTTATATATTCCGGACCGCAAAGAAAACAAAATCATATAAAACTCTAAGTTATTATTGTACATTACTGTGTAATTTGATATCAAATATAAATAATGTTTACTCATTTGTTTTCCTATTGAATATATGTCTGTTTGTCCTCTATAGACTGCTAAAGAGTTCAACCGATCTTCGTGAAAATTTGTATATACAGGATTTCAGATGCGGAAAGTGTTTAGCCGTTATCTATTATGTTCTAAAATCATTAGGTGAAGGAGTTCACCTGAAACGAAATTTTAAAAATCGCTCTAGTAATCGCAATTTTCGACGTTTCACAACAAAACTCGGAATATCGTATTAAAGTAAACCGAGGTATGTATTTTTAAAAAAAAATCAGTGAAATCCAACCATTAGAAGTGGGGTTTACCTAAAATTTGAAATTAAAAATTTACTCTAGCAACCGCCATGTTTGGTTCGTATCAATGTGTACCATATAATTAATTAACCCTCAATATGTAATTTATTAAGGCGTAGCAGCGCACGCCGGGTGTTAGCTAGTATGTTATAAATAATTCCCAATTTACCAAATAACTCATGGCATTTAAAAAATCAATATGATTCCTTTCAGAAATAGTCAATTTTTGTTCGGACGAGACTAAAGACTGGCAGTTCATGATTTCAAATGGTAGTAAATTACAAGAGGAAGTGAGATGATGGAAGAACAAAAATAATGTTCTGTTCAATGAAACTGAGTTTAATATGGAAATGGACAGCTAATGACAAATGAGGGAAATTTTGAGGAAGTGGCTGAATTCAAATACCTAGGAACAATAATCACAAATAGGAATGAGATGCACAAAAAAATTAAACATAGGCTCAATTATGGAAATGCGTGCTATTATGCATTGCAGAGACTTTTGATGTCCCAACTCCTTTCAAAAAACGTTAAGCTGAGAATATATAAAACTATTATTCTACCAGTTATATTATATGGATGCGAAACATGGACTCTTACTTTAAGGGAGGAAAGGAGATTACGAGTATTTGAGAATAAAGTTCTTAGGAAAATTTTTGGACCAAAGAGAGATGAACAGACAGGTGAATGGAGAAGACTACATAACAATGAACTACATGGTCTTTATAGGAAGTCAGATATAATAAGAACAGTTAAGTCTCGTAGACTGCGATGGGCAGGACATGTTGCGCGTATGGGGAATGAAAGATGTGCATGGAAACTTCTTGTAGGAAAGCCAGAAGGAAAACGCCCAGTTGGTAGACCAAGAATGAGGTGGGAGAACAACATTAACTATGATTTGAGGGAAGTAAATTATACAGGGAATGATTGGAAAGCATTGGCTCAGGATAGGAATGTGTGGAGAGCTTATGTCCGCGCGGTCATGAACCTACGGGTTCGATAGTGCCAGTGAGTAAGTAAGTATAGTATAACTGGTAGAATAATAGTTTTATATATTTTCAGTTTAACGTTTTTTTGAAAGGAGTTGGGACATCAAGAGTCTCTGCAATGCATAATAGCACGCATTTCCATAATTGAGCCTATGTTTAATTTCTTTGTGCATCTCATTCCTATTTGTGATTATTGTTCCTAGGTATTTGAATTCAGGCACTTCCTCAAAATTTCCCTCATTTGTCATTAGCTGTCCATTTCCATTTCTATGTGTGACCATATATTTAATTTTACTGATATTTACTTCCAGTCCTAATTTCTTAGTGTTACTCAATAGTGTGTGCGTGTTGGCCTTTAGACCAGTTATACTATATGGGTGCGAAATATGGACTCTTACTTTAAGGGAGGAAAGAGATTAGAAGTATTTGAGAATAAAGTACTTAGGAAAATTTTTGGACCAAAGAGAGATGAACAGACAGGTGAATGGAGAAAACTACATAACAATGAACTACATGGTCTTTATAGGAAGCCAGATATAAGAACAATTAAGTCTCGTAGACTGCGATGGCCAGGACATGTTGCACGTAGGGGGAATGAAAGACTTGCGTGGAAACTTCTTGTAGGATAGCCAGAGGGAAAACGCGCAGTTGGTAGACCAAGAATGAGGTGGGAGAATAACATTAACTATGATTTGAGGGAAGTAGATTATACAGGGAATGATTGGAAAGCATTAGCTCAGGATAGGGATGTATGGAGAGCTTATGTCCGCGCGGCCATGAACCTACGGGTTCGATAGTGCCAGTGAGTAAGTAAGTATTGACTTGCGATCTAGTGTTGAAATTAAAGAGGGTAGAGGTGAAAGGGAGGTGAACAAATATCTGCAATTAAAAGTAAAAAAAAAATGCTAATAATTTTGAATTTATAAGAGAATCCAAAGTTATATCACCTAGCTGAAGACAAGACATGAAATATGGCCACACTTTCGTACATTTGCTGTGTATATTCCCTTAAGTTTTGATTTGTGAAGGCTGTGATACAATTATGTACTACACGATGTTAACAGCTCACAGAGTTGGCAGTTTGAGATAAGAAACTAGCGGTGTACAAAGTGAAATGACGGAGTTATAACAAGTGTAAGAAAATACAGTTGTTAACGAAAAAAACAATATGAAAGTGAAATAGTGAGTCGTTTGTACTAGATTTCAAATGCGATTGATAACATTGGGAAATCTGACAGTTAATCAGTCTGAAATCTGACTGCTGTCAGTATTTTGGAAATTTAATATATTTAAAAGTTCTAAGACAAAAAAAAATCACTATGAAAGAGTATATTATGATGGGAGGTTGGGAAGTGGTTTTCACAGAATCGAGGAAAATGTTTAAAAACCCAGCGATAACGAGGTTTTTAATTTCCGAGATTCTGTAAAACACTTCACAAACGTGCGTTGTACATTATTATTTGCGCGATGGTGTTTTCAAAATAATAATTAATAATAAAAAATAGTACTTTTGTTGGAAATATCTGCGTTCATTATAAACAATTGACTAACGTTAACAGTGTGGGCAATGTTTATTAGTTGAAACAACAGAAGGCCATGAGACCAATTAGTGATAAAATAACAGGAGGCCGTGCGACGAATTGTGAAAAAAATGGCGGCGAGTACGTATTTATTGTTTAATATTATTTCAAATAAAGTTCAGTTCATTTAAAATGCAGTGATTTCTTTCGTATAATGTATATCAACACTACCATTTTGATATTTGTTATACATACATTGTATATAGTATAAGAGCGCAGTGGTTTTACTTCCCACACGCGTGTTTGTTAATATGTAATATTACAGTGTAGTTATTTTATTACAGTATAGTTATTTAGGTTGGCAACCCCGAAATGTAAGAAGCTGAATTTTCAATCACGGTCGCCATTGCTGTAAGTACGACAAAGCGCACTATCGCGCAAAATAGTATATTATGATGCGAGGTTTGGAAGTGGATTTTACAGAATCGAGGAAAACTGTTTAAAAACCAAGCGATAGCGAGGTTTTTAATTTCCGAGATTCTGTAAAACACATCACAAACATGGGTTGTACATAATTTTTTGCGCGATGGTGTTTTCAAAATAATAAATAATAGTAAAATAATATCTTTGTTGGAAATATTTGCGTTCATTATAAACAATTGACTAACGTT